>CM017565.1:11894617-12494617 GCA_007844125.1 Sinonovacula constricta
ACTTGTAAACAACAGACCGCCAGTTTAAGTTCCGGCTACGTCGTTCTTTTTATGTTGGAATACGAATTAATAAAATATTGGAAATTTCTTCATTGAAAGGCAAAATCGATAGATTGACTGTATACAAATACTGGCTTGTCTAAATAAACACTAAACAACTTAACACATGGTTACCCAGGTAAGGTTATGCCAAAGAAAATGCGAATGTTTGGTTAGGAAATGCAGACATCCGGAACCGACATTTTTAAACTATTATCTGAAAGACGAATACAATTCTGTAAATCTGAAGCACCTTCCTAGCACACGCTGGTGGATTTTTCATCTAATCTTACAAAACGCAATTACTAATGATCAGTCTTAACAATGTTCGTCATTTATATTTAATTATTTAACTAAATAACGCAATTCGATTTAAATTGACCATAAAAATCTATAGTAAACTGACTAGATTCAAGATTCAAGTATTTTATTGCATGTAAGGCCACCGGCCCATATACCAAATGCAACAAATTAGCAATAAATATAGGTAGTGAGGATACAAATAATATCATTAAATATTATGTCTACAAATGTGCATAATTATCATCAACACACATTTATCATAAAACACGATCATCAAAAAATAATAATTTTACCAAGAAGGAAAAAACATATATTTAAACAATTATGAATTAATGTCAAAACTGACGTTGTTTGACGCTATTTTAACAATTATCTAATCTGTTCAAACTATTTTATTGTAGTACTAAATGAGTAGTTGACAGTTGATTCTTCAATCTTCCTAACAAAAAATCCTGTCTTTTTTCTAAAGCATAATACAGATACATAGCAAGATTACGAATAATTGAATCATTTTCGTTAGACATTAAATTCCTAAATGCTAAAGTATTTCTGTGTTCCAGAATAAAATGAGGCATATACATAATACTTTCGTACAATAGACATATGAAAAGAAAATGAAATTCGTCTTCTAAGCCACTCTCACAATATAAACATATTCTATCCTCTCTTGCAATACCAATATATCTACCTGTTTCAACCATTAAGTTATGTGAGGAGCTTCTAAACTGTAACAATGCTTTTCTAAATTTCAGAATATCAACAGATGTAACATATTTCTCTAAGCTGAAGGAATGTTTATATTCTATATAATATCGAAGTTAATTGTTGCTTACAACACGGGACCTCCAGGTCTGAATAAACTGATCTTTTAGTCTATTGATAAAAACGTATATAAATTGAATTTTATTTGCTACATTTTGTGATTCCCATACATATCCAAAGCCATTTTTATATAGAAGACACCTATTACCAGTTACCCAATTTGAATATCCGATCGCGTCATAATGTTTGAGCATTTTATAACAACATTTAGCATATCTCTATAGTAACCAATATAGTATAATCTTTTTTTTTCATTTGGATATGGAGTAGAGGTTATAACAATAATTTTCTCTGCAAGATTCGAACCAGTATTAAACACGTTTGATTCTTTAATGTCCTTGTGCCAATATCAGAACAAAACAGAACATACATATATTCAGATTTGTACAAAGTACATAATCTAAATCAAATAAAAAATCATACAATTAGTCACAGCAGTGCAAAAATAACATTATTTGTATCTACTGGACAAGTCGTTTCTCGTCGACATGGCGTTCTTAACAAAAAAGTACACGATTGGTCAGGATTTGATATTGGAACAAAGGAGACTTGCCAGTTTAAAAGTAGATGGTGTTACATACACTCGTTTTTAATATATTGTCTTCGTAAAACACCATAGGCAGTACAAATACAAATAAAGTCTAATATCCATAAGACGAAGGTTCTGACAAAAATGAGGGGTTTTATTGATAGTGTCGTACTATAGTATGGCATTTTATCATGATAATTCACCTGCCTTACTAAATAAATGTAGCGAACCGTGTACGATCAAATTATCTGGCAGCACTATAACGGAAAGATGTTCCTGATAATATTGTTTTACTGGCAAATTGTGGTTGTGGACGGCTATATTAAGTGTGGTTTCCGAACACATCGTAAAATGCCTTTTTTCTGTTTCGCATTTTCTGAAGAAGTATACTCCGGTGTTTTTAAGGTAATACTGTGAAATATTCAACACTATTAAAATGACAAAACGCGAAGAACAATTAAGAGTTCATTTTATTATTATCAACTTTCCAAGTTTTTAACACGTGCTATTATTTTTGCTTAACAATTTATGGAGTCTATTAATGTTTATGTATCACCATTATTGTTTTCTGATAAATTTTATTATTTCTGCGATTCATTATTAATTAAATTATATTGGACATTTTGATCTTTTTTCTTGTGAGGAATTCATTATTCGATCTGGAAGAAATTAATTATTAATTAAAATTTATTATTTTATGTGCACATTTTAAACTTTCTCTTGTTAAAGTTGTAGTAATATTTACATTGTAATAAACAAGGTGCTGTGTATTATCTTCAAAAGGTCAAAACACACAAAGTAACGGGAATATTTTCAAAAAAAATTAGGAGGATTTCTTCGGATTGAATTTGTTAAATTTAATCAATTCATATAAATTGTTGTAAAGTCTTTTCACAAAAGTAAATGCACATTATTAGAATTTTTTTGTAAATGTCTCATCCTTGAATTGTTGGGTATCATAATATTGATAACGTTAAGAGTGGAAAGGTTTATTCAGCCGACGAAATGTTTAAAATGCATGCAGAACAATGGTAGAGAATGCACCAATACTCCTTATTGATGTTTCTGATATGATCGGTAGATCTTGTGGAAGAAAACGTCTGCAAATCTATTATCTTATGAATACTTTTGAAGAAAATGCGATAATTATCTTGAAAACTAGAAAGATAATTCATATCTCTGTGTCATTTACGATCTGAGATATGTGCATAAAACAATAAAAAACAATGATCAAAGGTCGATACCTTATTCAAACAGACAAATGTCCAGCTAAATTTTATTTATCCTTCGGGAGCTATGGATGCTTAATGATAAAAACTCTCTTGATAATAAATGAGACATAAAATAGTATAGTTTCATATGTTTAGTAAACATTTGAGCATTTTATCATAGTGTTGTCTTGTTTTATGCAATGTCCAAACTTAAATCATTTCTTACTTGGTTGTAATTAAAATGTACAAATTATACATACGCATTTTCTTTTTGCCGAATAGTGCAAAAAAACAGATGTACGTATAGAGTGTGGTGTATGACCACATGCTGTTATAATGATTAAGAATATCTGGATAAAACTTACGAGTTAAGACAAAAAAAATAACTACCGATAAGCCATTCGGGCACATTTACGAAAACCTCGTAATCGTATTTCTGGGTTTGGGGATGAACATTTGATATTAGGTATTCTATACCTCAGATCACGTTTGTCAGAATTTTAATTTCTGTTTAATTTGGGAATTAATCACATCACCAAAACAAATGATAACTTTACATTTAGTTTAATAGAAGTAATACAAATATGCATACAAAAATACTACAACAAAAAAACAAACATGAAAACTGAAAGTAAGATTTAACTGAGAGTGAGATTATTGAACACTCAAGGAAGAATTTACTTATTAAATTGTACAGATATTTAAACAGATGGTAAATACTTATTTAAATACACATATATCTCTCTATGTAAAAGTAAAACTCTCCAAAGTCAATGTCTTATCCAAAAACTATATCATTCAGCATGTAGGTAAACATGTGGAACCGCTCCTCTCTCAGTCAGTTGGTACATCCCTACTGTTGCAAAACCATCGTCAGACCAGTGTTACATGTAGAATATTACAAAACATTGTTTAAGAGATTACATAGCATAATTAAAACAAACTTCAATTATCATTTCACTGGCACACAGCCTTACAAAACAAACTTCAATTATCATTTCACTGGCACACAGCCTAACTCAAAACAAACTTCAATTAACACTTCATAGGCACACAGCCTTAAAAAAACACCCTCACTTGCAATTTCACATAGGCACACAGCCTATCTAAAACACCTTTCAATTATCACTTTATAGGCACACAGCCTAAAACAAACTTATCTACCAATTTCACTGGCACAAAGCCTAATTGAAATATACATCACTTTTACCGGCACAAAGCCTAACTACTACAACCAACACGTAAAGGCACATAGCCACTGTTTCTACAATATCATGGACCGTAGACGACTGCACGCAGCATGATCCCCATCTGGGCATTCCTTCAATTTGCAAGGCAAATTACTCGGTCATGCCATGTCCTAAATGGCTACCTAAAATGAAATAAAACTCTACTTAATACCTATGTGATTAAATCATCATCTAGATGATCAATTGTAACCCATTACAATTAATTCACAGCAATAGACTCAATTCTAAATACAACAAACATCTAATTAAAATACTACTCACAGTCGATGACCAGCTAATGCACTTCTAATTGTCTTCCACCTCCCATGACTGTAGCCCAACAACCAACCACACCTGATTCTCTCTCTAGAATAACCAGAGTAACAAAATCACACTATAACTACATATAACTACAGCGGACCTACAGTTCTATAAATAGACTGTTAATTCCAGTTAACCTGTTTATCTGGACAAGTGACAAGAGGTATGTAGAAACCTCAAACCACACTACGTAATATGACACAACACAGTCATTAACCTTAAGAGGTGTGTGATACCAAAGGATTTATATACACTGCCTGATTCAAAACAGACTAAGGTTAATTTCTGACAATACCCCCCTTTCTAAGAAAGAAACATTTCTTTTCTCAAATACCAGCATTTCCATGATAAACAACTATGTACATTCCCTAGTCTACTAACCTACTGAGACAGTCAGCGCCAACATTTTCCGAACCTTTGATTGCAACGATGTGGTAACGATATGACTGTAGAATCAGAGACCATCTCATTATTCTACTATTTACCCCCTTAGTCCTATTCAGATATACCAAAGGCATATGGTCAGTTTCAATGTCAAACTCTACACCATAAACGTATGGTGTGAACTTTCCTACTGCCCAAACTATTGCTAAGCATTCTTTCTCAATGACAGAATAATTCACTTCCCTTGTAAGCAATTTTCTACTAGCATAATGTACCGGAAACTTTCCATCAGACCATTCTTGCAACAACACAGCCCCTATTCCAGTATCAGAAGCATCGGTGCGAATGATAAACTTCTTTCCAAAATCAGGCAGTCTCAAAATAGGGGACCTGGTCAAAGCATTTTTCAATGTTTGAAAGGCACTTTCTTGCTCATCATGCCATTCAATCACATTAGGAAACCCTTTCCTTGTCAGATCAGTAAGGGGGGACGCAATGGTGGCAAAGTTGTTAACAAACTTTCTATAGAACCCAGCCAGACCAAGAAAGGATCTAAGTTGCTTTTTAGTTTTTGGACGAGGGGCCTTTTTGACACTTTCAACCTTTTCCGGGCTTGGTTTTAAAAGACCGTTTCCTACTAAATGACCTAGAAATTCCACACTTGTGAACCCGATCATACATTTTGAAGGCTTTGCTGTGAGATTTGCTTCTCTGAGGCGAATAAACACCTTTCCAAGAGTCTGAACATGTTCATCCCATGTCTCACTATAGATTAGGATATCATCTAGATAGTTTTCTACATGATCAAGACCGCGAAGCAGTTTTCTCATCATTCTACTAAAGACACTAGGAGCCGTAACCAACCCAAAAGGCATCCTCGTAAATTGCCACAAACCTTTAGGAGTTGAAAAACTTGTGAACTGTTTACTTTCTTCAGCCATTGCAATTTGCCAATACCCTTTGCTAAGGTCAATTTTGGAAAAGAATCTAGCTTGTGAAAGCTTTGTAAAAATGGCATCCGGATTTGGCATTGGCTCTGCATCAAAAACAGTTGCTTGATTTAACTTTCGAAAATCAACACAAAACCTATTGGAACCATCTGATTTCTTTACCAAAACAACTGGAGAACGATAAGGGGAATCTGAGGACTCAATGATCCCCATCTTAAGCATTGACTCAACTTCATCATTGACCGTCTTAACCAAAGAATGTGGAACAGGGTAGTTATGTGACCTTATCGGACTATCAGTGTTCAACTTAATCTCATGCTCAATAAGTTGAGTTTTTCCAGGTAAATCAGTCAGAACATCCTGGAACCTATCTATCATTCTCTTTAATGTAGTTTTCTGATCGGCCGACAATCTATCATTTATAACCACATCACCCTTGTCCTCAACCTGTTTAAGAATTGGCAAAACTATGTCATTATCCTTATGTCCATCAAGACTGCCTTCCTTAATACCATCATCTATAACTGCAGCACAGACATTGGCAAACAAACCTTTCTCTTGACCAACTTCTCTTTCAAAGTATCTTTTGAGCATATTGACATGAAATGTTTTTATTTTGCCCCTCACTTGGATTCTGTAGTCAACATCCCCCATCTTTTCAACAACTTCGAAAGGACCTTTCCATTGCATCAGCAATTTGTTAGAACTTGTGGGTAACAAAAGCAAGACCCTATCACCAACACTGAAAGTTCTTTCTTTACTTTTCCTGTCATACCACCTTTTGTATTTTCCCTTTGATCTTGCCAATTCAGCATGAGCAATCCCCAAAGTTTGTTCTAATCTATCTCTTAACTCAACCACATATTGGTACACATTTCTGACCTCTTCATCATCAACTTCTCCTGTCCACAATTCTCTCAAAATCATCATAGGACCCCGAACTCTTCTTCCAAACAACAACTCAAAAGGAGAAAATCCCGTACTAGCTTGAGGGGCCTCACGATAGGCAAACAATGATGGTGCAATATACCTATCCCAATCTTTTGGCTTTTCACAACAAAGTCTTTTGATCATGGATTTCAATGTGCCATTCATGCGTTCAACTAAGCCATTGCATGCAGGATGATATGGAGACGTTACCAGTTGATTAATTGAAAGCAACTTACTTAATTCTGTCATCAACCCTGAAGTGAACTGAGACCCTCGATCACTAAGAATTTCCCTTGGAACCCCAACTCTGGAGAATATATCCATTAGAGCTTCAGCGACCTTTTCTGTTTCAATAGACTTCAATGGACAAGCTTCAGGATACCTTGTTGCGCAATCTACCAGTGTCAAAATGTATCTATGACCACGTTCACTCATTGGAGTAATAGGACCTATCAAATCGATAGTCACTCTCTGAAACGGCGTTTCTATAATAGGCATATCACCAAGTGGAGCCTTTGGCACTCTGCCCTTATGAACAGTTCTTTGACATATGTCGCAAGACCGGCAATAGCGTTTAACATCGGACAAAACTCCAGGCCAATGAAACTGAGTGAGTATTTTGTCAACAGACTTCTGATACCCTAAATGACCTGAAAAAAGTCCATCATGACCCAGTTTTAGAATGTGGTCTCTGTACTGTTTGGGTACAACCAACTGTTTTAGAACATTACCTTTCTCATATTTGGGGGACTGAAACTCCCTGTACAAAAGACCCTTGTTAACACTATACCACACTTGACCAAATTTACCTGACTTTTTCTTTTCCTTAGACTTTGCAAGTTCCCACAAAGTTCTTAAAGACTCATCAACTGTTTGTGCATCTAACAGTTCTGAATATGTCACCTCACTAACAGGGCTTGGAACGTTTAAGTTGTCTCTACTCCCAATTTCTTCTTTCTTCAACTGACCCCTAGTTTTCACAGCCTGAGCCTTTTCTATGCCATCTTTATTTGCTATCTGATCTACTTGAGAACCATGACACCTTTGTTCTACTTCCTGAACCTTTACTTCACTTATCTCATTACAAGACTGTTTCTCAGTAGTTAACTTGTTCTGGGTATCTACCTCCTCTCTATCACCATGCACGGGATCCCTTACATTCCCTATAATCAAAGGATATACTGGATTTTCTACACACATCGCCTCAGTAGTGCCAGTAAAGTACCGTGTTTGAATATCAACCTTAGCTATGGGAAACCTTCTAACACTGCCATCTACAAGAACACAGTATTTGTATTCCCCAGTCAAATCATTCGCATCTACCAAATCCCTTCTAACAATGATTCCTGAACAGCCTGTATCACGTAAAACTTTAACCCGTCTGTCATTTAAAAGACCTACAGACTCTGGCATGGCGTCAAGTTTTCTTAAGTCTTCAACTGTTCCATTGCAAGCAGCACTAACCAAAGGTAACTCATTGCCACAATGAAGCATCACTGTGTCATGTTCTGTACAACAGTCCGACAACCTTTGTCCTACAAAACACCCCATTTTCTTATCTACGACACCCTTCTCATCATCCTGGTTTTTATGTTCTCTACCCCCAAAGCATCTATAGCCACCTCTTCCACCTCTAAAATTTCCTCTTCCACCTCTACAATTTTCTACATTTCTTCTCTCAAAACGTACCTCTTGTCTATTATTATTGTATCTGACAATGTTTCTACGAGGGCCCACCTCAGCAAATGAAACGCTATGTTTTTGCACTAGCTTGCAATCCTTAATCTTATGACCTACTTATCTGCACCCATAACATCTAATCGTTCTTGGACCACTTCCTAAACTACTACTACGTTTTACTGTTGGGTTTGTGTCAATCTCACTGTGTTGAACAACACTTTCTATGGTCTCCTTCTTTCTTACAAACTCTTTGTACCCATGTGCTTCTAAGTATTTTTCAGCGCTAGCAACAACATCTTGCAAGTCATCAAATTGTTTCTCTCTCAGAAACACACTTAGATTCTTTCCACATGAATTCAGAAATTGTTCTTTTAGCAGTAATTGTTTTAACCCATCAAACGTTTCAGGACATTTTCCCATGTCAATCCATCTTGACAAATAATGCTCTAATCTAGCCAAAAATTGTAACGGTGTCTCACCCTGGTCAGGTGAACAAGTTCTGAATTTGTTTCTGAATCCTTCTTCTGTTAGCTGGAAGCGTTTGAGTAAAGCATCTTTTAAACAATCATAATCTGCTGCTTGTGATGGTGATAATCTGGAGTAAACTGCCAATGACTTGCCTCTCAACAGCGCACTTAAATGCAGAGCTCTATCAGATTCTTTCCAGCTAACAGATTCAGCATATCGCTCAAAGCGTCTCAAAAAATCATCTACATTTTCATTTGCTTCATCAAATGGTTGCAATTTGGGATATGAAGCTTTAGGTGAACTATTTGTTCCAGCAGCGGAGGCATTGTCTAGACTACCCTTAGACAACTTTTTCACCCTTTCCATTTCAATTTGTGCTTGTAAAAATTCCTTTTCTAAATTTCTTTCTAGCAATCTCATTTCTCTATTCTCTTTCTCTAGTTCCTTTTCACTTTTTTCCTGTGCTTTCTTTTCTACAAAACTAATTAGCTTTTCTCCTGACAAACCAAACTTTTGACCAACATCGGTCATGTTAAGATAAAACTCATCCATGATAATTGTTAACTGTGTATAAACAAAACATACATGTACAAAAGTATCCAAGTTATCAGTTGTTTTATAGGTGATACTAAATTGATTAACCCCACCCGCAGTACCAAATGTCAGAATTTTAATTTCTATTTAATTTGGGAATTAATCACATCACCAAAACAAATGATAACTTTACATTTAGTTTAATAGAAGTAATACAAATATGCATACAAAAATACTACAACAAAAAAACAAACATGAAAACTGAAAGTAAGATTTAACTGAGAGTGAGATTATTGAACACTCAAGGAAGAATTTACTTATTAAATTGTACAGATATTTAAACAGATGGTAAATACTTATTTAAATACACATATATCTCTCTATGTAAAAGTAAAACTCTCCAAAGTCAATGTCTTATCCAAAAACTATATCATTCAGCATGTAGGTAAACATGTGGAACCGCTCCTCTCTCAGTCAGTTGGTACATCCCTACTGTTGCAAAACCATCGTCAGACCAGTGTTACATGTAGAATATTACAAAACATTGTTTAAGAGATTACATAGCATAATTAAAACAAACTTCAATTATCATTTCACTGGCACACAGCCTTACAAAACAAACTTCAATTATCATTTCACTGGCACACAGCCTAACTCAAAACAAACTTCAATTAACACTTCATAGGCACACAGCCTTAAAAAAACACCCTCACTTGCAATTTCACATAGGCACACAGCCTATCTAAAACACCTTTCAATTATCACTTTATAGGCACACAGCCTAAAACAAACTTATCTACCAATTTCACTGGCACAAAGCCTAATTGAAATATACATCACTTTTACCGGCACAAAGCCTAACTACTACAACCAACACGTAAAGGCACATAGCCACTGTTTCTACAATATCATGGACCGTAGACGACTGCACGCAGCATGATCCCCATCTGGGCATTCCTTCAATTTGCAAGGCAAATTACTCGGTCATGCCATGTCCTAAATGGCTACCTAAAATGAAATAAAACTCTACTTAATACCTATGTGATTAAATCATCATCTAGATGATCAATTGTAACCCATTACAATTAATTCACAGCAATAGACTCAATTCTAAATACAACAAACATCTAATTAAAATACTACTCACAGTCGATGACCAGCTAATGCACTTCTAATTGTCTTCCACCTCCCATGACTGTAGCCCAACAACCAACCACACCTGATTCTCTCTCTAGAATAACCAGAGTAACAAAATCACACTATAACTACATATAACTACAGCGGACCTACAGTTCTATAAATAGACTGTTAATTCCAGTTAACCTGTTTATCTGGACAAGTGACAAGAGGTATGTAGAAACCTCAAACCACACTACGTAATATGACACAACACAGTCATTAACCTTAAGAGGTGTGTGATACCAAAGGATTTATATACACTGCCTGATTCAAAACAGACTAAGGTTAATTTCTGACAACGTTGTTGTTATTTATTCGTAACCTATCCTTTCTGATTGTAGCAGACAACAAGAAAGAAATCAAAGTAGCAGATAAGTACCCATTATTTATCGTACCGTACTAAAGCAACAGAGACACTGGTTGTCTGTGCAATTAACCTGAAATTTCATTTCTGTAATGTTCTGTTATGTTGTAATCTAGTAATTTACATTAAACACTTTTAATATAACAATGACATATGGTCAATAATAAGAACACATGACAAAGTCCTATGAGCATTGCAACATATACCAAAATTTAAGAGGCACAAGACAGGTATTCACATGCCAGCCAAATATAAAAGTAAGAACAAATCTGTGATGAGTCATTGAAAAAGAGCAAACCCGACCGTTACCGCCTTGTAACGGTCAGTCGGCAATATGGACCGACTGGGGTGCCTAAACCGGTTTTACAGAGCTCTAACCTCGCACTTCCTGTTTGGTTTCTCAATCTTACTGACAGCTTATAAATACGAGCAGATGCTGTTCCTAGAAACATGAATACTGATATGTAGTTCATGGCATGGGTAGAATTACATAATTCATTTCTATTAAAGAAATCTGTCTCTGTCTGTCTGTCTGTCTGTCTGTCTGTCTGTCTGTCTGTCTGTCTGTCTGTCTGTCTGTCTGTCTGTCTCTCTGTCTGTCTGTATGTCTGTCAGTCTGTCTGTCGCTCTCTCTCTCTCACTCTCTCTCTCTCTCTCTCTCTCTCTCTCTCTCCTTATGTGTGTATGTATCTCTCTCTCTCTCTCTCTCTCTCTCTCTCTCTCTCTCTCTCTCTCTCTCTCTCTCTCTCTCTCTTCTATTAAACATTTTTTTCTAAAATTCACACAGGTCACATAAGAAGGATTAGATATTTCAGGCGAAAGGGCTGATGTTTATTGACATCGATAGAAGTTACAAACAAGTACGCAATAAGGATTAAATGACGAAACATTCTGGCGACATCGTACGTCAATAAATAATAACTTTTATATTATTTGAGAAAAGATCAAAGCAAACGTCCACATTGTTATTTGACCATTTTTTACCAAGTCAATGACATAGCAACCCCTTTTCTAATAAAATATCGGCGTGGTATAATGTGGTTAGTTTATCTTGTGCTAATATTCAAAATTCTGGAAGCGTATAAAGATAAAATCATGTGAAATCATGTTTGTATTGTTAGTCCCACCCAACAGGGGACATCAACGTCAGTTTATAGCAGTACATACTTTTGTTTGTATGGTTTGATTTAAGGCTTAAGATTTCAAAAACGTCTATTGGGCAGATCGTAAAGATCAGCATAACGATAACAATGTGATTATAATTTGACCAATCTGGCGATATGGAAAAAAAACAAATATAATTTTGGTTCGGAAACTTTCAAGAAAAGCATTAATACAAAGCATCCCAGGGCGTCCAATTTTTTGTTTATTATAATAAAGTACAATCTGACACAAGCCAACGTATAACATTTATATTTGAAGATCAGAACAATCTATGATTTGTATGCTGATTTAAATTGGGCAGAAAAATAAATAAAAATTATATGATATGATATGATATGATATTATATGATATGGTGTGATGATATATATATTATATATTAACTAATATATTAACTAATATATTATATTATATTATATTATATTAATCGTATCAAATCATATCAGATTATATTATATTATAAAGAGATGCTGCACATTGGAATGGTACTACAACATTAAGTGTGTTTGTCGTTGACTGTAAAAATAATCTTTTAAATAACTATTTTACAGTCAGTTACGTTAAACGAACCAATATATCAAAAGATTACATAATTTCTCACAAAAATAGTTCACAGAGTGCTGACAATTTTCCTAAAGCTAATTAAGAACACTGGCTTCGCGTGTTTATGCCACCACTGTTTCAGTATACAATAGTTTATGTTAACTAATATAGTTTAATTAAAACATTCTAATAAAAAAGACTAACAAAAATGGTTGATGAAAAGACGACGTTTTTCGCAATAGCAAGACACATTTGGATTGAGCCGGCAGTCCATCTAATTAATCTTAGTGATAAAAATCTACGTGAAGAAACTTTGAATTGCATACGCTCTTAAGTAAACAAACAAATATAAGTTTGTTGTTTGTTTTTGTAGTATTTGATATTTTGTCAATTTGATTAGACACTGCGGTCGTAGAAACATCTTGACAATGAATCTCTTTATAAGATGAGACTAATATTATAAATAAGAATATATAGGACAACGTCCTATGAGCATTGCAACATATACAAAAATTGAAACGACACAGGACCAAGGTATTCAAATGCACGCCCAATGTTAAAGTGAGAACAAATCTGTGATGAGTCATTTAACAATAAGAGAAAACCCGACAGTTACCGCCTTGGAACGGTCAGTCGGCAATATGGACCTACTGGTGTGCTTAAACCGGTTTTGACAGAGCTCTAACCTCGCACTTTCTGATGGGTTTCTCGAATGCAAGCAATGAAAAGAAAACCGATCCATTTGAATAAGTGTCCAAGCGCTGACGTTTTGTTTGACAAGTTATGACGAAAGTAGTGACGTCATTGAAAAATAATGTCTACATAGTGTTAAGAAGAGAGATAGGTATTATTTCGATTAGAAGACCTACAAAAACGTTTATAGTAAATAAAATTAACTTTCAGAATCAAGAAAAATAAAGAAAAAAGACACACATGTAGTATGTAAGTTGCTGTTTTGTAAATATGTGTGTGGTAATACGTTAGCTTAATACAAGAAAGTAGATTTTGTACCATTTTGGGTGATTGAGAATTAAAAAATGTCAAGAAATCACGTACACAAATATTATCGCATTTTAATTTTTAATTGGCAATATATTTGTATTCTTGGGAGACATAAAGACAGGTTTTCTTTATTTTTCGAGAGATGTACTTCAACAAATGTTGTAATTTAATAAGATAACATATCTTTTTATAACGCACACTATAGCAGACAAGCTTAAACTGGCTAATTGGAAATATTATAGCCAGGTAGAGAAAAAGGAATGGTCCTCGTGAGTGTCATTTGCAAACATAATATTATCACATTATATTTATTTTAATTCTTCTTTTAAACCTTAGAATTGCAGAGATTTATGTTTGTAGAAAATTGACTATTACGTCCAACGCCATGATCGAGTTCAGATAGTGTATTAAGAAAATGGTCTGTCAACTCATTTTTACCATTACACAAAAAGTACGTGTATAAATGGCCATGTTTTTTATGTTGTAAAACTAACCTCTATTGTTCGAGAGTCGATTATTTGAATTAAAGTGTTAATTTCTAAAATATAATCGCTGAGACTTTTTTCTTTGGTAGTAATAACTTAAATTTAAGTAAAACTTTCAGTGAAAATTAAGGTTTGAATACAAAAGACTGAGCATAAACATTGGAGTCCGAAACATGATAACAGTGACGTAAATGAAACCTTTACAACTCATAAGACAAAACTCATTTTTTCAACCACAAAAATGGTACCGCTGAAAAAATGTAAAGAAAAAAAAAACAGCTTTAAATAGAAATAAGATGTCACTAGAACACGTATTGAAAGCCGCTCGTAATCACGCCTAGGCAGGAAGAACGTTTATCACGTCTAGGCAGGAAGACCATTTATCACGCCTAGGCAGGAAGACCGTTTATCACGCCTAGGCAGGAAGACCGTTAATCACACCTAGGCAGGAAGACCGTTTATCACGCCTAGGCAGGAAGACCGTTAATCACACCTAGGCAGGAAGACCGTTTGAACATTGCACTAGTTAAAAGCCTACAAATACTTGTGAAGTATGACTGTATCTATATATCAGCCGGTTTGATCTTGTTATTTCTTGTTATTTCAGACTTCACCGAGGTCAAAATTGTGGGAAATGTTCAAAGACAACCAGATGACTTAGCGTCAATGTAAGAAAAACGTGAGTAATTCCCAATGGACTTGTTTGATGAAACTTTCCTCAGTCAAAAGGAATCATCAACGTCATCTGGAGCACATTGGTAACAACATTAAAATCAATATGAGCATACAGTGATAGGAAGGTCTAATGCTGAATAATATGAGCAATGCTTCATAAATAACGAAAATTAAGTCAAATTATAAAACTCGGTATTATTTGAAGACACTAAAATTTCATCTTATCAATTTTCCGATCACTAGATCTAACCGACAAGATGTAAAGAGGCATTTTTAAAACAAGGATAAATGAATGTGATACAGGTTGACAGTAAAGGTAAGTGATTAATGGGTTAAGTGTTCTACCAGTAATCCAGTTGCAGTCTCGAATCCACTCTGCGATATTCATTTTGCATCAGGTGTGCATTTTATGAAAAAAAAACCTTAGAGACTGTTCAAGTTGCTTCACATTATAGGGCATGTAATCCATGTTGTCATTTAATTCGTCCTATAAGGATTGTTACGTGTATGTTCTTTCATAGACATTGAACATTGGTTCCTAAATTCCATCTTTACATGAACATAATTTGCTTTTCTCTGTTCATTTCTTGTTTTGATTGAAAGATTTAATTCCATTTACAAACAACAATTTTTCTGTTGTTCTACTAATCGAAATAATCTCTCTCTCTCTCTCTCTCTCTCTCTCTCTCTCTCTCTCTCTCTCTCTCTCTCTCTCTCTCTCTCTCTCTCTCTCTCTCTCTCTCTCTCGGTAAGTGATAGCGAAGAAAATGCACAGTATTGTATAAAGTCAATTAGACTAAACAGATATTCGATATAAGAAACTTTAATATCGTGTGTTAGTTTTCTCCCGTACTCATGTTCATAACTTAGTTTGCAACTGCATCCATTTTAGTGTCATATACCTGCAATCGGACAGTGGAAAAGAATAACCAACAGAATAGGTTTTATATTTGTTTTATATAGAAATGTTGCATGGCATAAAATATATCGGTTCTTCGATAATTCAGCAGTATTTTTTGTTTTGCTTCGCTGTCATGTGATATGCACTTAAAAGGGGTTTGTGAACCCATTAGCTAACTTGTCATATTCCCGGGTAGTTGCGTTTGTAGGTTTGCTATTTGGTCACGTTATAGATGGTAATTGTCTATGAAAAGAGACTAAGTGAGAAGCCCACATGATAAGAATGGATTGTATTGGTCACTTTTACAACCTTACACTTTTATTAACAAAGCAATCAGACCAGATTGTTAAAACAATAAAAGATTTGGAAGGATTGTAGAAACAGTAGAATAAGGCTATAGCTGTAGATAAATTGCTATCGTATAGATGATTTTTTGTTTCACAATACGCTCAATAAAGTCACATTCTAGATACTTATTATTAAGGAGTCATAAACCACTACGTACATTGTTCAAACACATCGAAAAGAATACGTTTATAAAGCTGACAGTATACACCAAATAAATCAAGAGACAAATGTATTCTCTGACTTGAGGTAAAGTTAATATGAAAAAATAACTCTTTTTACGTGATGTGACAGATTTACACAGAAGTGTCCTAAAACCCATTAAATATTTCAAAGATTTGCTAATTTATTATGTCTGACAATTTTAAGGAAATATTAAAACTAGTGTTTTGGGTCAGTTGGGTGCATTTTTAAATAAAAACAAAACTCTTTATGGCACAAATTTACATTTAAATACAGCAAAAGCTTTTTACAACCTGTTAAATTTCCAAAAGTTCTGTTTTTTTCTGTGAGATAACCATTAGAACTACAAACGACCCAGAGATTTGGACTTTACGTAGTGATGGTTATAAGGGTCGTGTAGAACTACGATGTGGGATTTTATTGCGATCACACCATCAATCGTTAGCGTCAACTTATGCTAAATAAAATATATTCATTTGTTTTTATTTTTAAAAGTCTTTACAATTAAGGCAAAATGTACATTACAGTCTAGCTTGGGGGGTTACGCGGAAATAAACCGTAACCATAGTCGTCGGTTATTGGTTCGGCACAGGAGAAAGTAACCAGCACATAAAATAAAGGAGGCGTGGTAGTCATAACAATTATGATGCACTTTTTGTATTCAATGTGGCTCTTCTAATAAACGGTGTATGAAGTCTATATTGTGGAATTTTGTCTATAAACAATAGATCAAGAATAAATCTAAAATAATACTGTTATATAAAATAATATGTCGTTCCATAAAAATTCTGATACATCGTGAGATTTTAATGAGGGCATATTTAGTAGAACTGCATAATCATGATGCTTTCATTTTACATTTTAGTCTGAAAGTTTCCTTGTTGGTACCACAACGCTTGGCGGAAACCAGTCTGTAGTCGCAGATACTATCTATCTATAATATCTACGTTTGTCAATTACACATGTAATCACTGAACTTAATGAGAAAAAAGCGTGCGTGTGTGTATGTGCCCTTGTGTAGTGATAGTTCAAATTGGGAATATATGCGAATATGTTTATAGGACCTTTTATGCTATTTGATTATATGTTGTATCTTACCTTGTTTACCTGTTCAGTATTTGTTTAGGTCTGCCAGTGTTTGTATACAACAATCAAATTATTATATCTTTCTACATAAGAACTGCCACTCAAAATGAGTACAGTTTGTTATTGTTCTCGCACTAAAATCTTATATATATAATCGTTCATAGGCAGAATTTCTATGCTATTTTATTGACAGAGTCATTTCAATGTTTCACTAACATAAATATGATGCACTGTTGTAGCCATGAAATCCACGTAATACGTACGTGGTGATAACGGAATGTCTACCGTCAACAGGAACCTTGCTATTAAACATTAGTTTTCTTCTCATTTTGTAGCCTATTTCTATTATACATAAGAGTGGCAACTTGTTTGTTAATAATTGCAAGACAGACCCCAACATACCGTAACTGTAATTATTGATCAGCGGGCGTTTAAATGGCAACATTAAAATTCGCCGAGTTTCCATCATTGGAACAAATGAACTTATGATGTGGAATCCAATTAAAGAAGGAGATCTTATCATTAACTTCTGTGCCAGGGAGAAAAATCGGCGTTTATCTTCTGATCATTGTAATTGTGAAATGGTTTCAAATATAGACTTTATTCACCGCTACCACTAACAGTCTGAACATTGGCATCCCTCAGTACACACTTCATTTTCTAGCGTTTCACTCAAAACAGAATATCAGGAGAAAGTAGGAGTAGCAACCTAATCAAGTATTTATCTTTTGAATCGATTTCATTATGTAACCTTCGCCTACTTGAAGCTAAAATTTGTAGTAAAAGATAACTCTAATTTTCAGCGACATTTATCTGCTTAAGTCAAAGCAATAAATGCTGGTATTACCAGCTAGTTGTATAAATGGTTGTAATGTTATTTAATGAAAATAATACGCAGACTGAAAATTTAGTTATAACATTGCGAATATGTTTACTTTATTGGGGAACTAGATACTACTCACTAGAAGGGTAAAATGCTCTTATACATCTTTTCATAGTTTTGAGAATGGAATAATCAACATTTTTGTGCAACATGAAATGCCATTCAAACATAAGCCATTATCTTTTACTTTCTGCCCTTCAAAACAGCAACACAGTAATCATAGTGATAGACTGATAGACAGTCACATGAATATGAAAGCCATTTTACACTACGGATAAGTTTCTATTCAAGCAATAAAAAGCATTCTGATAGCAAAGTGTATACGCAATATAAAGGTTTATAAATAGAAGTTTTTATTACATTGGATTAGTGTACATACACCTACTTTCATCAAGTAGAATTTGTCTTACATTGGCCACAACAGTTTAGGTTAAAAGGGACCTTTTGTATATAACCTGACGCTGTTATTGCAAACATCTTTCAGTTATATTTTGAAAATTTCTTAAAAGTTAATTTTTAAAATTTAATTAGATTAAAAATGACATACTCAAAAGTACAATATTTTATGTGCTATTTTTCTGCTATTACCGCAGTTTTGATCATGGTTTCTGTAGAAAGATGCATCATTACGAACAACCTGAATCATTCTGTAAATGACAACGTGTTTTATGTCAGCATATTGACACTGCCACTTAGGGATTGTGCAGCCACTTCTTTTGAAAAACATGTATACGAATGCTATTCATTAAATGAACGGAAACGCGCAAAATTATTTCTGATTTTGAATTTCATGTATCACATTTTTAATATCACTCGTTGTTTTTCTTGTAAAGTGTGGTGCATTGTCTTATTCCAATCTCGAATTCGAGCTAAATATCGTTATTTCAGTCGTTGGTTGGTTGTGCGATAATAACAGACGCGCTTTACTGCCGGTTCTGTGGTAGGAGGTTTAATACAGCAAAGCTCTTTCAGTCACAATTGTTATTATAATGCAAAACAATGAAACAGATATTGACAAACACGTATGAGTGGAAAAAAATATCTTCATATTGTCAATTTATCTTTCAATTCTTGCTCGTTTTTTTCCATTTGTATGATAGTAGTTTCAGTTTGGGTCTTTAATCATTGTAATTTACGATACAAGTGTGTCAGTTTTATAAAAAAAAATCTGCAATGTTTTTCTTTTGTTTGTCTATTTGTTTTATTGTTTTACTGTCGTAAATTTAATTGTTTTATACTGTTCAATCTCAATTTACACAAAAGCAAAGCTGAGGCTTGCACCCACATGCTATGGTCAACCAGTTAGCCCAATGAAAAGTTATTGTTTAACTTGTGTTCATCTTATATAAAGATTTGTTCCTAAAACAGGGCATTAACAATGTCATGAAAGGTATCATAATGAATTTAAGTCTATGCTATAAAGAAACCGTTGAGGTCGTTTAACTATGTAGAAATGTAGCTCCGACTAAAAATAACACGTTAATAAGGGAGAGAGGCAGGAGGGTAGGCGAGGTTGGCCAAAAGGATCTTCGACTAGTATGCTTAAACCGAGTAGGTTTACGGAGATTTTCTCATAAACATAGAGCGTAAAACTGTCACATGAAGGTGAGACAACTTCAAAGTCAGCACCTAGGCCGGCAGTTAACATATAATTAATGACACTAAAATAGTCATTGTAAGTCCATTGATAAAGTAAGTCCATGTGACTTATCAGAAATTATTGATTAATGATAATGATAGATTAGCTATTTCACAGTAAATTGATTATTCTAGTTTCATAACAAATGTAGACCATTCTATTATTTGAACCTACACTCCTATATGCTTCGTGCGTAGACAAAATGTGTCTCTTCTCATAATATCAGGTAGCTATTGGATTATTTGCAGCAAATTGAATGTCACAAGGCATGTTGCATTATTATATCTTACATTTCGATAAAAATAGTTTTTAGGGAAGATCACAAATTCATTATAGTCTGCACAATTTTTGCACATATACTGTCACGTTTATCTTTTAAAATGAACTATCAAGAAGGTTAAGTCCATATTGCCGACTGATCGTTCTAAGGCGGTAACTGTCGGGCTTGCTCCTTTTGTTAAATGACTCATCTGAGATTTGTTCTTACTTTTACATTTGGCTTGCATGTAAATACCTTTGTCCTGTGCCTTTTCAATATTTTGTATATGTTGCAATGCTCATAAGACTTTGTCATTTATACTGTTATTGACGGAGATTTCTGAATAGCACAAATAGCACTCAATTTGATACTTTTAGGTAATACCTGCCAAGATTAAATATTGCAGTACAATTATTATTTGCTTGACAGATGCTCGTATGATGTCATTAACGCCCGCTGTGGTGACCTTCCTGAAGACAACGCCTGCAGACACTTACGTCTTTACAGGGAAGATAATAAGATACATCCGTCCCTATAATTGTACAGAGAACAGCGGTTTTTACAGTAAAGAACTGAAACGTTCCAGTTGATACAATAATCATAAGATCGGGAAAGTTCAGAATAGACCTAATTGTTGGGCGCATTCCTCAATACACACTCCTAGAGAAACTCCCAAGACATTGTCTTAACAGATGTAATGTCATTTAACAAAGGAATACAAAGATTAGGACCAGAATAGTTGTGGTAATGTATGTGTATAATGTATATGTTGTGTATTATAAAATTTGCATATTACCAATCACATTAGTAAATAATAATTCGATGAGGAAGACGAAGATGCGCGCTAATCATTTCACAATGATCACATCTTTTACAGACGTAAGCCCACCTCGTGAAAAGGGGAAGACAGTATCAAAATATCAGGTAAATAACATATATAACGTACTATGCCTGCTCAGCAAAGTAGACCTTTGTGCTACACGAGTAGCTAACAAGACCTTATATAGGTAACGACTGATTAGAACTCCTACAAATGACAATGAATTGTATCATCGGACAGTAACATTGTCTTAATGTTACCTTAGTTAATATTGCAAATTATTTATTTACATATTAGATAATAACGTGTATATTAAAATAGACCACACAGTGTTGCTACAGTTTTTATATTTTGTTTTTGTTTTGTTTTTTTCAGTGCTATAAGCTTCTGCAGCGTATATCACAATTTTAATTTATGCTTTATCAATTGTCAGGTAGATTGGATTTCGTTTTCTTTGAAAATCATCAGTAAACACCACATAGAACCTCTTGTAAATGCGATTTAATAAGTAGAGAAAAATGATACGAGATTCATCCTTAGAACTTTATAAAGAAAGTTCATTGAAAAAAACAACATAAATATATTCTTGGTAATAAGGAAACGATTGTTTTATAAAATGGGATGGGATGGTGTTTTTCCGGCATCTTTTTATAGCACAGGGACACTTATGAGGTGCCCAGGGACTGAACCTAGCCGGTCCATTATACTGACACCGACGAAGTCAGACGTAATGCTGTCCCCTTAGCCAGAGAGTTAGGAGGGAAGCCACTATTATCCAACTTAATAGTCTTTGGTTTGACCCGGCCGAGATTTTTTTTTTATAAAATCTTAACAACCCCTAATATAGACAATATTTTTGGTTTCACATTAACATAAGTAACATATAATAAAGCATCACATAATGCATAAACAATCCCTGTTGTTGATCAAATAACGTGTTTCAAGACTGAAATGTACAGAAGTTATAAAATGCATGTACTTTCTTCTAACTGCTTACGTCTCAAATGATGTAACCAATACTTAACATTTCGACGTTTAATTAAACGTGTAAAGTAATTTGCTTCTCCCTATAAGAAAAAACACTTGATTAGTTCCAATATTTAAGACAGCTTACCTACTAGCAAGAAATAATGAACTTAATTTGAATCACTATTAGAACAACACACATACATGTTATGATAAACAAGTCATTCGTCAAATAATGATCAATTTCCATCAAGTGTTTATTATTCAGCATTTTTCAAGATATGTTTAATTCATTTCTATCATAAAAGCCAACACAAGGACAATGATCTTATCCCTTGAAATTTACCTTCCGCATGTTTGCCGAGTAAGTGCTTGTTTTAAATATTATTAAAGTCGAGAATAAAGCAGAGTTTGTTGTTTTTCCTGCAACTATGATGTTGATGACATGCGCTGCGAATGTTCTCTGTGTATCTTGAATCAATAAATATGCAGATTTGGAACAACTTTCAGAGTAAGACTATCTTCAATTGTGACAGCTGCAGCCTATAGAATAAATTATATATTCGCATCTGTTTATTCAATGGTTAGATGTTGCAAAAATTAGTTGGTATAATATTTCATAACGTGTTTTGTCTCCTTTTAAAGGGTGCATATTCTAAGATTATATATGTTATTGTTTGTTTGGTTTTATGATTTTAATTTTTATTTAGTGATAACTAAATGCACACATTATATAACAATGATTACACTGAAGTCAAATACAAAAATAAACTATGATATGTTGGAAGTATTAAACTAAAATGATATCCTGGTAACAACATTTTAGGTTTGTGGGACAAGGACGTATCTCGTTGCTATGGTTATGTAAAATATATATTATTGTTTATTTCAAAAGCCCGATAAATTCTTTTCTTTATTAAAACATTCTAATAGGTAAGGTAAGATATCTGTACAAATTAGAAAGATCAAGAAGACACTGCGCATGCTCTGATAGGCAGTGAATACAATGTTCAGGGAAAAGCAGTTGACCTAACAGAGGTCAAGTATCACTAGAGCTAAAAGAAATAGTTCCACCTTTTTACCATCTAGAGCGTGTAGAATTACTTACGTAAGTAGCTAAGAATGCTTCTCGGTACATGTCCTTCAATGTTCGGACAGCATGTTAACAAAGTGAGATTACATGAATCTATTAGCAACAAAACAGCTTTTTCTGAACGATTCATTGACACTGACTTTAGACGCAACGCTTAATGCAACATTTAAAGATACTCGCAATGTACAGAAGCGATTTCTGTAAGGTTTGCGAAAACCTAAAATAGCATAACCAGTGCTGACAGCGTGCAGGAAATGCTTTTATATCATCTAGAAGTGCTTGTGACTAAGAAACACACACTAAGAAAGCATTGTCCATGTATAATAAATGTGCTTGAAGTGTTCTTGGTGAAGAGGTTAAGTTTAATGAATCTGAATAGGAGGGTTCCGAATTTTAACCCTAAACCCTTTATGACAAGTTTACAAACAGATTTTATTTACAATTTTGATGATCATAAATAAACACCAAGAAAACATTATAACATGCTTCAAGTGTTCTTTGTGAAGAGGTTAAGGTTATGAACTCGTGATGTTTCTAGGTTTAAACCCTAGACCTGATATGAGATGTTAGTCCTTGCCCAAGTTTTTATTACACGAACATTTTGCAAAATCAGAATATACTCAAACTGATTATTACTTTTGTGACCACTTTCCTTTACATCTAGATTTATTAAATAGCAGTATCCATGATGGATGATGTTGAGAACTTGCTTCAATATTTATGAGTCATTTGATATTTTGTTGTATTTCGTTCCTTTATTTAGTTGCATACAAGCTTTTCTTGACAACAACTTTTGTTAATTTATATTCTTATTTCTTAATGTCAATTCAGTGTGTAAATATACGCCACAGAAGCATATAATTACGCAAATACATTACTTTGTTACAACGTTAGTTCAATCAGGATCAAGGACATACCAGATCGAACTTTTTTACTATTTCTCTCAGGTGTCTGCATCCATTCCACTTTAAAATGTGGGAAGTAGGTTAATTTTTAATACTAAATACTAAATTTCTTTGTATACATAACCCAGTTACAAAAATGCTTCAATACAAAATACATTTGAATATAAACAACAAGATATCGAGAAAGAAAGAACATACTTACTTGACAAATATTGCAAGAACAATATTGATTTGAAATGTAATGTGCAATGTGAGGCTGCTGGACATGTGCATTTTGTGTATGTACACTTAAGTTTTAGTTAATAGTAATCATTTTGGCAACTTTTCTTTCTTTTACATATATAACTTTTTGAAAAACATATTCATGTTTTGCTTTTTAATTTTTTTATCATTCTATGTCCTCAAGAATATACATTATACATTGTACATTCTGTTTCTGGAGATTTATAGTATACTGAAAACTTGCAAATAAAAACCTTAGCTTTTCAAATATGTCTTTCTTGCTTGCTCCCATATTGCTTTGACCTGTTTTTGCATCGCCTTTGATACTTCGCATCAATGACTTTTCTTGTCTCTAATTGTGATTTTGTCCTTTGTACATTTATGCGTCATGCGTTCGAGACACCGTGGCGACTGGGGAGCACAAAAATTAATAAAGATACAGCCCTGAAATTGGAATCCCGAGGCACTCATGCACATAAACAAGGCTACCAGAATAGCTTGTCGAGCTGACAGCATAGGCGCGCGTCAATTATGAGAACAATATGTTAAACAGCTTATTTTTTGTTGTGAAATGACGTTATGTTTATTATTATAATATTTGCCATTGTATTTATCTATTTATATCACTTTTTCTCCGTCTTACGACTAAACTTGCGAATTCACACAGTTAGTGGGTCATAAAATATTGACAGTAGATTATTGCAAACAACCCAATCCTTACTGTAGCGTCACTGGGTCAGTAATTACTATCCGCGGGAGTCTTAATGATCTCATTAACAATCGCAGTTTTGTCGGCACCTAGCAAAGAACGATATGTTGAGATCTAATTTAAACAGACAAAGATCTCATATACATTTGTTCACAGGGTGAAAATTGAACTCTGCCTTCATGATAATTGCCTTGTGAACTATTCCAGTTAATAGGACAACGTCACTATTGACACCTGCAGGTTGGACATCAGGTTTATACAGCACAGATATCATCATTTAGTGCGTCAACCGAATAATATCTTTTAGAGGAAAACAGTAAGAAATGAACTCTTAAATAAATATTCCCATCTAAATAATGTTTACTGTTAAAACACAATAATCCGTGTAAAAACAACGCGTTAAGCTGGTCCTTATGGTTTAACTAAGAATTCTCAGAGATTCAAACTTAATGAAATTACTATTTATGGCACAATGTTCGTGACTAAAAATAATTATTTTTCTCTAATTATCACCACTGAAATATATTTTATTTCCGGTTCAGCAATAGAAATGTCGACATGGGCATTCCGGTTGAACAAGATGTAAAATTGTCGTGGTACCTTTAATAAGAAATACAAGGGTCTCACATATAGGTAAAATTTTAACTACAACTTGACAAGGGCAAGTTAGTGTAAACAAGACGAAATATTACACAAACAGAGCAAAAGTTTTAGAAGGATGAGTTGACAAAGGGGCCGACTGCGATGCATAGACCTTTTTTTCGGAGCTCTCTAACCCAGACAAAAAAGTTTTAAAAAGATATTATTCCATGATAGTTAGACACAACATGCACACGGTACAAACGTGAAAAAAGGAATGCATACTAAAAGAAGAAGAAATACCTTTTTTAAATCGTACGTTACCTTTTTAACCCTTCCTGAAATATCCATCGATATTGCTGCTTCAGTATAGATGCGTCATAAAATGAAAATAACCTTCATTAGAGTCCCCCGTCTAAGATGACGCCATTGCTGTGAAATTGGCCATTAGGCCCTTGATTTAGTGACGATAAACATGGGTGTAATATTGGGAAAGGGCGTAAACACTGCCAGTTGTTGGCATAACCCTTATCCCAAACCCTTTCCAAATACTTCTGCGGCATGAGACAGGTAAGGTCATATTCCAGATGCCAATATATATGTCAATGCAAGTAGTGTGATCGTGACCGTGAAAGCATGCCATGCATGTACTTGCTTAAAGTGCATTCTCTCTGGAGCTCCTTGGATTTCTTTCATCACTTAACGTACGTGTTCATATAATGCTGTTGCATGACACCAGGCACGAAGCTAAATCATTGACGTTAATATATTTTACACTTATTCTGTGTATAAAGCCCAATTCATTATCCGATTTCGTACTATAGCATTGAGTTGCTTCAATTTGAAATCGCTTCAAGTTATGTTCATAAAACAGCATATTATTTCTCATTCTGCGCTTAAAACCCCATCCCATTGTAGACATTCCTTGAGTAGAATAAACAAACTCAGAGGAAATTGCTCTTTAGCACTTTCCCGAAGTAAGTCAAAGTTGTAATACTGGCCTTTATTTCATTTTGTAGATTTCATTTGCATTTATTTCGCGGAAATTACATTTTCTCAGTTTCATTTTACACACGTCAATATATTGTCTCTAAGTTAGACACTGTGTCTAGTTGTGTTATTACCTCATATATCCTGATATGTCCGTATAAAGCGTGCTTTGTGGAACCGGAATGGGCTTGTCTAAAAAAACTATTTGTTCAAATCCAGAAGAAAATAATTTAAACTTTTGAAAGATAGTAATATACAAGTGTTATAAAGGCCAGAAGAAATGTTTTAGTTGTTGTCTCTATTCAACGTAGTTATTTTATGCTTGATGGATTCCGGTTTTCATGTTTTATGCTTACGTGCGGTTTGTCACTGCAAATAACGTCTTTGTGAGAATGAACAAGCTTGAGCGTGCAATTGTGGATGCATGTGTGTAATTATTGTGAACAACGTCCGTGCAGCAAAGATAAACAAGCACGCTGATAACTTGCACATAAAAAATCGATCCTTCATATTCACATGTTGTTACTGACAATAAGGATAGCATCAACTGCTATGACTGCGGGATATACATGTATTTGTTAGAGGGATGCACTAAATGGTGAGACATATGATAAATATATGAGAGTTTGGATTTGTATTGCATGCTATCACCCTGATGTGTCCGTTTGTTTAGCTTGAAACTATTTATAGTCTGCTATTGAAGCATTGCAACAAATGTTTTGATTATTCCCACATTTTTATGTATATTTCTAAATACAAGAAATGAAAACTCTATTTTAAGTAAGTAGCAAACTTTGTTCACATAGCCATTTCAGTTATTTTTTTATCCTTTTCTCTATATGGGAGGCTCCAGAGTATGGTTATAATTGCTGGTATGTTCTTTTATAAAAGCGTGTATTGGTGCTGAATTATTGTATGTTAAATTCTTGTATGTATACACGTCCATGGAGGACTTTTAAGACGCCATCGCCTTAATTATATAATAACATAAACATAAAAAAAAGATTACGACCATGGCATATGCGCGGCATGTAACATATCGCCAATACAACAAACAACATTGACGTCTTTTCGTGTCGACCTCTATGCGGTGTTTTAGTATAATAACATGCCTTGTTTAGTTTAACCTCTTGATCGAGTACAATAAAAGCACCTTACAATAAGTGTATATATCACCACAATATAGGGCGCGAAAGCCTGAAACTTTCAACTTTCGACGGCAATATACATGTCTGTTTTGTAATTTCCTTTCGCAAAATTGCTTGTCTGATGTCTGCAATTTGTCTTATTGTTTCGTTATAGCGCTGCCTATTGTAATTACGAAAAAAAACTCATTTGTTATGTGGAAAACTGATAATGGCTTAATGTTGTAGAATTTCTTGTTTGTGACCACGGGCAGGATTAAGGAAATATTGATATACAATTTATGAATATATAAAATATATGAAAAATGCACAACATAAATTTATTTTCAGCTAGGTTGACCATGTTATGTAATCAATAAATGGTATTGTTGTTCGGAAGATGAAAACTGCATGAGGGTCGGGTATACGAGGAACTAAACTAATACAGGCATTGATTTTTGTCTATAGTGTTTTTGACGTTTGTTTCCCGTGTCCACAATGTACAAGTGCAGTTTCCTAATACATGCAGGTGACTGAAAAGTTCCCGAGTAGCATAAGTCCTTCAGCTTTTTTTCAATCAATCGGTATAAGACAAGGCAATACCTGGCTACGATCCATATATAAGAAAACGATCCAATAGTTCTAAGATTCGCCGATCCACATCGTACAGCTCTTTGGACAGAGTGGAGTCACTTACCTGTCCCTGTGGTGAGGGTTTGAAGATCAGCAGCTACTTATGTATATCGTTTATGAATTGTACGTGCGTATCTTTCTTTGTTATTATTCACTTGTTAAGCTGAAAATTACATGACCAGATGGAAGAAAAATGTAATCTGGCTTCATAGCTTGTCTTAGGTTTATATTGTTTGTTGGGTTTATCGTCCCACCAACAGTATTTCAGTTATCTGGAGACGATGTCCACTTGAAGTAGATATGGCGCTGCCTTCACTGTGTATAGCAAGTCGTGATAGATTAAAAAATATAAGAAATTGCATTAGCATACTGCATGTAGTTAAACATAACGATACTTTAAATAATAACAGACATGTACATTCTAAAAGAATATTATATAAAAGGTATATTAGAAAATTTTCCTATTAAACCCTGTACATGTAAATCAATTTCATCCTTTTGGGTTACTTTTAGCATTTTACAAGTGTTTATATAAACAAAACAATCTTTTATCGCATAATTCCCCTTTTTCTATTCAATACACCCATTACATATTTTGATATATTATACCAGTGTACTGCAGCTTTTTTGATTGATGACGTCATCGATGTCATCATAATGCCGATCGTCTCATACTACTCTTTCACCAATTTTTGTTGTTCAAATTTCATAAAACGTATATTGCCCATTAAAAGCATATGATAAAAAGAACCTGACACTCGTTGTCATTTAAAACAAACATTTAGAAAACTCGTCCAGAAAAAAAATGATAGTAAGCTCGCCATAGGCTCCTTGCAATTCTTTTTTATAAACTCGTCTTATAAATGTTTGACAAGATCCTGTATATCTATATGTAGCAAGAATATTGTGTTATGTTCACAGTACATGTACATGTCTATGGCAATCTGAATATAAGTCAATAATTGCAATCAACACACACATAGTCCCTTCATGTAGACACATGAATGCCATCTGAGTATTAATTGTACACAAAAACAAGTCGTAAAAATGATTATGTAGTAATAAAGGTTATGTTGTTTGTTTGTTTTTTGTTATAACAACTATTTTAATTCAAAGGCATTGTATATGTAGACAACTATGTTTCTTTGTTGTTGTTTTTATTTAAGCTGTTCAATGAATTTCACCATGCTGGGGTGGTTGTAATGATATTGGTTTATATATTGCTTTCGTTAAGTGTCATAAACTAGACATTTAAGTGTGAAATGATTTACATCTTCTAAAACATAGCATAGTTCACATTTTTCGATGAAAGAGTGTTGAGGGGAGTGGGCCAACCTTCTGTCTCTCTGTTATAACCTGTGATAGAACTGTGCCAGTTATTTATATGTTTGCGCTTCTGATGAGCCATTAAGTGTGTATAAACTTTACACCTTTTTAAAATAGGGATTGAATATAAAAACAGAGAACAAACTGTCGTGTGCGTATTAATAAACTGATTACGACAGAAAAGAATTGCACAGTTTCAATAAACCTCAATTACTATATAAGAATGCTACGCTGTATGAAGCAAGTCAGCGTTTGTTTCTACCTGTAATCTTTCAAAAATTTAAAAATATAACTGTTTATTGTAAGAATTTTTTAATGACAAAATATTTATTTAATTTCGGTATACATGTATATTTATGCATACACGAATCAATAGATATAAAATACCTAAACATATATTCATATACATATCCCAACAACAATATGTCCGACAATTTGAAGTAGCACGCTTGGCTTCAAGTTCTCTTTTTCCTTGTAACAGGACCAGAATAATATTATTTTATTTACCAATCGCACTTGCTAATTTATTATCAGGCGTTTACGGAAACAAAATTGTTGTCTTCATTCGTCATGATCTTCTATTATTTTCATTGTTTAGGAAATCCCCAATCGTACGTAAACTTAATTTCATCTAAGCACGACGAATTATGTTGCTAGTTTGTAAAGATTTTAAGATGTTGATTATTGCGATTTTTTTGCATATCATGGTTCTATTTTCAGTTACGTCTAAAAGGAGTCATCGGCTTTCGGAACACTCGGCTATTTTACTTTTCAGAAGTTCTTTTCCGAACGAGTACGGAATGGGACGAAAATGATGCGAATAGGTCGTAAGCCGCATCCATGTTACGTGTACATGTAGCTGCTTTGGCTATACCCTTTTTATTTGTGTTCATTGGTTTTACAAATAACAACAATACACGAAGCGGAAACATAACTAAGGGAGATAATCTATATGCATAGATTACCATTAAAACGGAACGAGTGATCCTTCATTGCCTGAGTGCAGTTTTTAGACTGGTGCGCATGCGCCAGTCTTAAGTAACGATGCTGGGAACTCAGCGACGCGCGGTTTTTAACATCGGGTGTATCATTGCGACCACGAGAGCGTATTCAAGTAGTTGTGCGGCATAAGAAGTAGTGCGTTTTTAGAAAACACAAATATTACGAAGTAATGCGAACCTTTGTAAGGAAATGCGACAAATAAAAACAAGGAAACAATGTAATGTTGTTTTTCGAACAAATATGAAAGGATATTAAAAGAACGATTACAAACAAATCAGTCTCGTGACAAGCGGGAGATAGCGTTGGTCGCCATTTTGGATAGATCGGAGTGCTTTTGAACGAGTTTCTGCTCAGCTTTTATTATTTATAAGTATTGTTGATAGATTGTTAAGGAACACCTACGTAATCCCCACAGTTAACCATTTTTATGCATTGCTAGAGGGTAAACCATAGCAGTTTCACTTTTTGTAAAATGAGACCGTTCAGTCATTAGTTGGAATTAAAATAAATGCTGGTTTTAAACGAGGATAAACAATGGCATTACTTTTCCGTGTATTTCTACTCATATAGTGTTAATACTATTTATCGACGTTAAATTCTGTTCTTACTTCTGATATTTAAATGATAAAACGTCAATCAGTATGGTTTTTAGTACTCTACTTTCAAACAAGTGCAAGAAATATATTATCTTAATATTTTATTATAAAATGACTGTTTACAGGGTGATCAGAGAGAATATGATATTTGGGACAAGCTAATGGCTGGCTTTTTTAAATGAGTTTGTTAATAACATCATGCTCCAGGCATAAAATAAATACTATCTTTGTTGGTTGATTGTTTTTTGATGATGTTGTTGATGGTGTAGGTGATGATGATGATGATGATGATGATGATGATGATGATGATGATGATGATGATGATGATGACGACGATGACGATGATGATGATGGCGATGATGATTATGATGATGATGATGATAATGATGATTTGACCAGATTTTTGAAATGTGTTGTTTTGTTGATCAGGACTTTAACACACACAAAAGATGCCAATTGATATACAAGACATGCAATCAACTTTACTTTTGCTTGGACAGTAAGATTCAAATCTTGTGGTTAGCCTTACCAGGTTTTACTGTTTTACAGTTTATTTGTACTCTCAACACATACATATACACAATACATGATATGATAAATGTGACATGAGGTATTAAATATATAATCAGTACATACGGTTGGGAAAACCAGGCTGTAGTAAACATGTATACAATACATATTTTAAAATAAAATACAGTAATGTTAATGGTTGTAGATATTACAATTGTAGCTAGGATATAGTGAGCTATATTAACAACGAATAATGACTAGCCAGGTGGACGGCGGAAGTGTTGCATAACAATATTAACAAATATACCGAGTTTTGTGAGGATATTAGTATCTTGCTCGCACATTATCTTAGCGAAATCTAAAGTGTTAGCATTCATGAGGTTTAAGAAGCCAATATAGCGTTTACGTTTATTGGAGAAATATGAACATCTAAATATGTAGTGGAATTCATCTCCAATATCACCGTTATTACAGAGGTTGCACACACGTTGGTTTCTCTCTAGACCAAACCATCTACCTGTTTCAACTGGCAGGCGATTGTTACACATCCGGTAATTAACTATATAATTTACATATTTTTCTGGCAAAGTACAGAGATAATTTTCAAGTACGGGTTGTGTTTTAAATATTCTATAGTAAACACATTTTGGTGCATTATGTACATCGTTTTTCCAGATTTCAGTATATTTAGATTTTAGCATGCATTCAACAAAGGATAGCAATGTGGATCTAGATCCAATAAAATGTTGTGATTCCCAAACATGTCCAAGATTGCATTCATACAATGTATTTTTAACAGTTTCAAACCAATTGTATGTTTTACCATTATTTGTTATATCATTTATGAGAAATTTGTACAACAATGATGACAAGGTACCATGATTATGGCAAAGTTTGTACCAAAATCCGATAATTCTTTTCTTAATATAAATACTCATTGGAAAACGACCAAGATCATCATATAACATTACATGGGGGGTAGTCTTTTTAACATTAAGTATATGCTTCATACTTTGCACTATACCACCATAGTCATTACGTGGAACTGGATCAAGCGAACAATACCTGCCGGGTTATTACTGCTAACATATGGTCACGATCTAGATTTAACTGATAGTTGTATTGGGGCACACCTAAACGCAATATCTTATTTTAAAAAGGTGTATAATTGAAAGTGTTCTCACACAAACGGCTGATTATTGTGAATCGGAAAAGTTTACATAAAAATAAGGTATTTTCTGGTCTTGTACTATCATTTGTATCGTATGGCTGTTTGTACTGAATACAAAAGAATGAAAAAGTCTCGTGAGTATTGAAGCATTTACTAACCTTTGCAAATCACGACATAATGTCAGCTATATGTAAAGTTACACATACAGTTATTGGGTAAAATAACCTACTTGGGCGCATAGGCCGGATTACAGAGCGCTAACCTCGCAGTCTCTGAGGGGTTTCTTGCAAACAGTGAAAAAAGCAAAATATCACTTTCAAACAATGCAGTCAATGCGATGACATTTAATTGAATCAAAGAAATTATAATACAAAATAAAAAGGTCAATGTAAACAGTTATATCTATTTTGTATTCGGGTGGAAACTTATCACCGAAGTCTCAAGAACAATATATTTCATATAATGTTTAATATACATTATTCCATTAATAAGTGATTGGTTTTTAAAATATTTTATATTTATATTGATTTGCTACGATTGATTTGACTAACAACATCGCAAATTTCAGTACATTTCCGATGGTCAACCAAAGCCATTTATTTATAGCAATAATTTAAAACAATAAAAATATAACTTTTACCAGCGAAAAAATAATTGTTAAAATAAAAAAATGACAATAACTCCGGAATAACAATTCAGTCGGAGTTATCTTATATTTAAATTTAACACAATTACACATCAATATCAATTATGACGATGCGCGCCATACCATTGTACGATCTTTCAGGCATATATAATGTTAAATAATAACCAACTGCATTTATTAATAGCCCGTGCAAGGATAGTTGCTATATACTGATACGTGCATGCTAATGTTACTATTGATGTTCCAATTACTTTAATAAATAAACCCAGATAAATCTATAATATTCGCATATTCATGGTCCAATCGTGTCTATCAATACTGCCAGAGCCTGGGCAGATATAACATAAACTGAACTGGTGTGACCTTTAGGAATGGGAATTGAAACCATTTGAATGCGAAGCACGATAACTGTCAGAGCATTATCACCCGCACAATAATATCGTATGAACGACTGCATTCATAACTACATATGCTCTTGAAATTAGCTACATATACGACATTAGATAGAACTTCAGGTACAAACCAGGATTGCTTATAAATACGGTTATATTTTATAAGATTAACATGAACCACCCAGAATATCACCTCGTTTGCTGATAATTGCACGTAAGTGTCAAGACGCAGTTATTTAAAATAATTTCATACAGGAAAATTGTATTTAACTTTTAACTTCCTTAAAACATATTTCATTTATAAATGTTACATCTATTATACACAGATAAGATTACCATATATTCACATGCATATTGACAATCTTAATTAGTTATATTGTATGACGAGGGATTCGAAGTACAGTCAAGGACTTAATGTATCACCAAACAAAATAAATAAAAGTAAAACAGGCTGATTTAAATGTGATTGGTGTATGAAATTAGCTCAGAAAAATTGTCTAAATGGGATACTGGTAACGACGCTGATTTGTTGTTGCTGTCATCGTTGATGTTTTTATTGCTGTCGAATATGTTGTTTCATCCGAGGAGTTGTTAGATATCTGCTTGTAAGTAGCAGTATTAAGAACCAATTTCCATGAACATTACCTATATCTTTCCGAATAAAATTAAGTATAATACCATGAAAAACATAAATATATATCGTGTTATGGTGTAAACATGTATGAAGTGAACTTTAACAGAGCAATTAAGAAAAGAAACTGTTATTCACGTTTGGTTTCAATTTGCTTTGTTAAAAAATGTGTTCAAAAGTTTATTCATCAGTGTTTAGCCTGTCATAGTGACCTTGTTGATTTGCGTCTCAAAACCGTTTTTCGACCCTCATTCGGAAAGGCTTCGGGCTCCACGTCAGTCCTAGTTCGCCATCCAAGCTCGGAAGATGGGTCGGATCAGCGGCCTTCACAATAGAACCTTTGTACCACTGACGTCACAAACAGAAACAGTTCTGCTCTCGCAATTGTTTCTCCGATACATGACCGAGGTCAGAGCCCAAACGGAATAAACTCCTTCGGACATGATAGTTCTGAAGTTTTGGCATCAATGAATCTTTCTGGTTGAAATTCGTTAGAGTCCTTCCAAAATGATTCGTCTCTTAAGGCAGAATCGAGATTGAAGAAGATCGTTGTGTTTTCCGGGATTAGGTAACCTCTAATTGTGACGTCTCGGGAAACAGTGTGAGGGACAGCTAATGGTGCGACATTTGCCATTCGGACACCCTCCAAAATAACCGCCTGACAGTATGTAAGGTCAGACTTGTCCTTGAGCTTCGGTAAACTGTGCTTTCCAATGACACGTTCCATTTCTGCCACCACTTTATTCTGTATTTCGGGGTTGTGAATAAGATACAGAAGACGCCATTTCAATGACGTTGCTGTCGTTTCACTTCCAGTTGCAATCAAGTCAGTACAGGTGGGTATCATCTGATCCTTCGTAAAAGACTCGCTTTTATGAGTTTCCATATTTTCTTCTATTCTACTTTTGTACAAATTTACAAAGCAATTCGCTGAAGTGGGTGTACTTATGCGATTCTCTAATGATTTCACAAAATCATTAACCCATTGTTTCATCCTAACTTCGCGTGCAAATAAACGTTTAAGTACAAGAATGTCACATGGTAAATGTGTCAAGAAAGGGAAACAGTTCACCAGAACTGTTAAAATTCCCACGTGAACATCTTGATCATGCGTATCTTTTATTATTTTGTCATTGTAAACAATTATTTCCAATCCGAGCCACGATGCAGAGAAGAAAACCACTTAATTTTGAGATATTTTGAGATAATGTTATATCGTCATACGTGTAACCGGCTCTGATGCAATAGCGGCCAATCTGTTTTTAGCAGAAACCACTATTACGTCTTTTTAAAAATGGAAATAAGAGTTGATTAAGAGTGATTTATTTCGCGATAATTACTGTCTAACAATGTACATTGTTAGTGTTTAGAATCGTCCTTATTTAGACTAAAGTATTAGTTTATGCAGAAATTATGGCAAAATTCCCCAAAACAGTTATTAGATATTGTTACATGTATTTGATGTAGGCAAACTGTCGGATACCTCCTTTAAAGCAACATGAGAAAGACATATTTGAAATTTGAAAAGTTATCGTTTTTATTTGAAAGTTTCAGTATACTGTAAATCTCCAGAAAAAAAAACTGTATAATGTTCATCCTGGGACCAAATAATGGTTTAAAACAAAATACATTTATAAATACAAAACCATTTAATAGGTTGTCCGAGATGTTACCTATGTAAAAGAAAAAACAAAAGTTACAAAAGAAGCAGAAATGCATGTGCAGCAGCCTCATATTACACAAATTATTGTTGTTAAGGTATTATTTTTCTAGCAGATTTTTTCTTTCTCTGTATCTTATTTTCTTTTTTCCTAGTTTTATGGAAGCATTTTTGTATCAGGGTTATGTATACAATGGAAAATGTTTAATATTTTCTAAACTTAACATACTTCAGATATTTAAAGTGAAATTGATAAAGACAGATTGAGACAAACAGTAAAAACAGAACGATCTGGAATGTTCTTAATCCCAATGGAATCAATGTAGCAATAAAGCAATTTTATTATGTAAGTATGAGCTACAGTGCCTTATTATATTTCACACTGAACTGACATTAGAAATACCATTAATAAAAGTTGCTGTCAAGTGAAAGTTCAAGTGTATGCCATGTGCAAATTTCAATGAGCCTTCAATGTCCTTATAACATGATTTCGTGTTTGCATTATCCATTTTTCCATTAGTTATAAGTATTTGTACTACGCAGTTTTAAACCGGGACTATGGCTTTGTCGTTTTAAAATTATGTCGCTGTCTATCACTGTTTTGTTCAAGCTGTGTTTTTGTTTTGTACATGTATTCATAAATGCATACTGTCGGAAAATAAAGATGTGTTGCAAAATATTAAGTAGATTACTTCACTAGTATTTATTTGCATCATTTTTTTACACCTGTTCACTCAGGTCGTAAATAGCGGAAATGATGCTCTTTTAAATGTACTCCTAGGCTAGCGAACACAGCTAATCGGTCGCTCATACACCTGTAGCTGTTCTAGCCAATTAAGGATCTGCCAAAATTTTGGGAATATTATCAATGAATAAGCAGTTATGGCATGAAACAAATACGATACGACCTTAAATCTGTAAATATAACTGCCGCGACAAGTAAACGTATTTATTTACGTAAATAATCCTGTGAAAACTTTAAGCTGGTATACGACAGTTTGGACCAAATATTTTTTTCTAAAAAACACTATGTAAGTCATTGTTACCTGAAAAGCACCTGCAAAAATATGTTCATTGATGCCCTAGACCTGGTGAACAATTTAACATAAATACCTTCTCGCCATTGCTAACAGGTATTTCTTATCTGAGCCACGCTGCAGAGATAGCTTTTTTTAAACTGGGAAAACCACGAGACAACTTACTTTTGAGATTGCGTTATATCGTCATCCGGGTAGTCCGCGCTGACGTCGGGATCTATTTTAGCAGATATCACTATCGTGCTTATTTGTAGATTAGGACAGAGTGAACATTTAGAGGGATTTATTCTGCGATTTGTACCGTCTTAGAATATAGGTAGTGTTCTAAATCGTCTTTACTTATAGACTAAAGTATGATTTTATGAAGAAATTATGCACACCTTTCCAGAAACCTTGGAGAAATATTGCTACACGCATTTGGTATAGGTAAATTTTAGGATACCACCTTTAACAGCATTTCACATTAAGAGCTGTGAACCCGGAATATGGATCGTATCAGAGGCAATGAATCCGGAATATGGATCACATCAGAGGCGCTGAATCAGGAATATGGATCACATCAGAGGCGCTGAATCAAGAATATGGATCACATCAGAGGCACTGAACCCGGAACATGGATCGCATCAAAGGCACTGAACCAGGAATATGGATCGCATCAGAGGCACTGAACCAGGAATATGGATCACATCAGAGGCACTGAACCAGGAATATGGATCACATCAGAGGCACTGAACCAGAATATGGATCGCATCAGAGGCAGATAACCAGAATATGGATCGCATCAAAGGCACTGAACCAGGAAAATGGATCGCATCAGAGGCACTGAACCAGGAATATGGATCGTATCAGAGGCAGATAACCAGAATATGGATCGCATCAAAGGCACTGAACCAGGAAAATGGATCGCATCAGAGGCACTGAACCAGGAATATGGATCGTATCAGAGGCCCTCAACCAGGAATATGGATTGCATCAGAGGCAATGAACCAGGAAAGTGGATCGCATCAGATGCTCTGAATCTGGAATATGGATCGCATCAGAGACACTGAACCAGGAAAATGGATCGCATCAGATGCTCTGAATCTGGAATATGGATCGCATCAGAGGCCCTAAACCAGGAATATGGATCACATCAGAGGCAGATAACCAAAATATGGATCGCATTAAAGGCACTGAACCAGAAAAATGGATCGCATCAGAGGCACTGAACCAGGCCTATGGATCGCATCAGAGGCACTGAACCAGAAATATGGATCACATCAGATGCTCTGAACCAGGAATATGGATCACATCAGAGGCACTGAACCCGGTGTATGGATCGCATCAGATGCTCTGAACAAGGAATGTGGATCACATCAGACGCGCTGAACCAGGAATATGGATCGCATCAGAGGCACTGAACCAGGAATATAGACCTCATCAGAGGCACTGAACCAGGAATATAGATCGCATCAGATGCTCTGAATCTGGAATATGGATCTCATCAGAGGCCCTCAACCAGGAATATGGATCGCATCAGAGGCACTGAACCAGGAATATGGATCGCTTTAGAGGCACTTAACCAGGAATATGGATTGCATCAGAACAACTGAACCCGGAATATGGATCACATCAGAGGCCCTAAACCAGGAATATGGATCGCATCAGAGGCCCTAAACCCGGAATATGGATCGCATCAGAGGCACTGAACCCGGAATATGGTTTCTGATCCTTGAATATAATTCGCCTCGGAGACATTGGACCCAGAATGTGGTTCGCATCAGAGGTTCTGACCACGGGGTGTGGTTGACATTTGAGGCTCTGAGGCTAAATACGGTTTAGATTGGAAGCTCTGAACCCAGAATATGAATAGCATCAGAGGCACTTAACCCGGAATATGGTTTGGATTGTTATCGAAATAAAACCTTTCTAAAAATTCACTTTTAGTGTTTTCTTTTACTGTTAATTACAACGCTAATGTTAGATCTTGATAGGGTTTCCACAGGAAAATGCAATTTCTGAAGTTGTTGGGCTGTGTCGGTTTTCCGGAAAGCTGGATTTCGGAAGCACACAGGATTGACCCTGCATGACCTTGACCACTCGCGGTCAGTTATTCATACATGGAAAGAAGTAGTGCGAGTACAAGACACAATATGTATTGCTAAGGAGACTAGATGCCTCAATTGTGCTCAGATATGTTATATCTGTTTAAACCGGAAGTTCATTATATTGTGTAATTCAGATATACGTGAAATGCAGATTTATGTAAACTATGCATTATCTACTAGGAGTATATATAGATTTTTGCGATTTTTGATTTACTACGAAAAATTTTGACTATTGTTTGCACACCTATAATCGCGTACAGGGTCAAAGTTGCGCCACCCAAACAGCGCTTCTGAACCATTTGATTTTTTTTCATAACAATCGCTAAATGGTGGTCAGAATACTGTATTGCTTTTTTTTTCAATTGTGCCGGATTTCCGACTTAAAATTTTACCTATTTTTAATCAAATCTAGCTTTAATAAATATCACAAACTAACTTCATCATTGGCGCTCCATTGAAACTGTCAATCGACGCGATATGCTATGAGTTCAAAAAAAAGAAAACAACAAGAAATTAACTGCACATTCACGCAAGCGCGCTCTCTCGTTTTAATAACGCATATATGTATATATGTTAAGGATATGTTTTAACATACATCCTTAAGTAATATATGTTGATGCGGCTGACCAGGACCCATAGTTATACAGGTCTAAGCTGGCGTTAATAATGTTATGAATTATATGACTCATTTTGGTAAACTCGAATCTGGCAAATCAAATAATTGCAGACTCGATCTTAACCAAGTTTTATAACCACAGGTCTAGATCCCCACCCAGGAGGAAACATATTACCGCTGGTTCTACTGGCGGAGCAGCGCCCCCATGAATGATGTTGACATGGAGTGATGGACCGAGCCCCAGTTTCCACATGCTGGGCACACTTTGTCCCCTGGAACCAGGGCCAGGACGATAGACGTGGAGCCGGACTGTAGCCCCGTAGTTGCTGTGGCCTGCACGTACGCCTGGTTCTCACCATTCTGCTGAATATAGCAGTAAGAGGACGTGTGGTTGTCGGCCAACAGAGACATATGGAATATGTACAGCCCAGCTTCAGGACTCTCAAAACATCCGCTGCTGCTATTATAGGCGTCACCATTGTTACTGATAGTTTTGTTGAAGATCGGTATGCCGTGAGGCAGCAATGTGCCAGTTGGGCTGTTCACGGCGAAGAAGACATTCTGACCTAAAATTGCAAGTAACGAAGAGGTGTGAATTATCGCAAAAATTAGTCACACTAGGTAAATGCAAAGGTTAGCCATATGAAACACAAATTGTTTATGAACATAGTGAAAACGCGGATTTTTGAAACAATAAACATACTCAACATATGATTCCGGTGCTACAATGTTATAAAGACCAAAAAGCTACTGTCTAATATTCAAAAATAGTCTGAAACCCGTTAAAAATGTGTTGCGTCTATTTTTATCTTAAGACAGCTATAATAAGAAACGTGTTCACTCATGATAAGTACTCAGGAAATTTAATATAATACAATTGTTCGTTTTGTCAAGGCATTATTGTTGTTTTTTCTGCAAAATTGTAATCAAAATACTAGATTTACTGTGACTAGGTCACTTAAAACATGTTATGTAATTTCTTTTTGGTCAAAAGATACATTATGTAATGTTTGGGTTCTGTTACTAACCTTGACATGACTGGACGTTACAAGCGGTGTACTCGCTCCCGTCCCCTGGACAGTCCTTGCCGAACTCTGATGGCGGTGGGTTGTTGCATGCGCGTAACCTTGACCTTAATCCCCCGTCACATGTCGCCGAACACGTGCTCCACTCTGACCAGTCGGTCCATCCGCCATCTAAATTTAATACAAACAAAAAATATCAACATTAATTAAAGCATTTCATTAAATTGGTTTGTTTGTGCAAATATTAACTTCAATTTATAAAATTTTCATTAAAAATTATAAATATTAATAAATATTTTGTTTGCCTTCATCAAAAACCGAACTACCCTGTTCATTGAAGCATTTACTGCTAAGTTTATGTTTTCAGCGACGTCGTGGACGTCTCACGTTCATTTTCTTTCTTACAATTATTAAAATCGTCTCGGCATACTTGCGCATGCGCCATGGAAACACGTGTCGTAGTTTGCGGGATCCCCCTGACAGTCCCGGCCCCCGAGTTCCGGTTCCGGATTGGAGCAGTTTCTGTCCCTACTGCGGATACCAACCCCACAGGTCTTACTACAGCCAGACCACAGGCCCCAACCGCCCCATCCACCGTTGACTAGAACAGAAAAATGCAGACGGTGATATACACAAATATAGTACTGTTCAAACTGCTAGTTTAGTGGAAAAAAAATATTGTTAGGTACGAGTGGTAAAGTCTACGATCATTTACTATGAAGTTGTTCAGATGATCAAACTGTTCAAATCTTTTATTTTGGGGTAGATAAATTATTGAAATCTTGTATACATTCTTCCGATAGATGCACCCATAGTGACTGATGACGTAATTTCCCAAATGTTTCTAATGATGCTATCATGCTGATAATGACAATGGTATGCCATAGTTAAGAATGGCTAACCTGGACACGAGGCCGACGTGCAAACGATAGATTCTTCGGACGACCCCTGGCAGTCAAGTCCACCCTTGTTAGGGGCAGGGTTTGTGCACGAGCGCCTGCGGATCACGTGACCGGACCCGCACGAAACGTCACAGCCTGACCACGGTGACCATTCAGACCAACCACCATCCACTGTGGACGGGAAGTTAAGTCAGATATACGCATTTCTTAATGCACAGAAATAAGGCAAATGTATAATTCGGTGATGGATTGAAAATATGGTTGTTGTCAGAGTCGTTTGTAGAGATGCATAAAGATAACTTACAACCATCGCCGTTTTTATTAAAGTGAAATCAAGTTTGTGTAGAATTCAATTTTCAGTATTATGTACAAGTAAAACGCAGTCTTGCAGAGAATGTGGGGGTAAGTGTGATCGAGTGCTAGATGTCGCTGCTTTTAATCGAAGTCATCTCGTGCCAAGTGGGTGTCCGACAATCAAATCAGAGTTTTGTAAGAAATGACGTCTGTTACCTAGGTCGCAGAGGTTACACCATTTCCGACAGACCAGTTTCGCATGTTGGATGTCACCGCAGATGTTGAACGTACTGCTGACCAGTTGGCAATTGAAGTTAGGATCATCTGCACACTGGCCTGGTTGCACCGTGACCACTTGCCCCGCTGCAATTTTTAGGAAATATGAACAGATTTGCATTAATAGCTCTGATGAAGCGTGGGGGTATGATAAACGGGTTCAGGGAAAGGGTTCAGGAATCAGGTCGTGGGTGGCAGTGTAGACTTTGTCTAACTGGCACAATGTATTACAGTGTATATAGCAAGGTCCTTTTAATGCCTACTTTTGCTTCCATTATAATTCCGCATTGTCTAAACCATCACCACGTCAGCTGGAGATGAATGTCACATTCTGTCAGTGACACTATTTTCTATACAATATGACATTGTCTGCTGTATTGAACTTATACAACATTAGATATTTATCTTGCAAAAAAAAATCATAGAGGTGTATATGTACAACCATTTTTAACTTTCGGAATGTTACGTATCTTACCATCAACTCTACAGCTTTTCGTAAGACAGCAGAGATTCATGCCAGACAATACAATTCTACTGATAGGTTTTATAAGCATTTTGTCTTCGATGTTTGAATGTTAGAGATCTATAGTATTTTAATCAAGATCAATTTTTCTGTGTATGACGGAATTCACAAGCATTCGCTGGCTAAGCAAAGATGAGGAGTATTTTAGTCTGACCTGTTGGCGCAGCAGTTGCTTTAGTAGTGACTACTGCAGCAGAAAAATACAATTCAAAATGAGTTCAAATAAAATTGTAACCACTTATTCTTCAAATGGTCCGTTTCCAATCACAATGTTTACTCCAAATGAATAAACTAGATTATTATTATAAATAGTGTAACGTTAGTGTTTAAATTTAACCGCTGAATTATTAGCTTCATACTTAATTAACTCAATGAGATTCTGTTAATTTTCGTGTGGGAAAATCATTTGTGATATTTAAACGGTTTTCAAGGTATGCTATTCCTGTACAAACTCCACCTACCAACATCGAGAATAAACGACATGTATAGTCTGAATATGTTTTACTCAGGAAAAGGAATCGACAACATGTTCTGACAACTAAACACCTTAACAATTTTCCACCCCCTTAAAGGTGAACATCAGAAACTGCAAGATTATTATGGACTACTTACGGCATATTCACTAGTACGCCCTCGTGAAAGTACAATTCAGTCAGTTAATAAAGAAAAATACACAGGGAAAATAACATCCTTCATGTATCTTTAAATTCTAAAAATAAATTCTAATACACGCCTAGAAATAAAAGTTTGACCTGTTGTAATAGCAGCAGCTGTAGTTGTAGTTATTTCGGTAGCTGCAACAGAAATAAAATGTTTGTCAGTTCATTGGTTTTCAAAAATCATGGCTGTAAACATCCTTTAAACAGTGCTTTAAGTATAATAGTGGTTTACCATTGTGTTCCAATTTACCTAATGCTTGCAGTGCTGCTTGATAAAACTATTCGTGGAATTTATGCTATTTGGCAGTTAAGTGAATTAATAAATTTATGAAACATTGACATCGTGAAGATGTTTAGTCCTCAGTTACACACTTACTCGATGTCAGAGATTGGCCGCTCGTGCAAATGTCAAGGTTACACAAGTTGTATGTGGAACAGCACTCATCACACAGTGCATGTCCGCTACTATTGGCTGCCCGGCCCACTACCAGTGGCACGTGACCACACAACTGGCGGGAGAAAGGTGTAAAAGACATAGTCATATTACATCCATGATGAAAATGGCCATAATTCTTTGCTATAAACGACGCCGACATCGTGAAAAGGCGCTATGCAACCAAGAACAAATTTCTGACGCCAAGAGCTTGCCAGATTGTTCATATCGTATTGCATAATTACCTTCTTAGTATACACATTTTCGGTAATAAAATTGTACACATATAGCTTTATTGTATCTCAAAAGCATTGATATTCTCGACTGTCAATTTCGTCATTATTTCCTTTGGACGGTGTTGTTCAAAAATAGTTTTCAACAGAAAATAATTTTAAATGTCGAACTGACGTTAATATTAATCTGATATAAAATGATAAAATTCAAACATGGTGTAAGTAAGCGAAAGAACGTTTGTAAGACTGGTGTGACTCATATAATTTTCGACTTTGGTGTGCATGCTTCTTCCAATATAGGCCTTTTCAAAACTAGGCTACGTCCTTACCAAATCACGCGTTGTATCCCTGATTTGGAATTTGCACTTCCGGGGACGTCATTTGCAGCCAATAATGCCAGCAAAAATTATTACACTTATTAATGAGGAGCATCTAAATGACACTGTGCACACGTTTAAGTGAACAAACTAAAAAGAGACCTCAGCAGGTATCAGGGAAGAAGGAAGTTAGTTTTGAGAGCAAAAGCTCATTAACACTGCAGGTACAAGTAAGACTTGCACCTCGAGTGCGAGACGATGTGGACCGCTTGTGTCAGACGATGTGATCACAAGCAAGAAACGACGTGACAAGGAAGGGTCCAGAGGGGAGTGCATCCCCCGCCCGCCCCACCCCCCTACCCCCACCCCACCACCATGTAAAAGAATAGAGTTGTGGAAATACATACACGTAACCTTAAACAACACTAAGCTTTTAACGTAAATTTTGTCTGAAAACTGCTTAGGTCGAAGTTAGGGTCATTTACTGTGTATATATATCTAGTATTTACTGCGATAAAGTTGAATGGATCTTGGTTCATACCCCCACCAAAATTTTCTGGATCCGTCCCTGCGACGTGAACCTCAAATTTACCAGATTGGAGCTTTGAATGAAATATAAAATAGTGTTTGTTTTGTGTTCTGTCCCACATCTTAATCTATGGTAGATAAAATAAACTTGTTTCAGTACTTTATACTATTAACACAGCTATAACATAACTGAAAATATGAGGTTAACAATAAAGCCTTTCAGAACTAAATTACCTAAAGCGTTTATTGAAACATTTAACTGATTCGGCTATTGTTTATAACTGTTCAACTATGTTAGATTATACGGTTATAAGATGTTTTTTCTTAACTATTAAACTGTGCATTAACATGTATAACGGTCTTTTTACCATGTTGATATTGCAAGCAGGAAAAAAAGCGCAAAGCATTGGAAATCAGGCCAGTCTTCAGCTACACAATAACTACTATATTAAACATACAATACTATCCGTTTGATTGTATTTGAACTATAGTCACTATAGAAAGCGGCTTTCTTTAGTAAGTAACAATTAAATACAATCTTCCCAACGAGTTTGTTTTTTTCCTTCACAATCCGAGCAGAGGTACTAGAAAGCTAGGCAAGAGGACTGAGTAACGAAACAAGATTAAACACTGCATGTTTTTAAGCCCGAATACAATTGTTTTTGACAAACTTTTTGTTCTATATGTATTTTATAACACTTTAAACTTGTGTATTAATAATACTAAATAAATTTATAACAGGACGATGTTAAAATACTAAATAGTGAAATAGTTGATTAGTATGTGTACGATGCATACCGTTAAAAGCATGCAACTACAAAAATAACTAATGACAACTTTTGACACCATATCAAGAATTGGTTTTATGAATAATTCAAATACTTCTATTTCAAAATATTTAGAATTAATCAGTACTAACTTCAGCATTTACAGGATTAATTAACGCTGATTGCATGTAAACACAGTTAGGCCATGTAGTGTTAGTTTGAGTGTCCGGAAGTAAGTTGTATTTGTCGAGAGCTTATCGCGCATGCGCAGTACACTAATAGGGCGGGAAGTAATTTTCAAGGGACCTAACCTAGCTTTGAAAAAGACCTATAGCCTACCTGCTTCGCTTGACACCCCAAGCTGAAATACAATTCTGAACCTCTCTGTACCTGCTTGGCAAAACAGATCTGTTGAAGAGATAAGAAAACACTTTTTTTCTTTTTAATAAAATCATACAAACTTTATGTATCGACTGTACACTTTAGATTAATTATAAACCTAACAGAACATAACATTATTGAGACTAAAACATAACAACACCCCTTTATACAGAATAAAACAGATGTGTGCATACAATCAGTAAAAATATACGTATGCACAGAAAATATGAAAGGTATATAAACTGTCTTATTACACAGTAAGAGTGTGGCAATAAAAAGACTGAAAATGGCAATAGTTAATAAAACTGAAAGTGGCGAAATACTTAAACAACTCCGAGGATTTGGAACTTCGGGGAAGATAATGCCAGTTACTTAATTAACTCACTTGTATTGTTGAAGTGATAGCTTTCTTGGGTTTTGTAGCAGATATGCGAATTTCAAATATTTTCCTAAAACTCCATGGTATGGTCGTGAAGTGTTTTGTTGATCTGGAGAATTTTTTTCTCGGTGAAAATGATTGAAATAAAAAGTATTATATGTTATCTATCATATACACATCGCTACAACGAAATAAAACATGAGGGATTACCTCGTCGGTTTGACATGTCCTGTGGTTCACACAGTTCTCGATGGCCTGGATTCCCTCACAGTCGGCACATCGGGTCGCGCCTTGAGCCAGAAATATGACAACTTTCTGGTGATGGCTTTTAAGTTAAGAACTACATGTAATTGTTTTTCTTGTTTGCTCACGGTTCGGGGATTAATAAGTGCTCATTAAAGAGAAATTTCGCATTTACTTAAGTATGTCTTATTTGCAGAAACTACTGCAAATTTCAAACGTCAAGTTTTCGTTGCACATGGCTGTTTAGATACCGGAGTGGTTAAAGTGTTGTCGATCTAATGGCATCTCACAAAACAAGAATTATTTTAATTTTGCATAGACAATATCTCTTAACATAACATTTGCCAAGTATACCATTTAATGATATACTTTTACAAGAAAAAAATAACCCCATGCCTACAGCGTTTACATTAAAATTCATTAAAATGAAACAACAATGTTAATGCAAAGCACCAAAGAAGCCGGCTACAGTTTTTCAGAAAGCAATGCGTATTAAACATAGCAGGATATACGTAAGACATTTTTACAATGTGCCACAAAAAATGGTGTGGTTCTTTTTTATATGACCTAATATTGGCACTATGCCTCCTAAAGGCAGTATTCTTTTAAACCACGGTGAAACAATGTGTTTATTTAAAACCAAGGTCAAACAAGGTGTTTATTTAAAACCAAGGTCAAACAAGGTGTTTATTTAAAACCAAGTTAAAAACAATGTGTTTATTTAAAACCAAGGTCAAACAAGGTGTTTATTTAAAACCAAGTTAAAAACAATATGTTTATTTAAAACCAAGGTCAAACAAGGTGTTTATTTAAAACCAAGTTAAAAACAATATGTTTATTTGAAACCAAGGTCAAACAATGTGTTTATTTAAAACCAAGTTAAAAACAATATGTTTATTTGAAACCAAGGTCAAACAATGTGTTTATTTAAAACCAAGTTAAAAACAATGTGTTTACTTAAAACCAAGGTAAAAACAGTGTGTTAAAACCATTACAAAACTTGAATACCGAAGAAATATAACACACATATCTGGCCAAGTGTTTGTGTAGGAGTGTTTGGATAATATAAATGTTCTGCCTGGCTAAATATAAAACAACACATCACTAATTGTTGTTATACTCGCCAAGTCGTCAAAGGCTTTTTACTGAGTTGTGAAAAAGACCAAACCAACCGCAAATAGGGTCAGTTAAAAAAAAAAAAATACAATACGTTTTCTATTAGAAGAAATGTTTAATCATCAGTGACATCGAATAGATGCTAGGCGAATTAGTGCGGTCATATAACATAAAATAAGAACCAGTAATTGATATGTGTAAAAGTTTGTTGTGTTGTTTTTTCAAGATTTCCTCGTAGATTTTAAGTATATTATTTTCGTTTATGTAGTTGTTTTGAAAAACAACATCATAAGAAACAGAAAACCATGTATAAATGTAATAATCTGTTTATTTTACTACCGAAATAAACTGGCTGACAGTTACAAATACGATCGCGTCTTGTGTGTGATTGCACCACATAGACATTTCCAAGATCACTTTAAACTATTCTCGTTGACCCACTTAAAAGACAAAATTGGTTATTTGTCTGAAGTATGGGAAATTCTGTTCATATCACTATGATTAAATGATTGCAAATGACAACAAAGTTATTCATCTTCGTTAGGAACACAAGAACATCAGGTTAAACTATATATTAGGGTGTTGTTTTCTCGTCTACTCACCATTGCATGTTGATAATGCCTCAAAAATAAATACTGTCAGCAGAAGGTGCCCAATCCTGTTGAAAATAGACTTGCTTTTAGCTAAGTTTTATAAAAAAAAAAATCATATCATTTCCCCTATTTTCGATTAAAGCTCGTATGCAAATTTTAATGTAATATAAATTTGTGTTATCTACGTACATAAACCATTATAGTTTTATAATATACCTGTTGATATGGTATTAAGCTAATTTCTCAGTATATTAATAATTTCGTTAACATTTGTATACAGGTTTATTATTTAGAACGACTAAACAATATATACTCACATGATTGGAAAACAATTTACTTAAACTATTTGACTCCCAGTTAAATTCTATACGATCCTGTAATGGAAATAAAAGGAAGTGTATTTAGCACTGTATGAATCGTATGTTCTGTCTTATCTGTAGATAACGGTCTTCATTTGTAATACTCTGGGAACTGTGACCACCAAATGACACATTTACGAAACACTTTCGTTTCCTGAGTTACGCAATGGTGGTTTGTGGTGACTGTACAGACACATTGCCTTACAGGTGGTTACCGATAGTTTAGACGATTGTTATCTCTCATGCATCCAAATAGATTATTGCCTTAAAGAGCCCGTGAAATGTTGTTTATTCGTGCCCTACATCCATGTGACAAGTAAAGCATGAAACCCTACTTGTCATAACAAAATGGTATTTCCTATCCAAAATTCGCTGCACAGTTATCTATTTTTAAACTAAGAAAACCACGTACTTAGTTTTGATATCACGTAACATGACCATCTGTTTAATCAGCTCTGACGTCGATATCTATTTTCAGCTGAAATCACAATCCTGTTTATTTACAGATTTGGAAATAATGGACATTTAGCGAGATATATGTCACGATCTGTACAGTGTAACAATTGGGGAAATGTTATTACAACCTTTACTTAAACTAAAGTATATGTTAATGCAGCAACTGTGTACTATTTCCCCAGAACAGGGGTAATAATATGTTGTTGCATGTATTAGAGATAAGCAAAATGTCAAACACCACCTGTAACGCGGCCTGATATTTTGTTTCTTGTTCATAAAAACACAATCAAAACCGTCATTTAGTATTGTTAAAACATATTCTAAAAATTTGTGTGCGCAAACAAGAAAATGCAAGCTAGAGGGGTTGATAAGCTGGTATTAGGTTTAATATAGATGGTAGCAGATCCATCTTCTAAGCTGTTTCCTGATAGGCTTCTTTGCTTTTTCAACAAGATAATTATCTTGTACTTCCCAGGTTAGTCTATTATCTAAGACAATTTTCTACTTGTAAAAGAAATACACCAGTACTTCTTTTGGACATGGATTCATCGAAACTCTTTTCCTTTAATTCTAACGAGATGATCTTAAATGTTTTACTGGATGCAAACTTAAGTACGATAAAAAATCTAATAAAAGTTAAAACTGAAGTAAGTGACTATTTTAGATGTATACTTTGATCTCAACACGTCATTTTTATCGCCTTTTTCTCAAGTTGTTTCTTTTAAAATATTACTTGAACAAGTAATCATAAAAATTATGAGATGTAAACAAAATGAAGATATGACATATCTTAAAATAATTGAGGTTTCTTTTTTCAGTTCGGTTTACAAAGCAAAACTCATTTACTTCACTTTGAAATTCATGCTTAACATTTCCAGTAAGGGTAGCAAGGAAGTCAAAGGCCATTCCCTTTTTTTTGTATGTAAAGGGACATTATTCTAACTATAAAATACATTTTACCTCCCTTGTGGGTAGGTATGTGGTATAACTTACTGCAGAAAACGTAAGATTTCCCCTTTTTAAACTTTTGAGAAACACTTAACATTGAAGCATGGGCTTAAAATGGAATCTTATTTATAGAGGTACGAATAAGCAAAAACGCTTGGGCGCTTTTTTAAAAATATAAGAAAATTAAAAATAAAATTGAGTATATTTTTTATATAAGTACATGAAAATACCTTTCCACTAAGGAGATAACATAAACATTTCTTTCATTTCGAAAATGGGGAATGAGTGCACTTGAATACTAGTAAAGGTACGTAGTGTCAAAATAAGGGGAGGTAAACCACAACATTAAACCTGTCCTTTTCTTCATTTATTTCAGTTCATAATTTGGACATGGTATGAATAATGTGTTCATGTTAGTGTGACTGATGTCACTGGATGGCTTATGAACTGTCCACCAAGTATGTTAACACAAAGTGGTTGGTCCAGTCAGTGCAAGGTTTGTCCAATGAAGTCAAATTGTCCAGTCAGTGCAAGGTTAGTCCAATCAGGTCAAGATTGTCAAGTCAGTGCAAGGTTAGTCCAATCAAGTCAAATTGTCCAGTCAGTGCAAGGTTAGTCCAATCAAGTCAAATTGTCCAGTCAGTGCAAGGTTAGTCCAATCAAGTCAAGATTGTCCAGTCAGTGCAAGGTTAGTCCAATCAAGTCAAATTGTCCTGTCAGTGCAAGGTTAGTCCAATCAAGTCAAATTGTCCAGTCAGTGCAAGGTTAGTCCAATCAAGTCAAATTGTCCAGTCAGTGCAAGGTTTGTCCTATCAGGTCAAGATTGTCCAGTCAGTGCAAGGTTAGTCCTATCAGTGTACATGACAAGGTGAACACTTAATCTACTTAACACAAAAAACACATGCTTTTTGTTTGTCATACATAATACACCAACCCATACATAATATACCCACCCAGACATAAGATTTCCACCTTGACACAATATACCCACCCAGACATAATATATCCACCCAGACATATACCAACCCATACATAATATACCCACCCATACATAATATATCCACCCATACATAATATACCCACCCATACATAATATATCCACCCAGACATAATATACCCACCCAGACATAATATATCCACCCAGACATAATATACCCACCCAGACATAATATACCCACCCAGACATAATATACCCACCCATACCAGACATAATATACCCACCCATACATAATATATCCACCTATACATAATATACCCACCCAAACATAACATATCCACCCAAACATAACATATCCACCTAGACACAATGTACCCACCCATACATAATATACCCACCCAGACATAATATACCCACACATACATAATATACCCACCAATACATAATATACCCACCCATACATAATATACCCACCCATACATAATATACCCACCAATACATAATATACCCACCCATTCATAATATACCCACCCATACATAATATACCCACCCATACATAATATACCCACCTAGACATAATATACCCACCCAGACATAATATACCCACCCAGACATATATCCACCCATACATAATATATCCACCCAGACATAATATACCCACCATACATAATATATCCACCTAGACATAATATACCCACCCAGACATAATATACCCACCAATACATAATATACCCACCCATTCATAATATACCCACCCATACATAATATACCCACCCATACATAATATACCCACCTAGACATAATATACCCACCCAGACATAATATACCCACCCAGACATATATCCACCCAGACATAATATATCCACCCAGACATAATATACCCACCATACATAATATATCCACCCATACATAATATATCCACCCAGACATAATATACCCACCATACATAATATATCCACCTAGACATAATATACCCATACACTGTAAAATGCAGCAAACATAAATATCTGTAAAAATATAGAGGAAACCCTGGAAAAACTGGGAATGATTAAACACCTTTAAAAAACGAATTTAAAAAAATGCTCTAACAATGCAAACACAAATACATCAACAACAAACAGGTGATTTATGCCAAGTTTAAAGACTGTCTGTAAAACAATGTGTAATTTCGCTGAAAGGATTTTATAGAAACTATTTGGACAATGTGTCATTTGACATCTAATTAAATCATTGGTGTTTCCAAGTTGTTTGATCATTAATTCACATACACATTTGGAGATGTCTTCCACAATATCTGTATATCCATCCATGACAGATTATGCAAATGTTTTCACTGGATTTCCTCTTGTAAAGTGACTATGTCAGTTAGCTTCTCATTTTTTGTTGTTGTAATTTTCATTCATAAAGCAAAATTGGGTTGAACAGCAATTAATAATTGATAATTACCTCATAACACTTTACAATATGTGGAACTCCTGTGCTGAAACACATTCTGTTGTCTTGAAATGGCAGAACCAAAAGCATTGATATAACTATATTTAAGGGTTTTTTTTTGTTGAACAACCTTTAACATCACTGAACTGTTATATAAACGATCACCTCAATGATCACGATATAATGTAAATACAAATGTACATATATGGAGTGATGTATGTTTGATTCTGTGTCATATATCTAAGCAAAACTGTGATCAAGTCACTTCAAAGTTTTAGGTGTAATCTTGAACTTCTGGTGGCATTTAGTATACTCCCCCAAGAATAGGTCAACATGTTCAAGCAACAAGGAGTTGGCAAGCAGTGATACAACAATATCTAATATAAATAAGATATACCACTCATAGTGATAATTAATAATTACAAAATCTATGGCAAGGCCACACGAAGATATGACAAAATATACATTATTAATACAATATAAACAAAATGTCATGGTCAATCATAAATATGACATGTCAAAGCATTAAAATCACAAATATTTTCATTTGTCAGGTTTTAATACAGTTGACTATTGAACCAATAGATTCATTTTAAATGGTTTAGACTCACCCACACGATAATATAACCATGATCTATGTATATTTAAAAAGATTAAGGGTAGCTTGAGCTGTGAATAGGTAAAAAAGGCAAATGTGTGAACACTCTTGATACAACTATCACAGCAAATATTGCACTAAACACTTCTACAACACAACACAGTTCACTGTTGATAATTAAATAACCTTTAAAATGACTTTCTGATAATAAAGCTGAGCTTGTTTCCTGAATTTACAACATTTAAATACAAAACTTAGTTGACTTTATGCCAGTGATAAAAATAAATAATAAATCATGTGTCAACATGCTTCATGAAATAATGCTTCTTTAAGTTGTTAATTATTCAAAATTAATGCCAGTGTGGAAGTGGAATGTTTAACGAGTATTTTGGATTAAAATGGCTTAACATGCTGCAGTTGGGATTATTTAACAGCATGGATATGTATTTGGAGAGTGTTGTGGAATTGCTATATTACACAACAGTTATATTTCAGCTGGACTACAAATACAGGATATGCCAGGAACCATAATGAAACAATAATGAACATGGAGGCAAACAGGATTGCAAACCTTAACTAATGTTAACTTAAATAAGAGCAGAGTGTGTTGCTGAACATGCAAAAATGACATACAACAGCAGTGCCTTACCAGATGACATCATGTTCTGATAAATAACATGCAAAAAGGTAGCACTACATTTTTGGTACTTAAAATTTGCCAAACTGAATTTTTTTACATTTAAATCTAGGCTCTGGCAATAAAGGATTAGATAAGTACAAGTATATGTAAATGCAAGCAATTTTGAAATGTATTACAATAATCTAATAAAAAACAGCACCTTTTACAACTTTGAATATGGTGATGGTGTGAATTTAAAAAATACATTAACAAATAAAAAGCAAGATGAAATTAAAGTTCCACTTCTTTACAACCAATGCCTTTATCATTGACAATTTCATTTATTTATTGTTTTGGTTATTTATTATATCATATGCTACTTTCAATGTCTGTTGCTGTGTTTATGGGGCAGTGAGTTCACAAGTTGTATCAAAGACAAAGGGTAGGTGTGATACCTTGATACCAGATTAGATCAAACAAATAATAAATATAACATCAGCAACTAAGAATGTGGGACATTTTACCATATGCTTGCATGCTGGTAGGAGACCAAAAGCTTGCAATCTGACCAGCATTGATCCTCTAAACTAATATTCTCTGGCAGCAGGCATTACACACTTCTAGTGGTCTAGTTCCTTCCCCACAACCTGGGACATTTAAATGCCCATAAATGTATTGATGGATATAAAATCACCTTAATTCAAACAAATGCACATAGTGGTGCAATAAACAGAAGTATCACAATATTAACTTGATTTTGATTTGAAGCTTGAACAAGCTGCTTTATATAGACAGTAATTAAGTTTTATAAAACAAAATGTCATCACAATTGTTTTTATACATTCTGACAATTATTGAAACGTTTGAATTCTATTACTGTCGTAAATAAAAGAAAACATGAATAATCTACATTAGATGATGGACAGAATATATTCTTTAACAAAAAGTGCATTGAATTATAAATTTACAAAACAATATAAACACAAATCAGCATAATACTTTACCTGTTACGGCAGAATAATTATTAAGAAATTGTTAGATTTTAGCAGTAAAATTCTATTTAAATCTAACACATCAACATTAAAATGTATAAAAACCAATTGAAAAATGTAGCTTTCACAGAGTAAAACAACAATATTATAATAAAACCACAAGAGTGAAGACTATGATTGTTTTTGTAAATCCCTTTAAAGGTAAAGCAAGTGTAATAGACAATGCATAGAATTTTACAATTAACTAACTAATGTGATGCATACCTTGAAGTTGATATTTATGCCAAATTTTAAGAAAACTCTCCATCAGGTTTTGAATTTAAGACAATTTTTCTTCTAAAATTGATATTTAAGGTGTTTTCTTTTTAGAACTAAGGGAACTCCTAATTTATGTTATATACTCTTTAGGAGAAGTGTTTTGCTATTGAGTGTAATTTGGGAACAAATTACAGCATTAGACAAACCAATCAAACATGCTACTTGATTCCTTTGACTCAAACTATCCCAGATATGAAAATTATTGTTTATGAAACTCAACAAGTTTTAGGTTGATTGTCACCTTTTTTTCTGCTAACTGTGCTTTATTTAAAAAGTCACTGAGCTCATGATAGCCAAACGATTTATTTCAGAGTTGCCCAAAGTGTTCTATAAATTATTTTAGTAGATGCTGCATATCATAATTTCATGATATGGTTTTTATTTTTTTAGACATTGAATTTATTAGTTAATAAATTTGTCATCAAATTTAGCAAACATAATTCAATAAAAATTCATTACCAAAATAAAAATTACAAACTTAACATGTTTTATTCTACATCTGGTACATTGATTCAGAAAAAAAGTCAAAGTTGAAAAATAGGAAGAAAAAAAGTTGACCATGCATGCCCATACCAGGATTAAAACTCTCAATCCCCAGTTTTAAAGCATTTTAACCATAATTTTGATACTCTTCAATTGGAGGTGCAGCATTAGAGTTGCTCTAACTTAAAATGGCAGAAACAACCTGTTCTGAGTATATTTGTAAAAAAAAAAAATCTGCTTAAACAAGGATCCTTTCACAGGGATCATAATCACTCTGCATTACAAACAAAAAGTTTAAAACTTGTCCTGTTGAACTAATTCAAACAAGCAACAAAATAATGTGGGAATAAAAGGATTAAATATAATGATTTCCTTATGGAATAAACTAGACTAAAAAGGTCATGTAATCAAATATAAATGAAGTACATGACTTAGATAGAGAAAGCCTTTTGAAGTAAGCTTCTGTATATTGCACAGTGTTGAATGGACTTTTGATCTTTTTTTTTGCTTTGCCAGAATCATCATGATTTTATTGGTGTGTTTTCTTCATTTTGTCTTTTGCAGATAGTAAACATGTCCTTTTGATGCTATTAAATGAAGAAATATTCACCAATTCTTTAAGTTTATTGCAATAATTAATGTGGCATAAAACAACAGACAGATATCAGATTGGATTTAGTGGTTGAGGTTAATACTTTTTTTAATAAATGCATTTCTCTAATTTGCTAACATGTAATGAGCTGTTAATAAATTTGAATAAATTTGAAAGAAACACCTCTTGAAAGTCACTTGGTGGTTGGAAGGTAGATGCTACATCCCACATGTTCCCACACCTCCTGAACACTGTCAGCCTCATCCTTTAGCCTCAAACTGTCCATGTCTACACACTGAATGTTATGGCTTTTCTCCAGATAGTCGCCATTCAGCCACCCTCCAACAATGTACACCTGGCCCTGATGGGGTGTGAATGATGCATACAGTCTGGGATTGGGGATCTCAGCCATTTGTGACCACTGGCCAGATTTAAGATCAAAGCAGTCAACACTTGATGCCATGACACGATGGTGATTGACAGAATCCTCATGCCAGCCACCCAGAGTAAAGATCTTTCCCATGTATGTGATCATCGTATGGTCAGCTCTGGGCACCAACATGGATGCCAGCTGTAGCCAGGTGTTGGCCACCGTGTCATACTGGAAAAATGTGTTAAACACAGGGCCATCCTGGTCTTGTAGACCCCCAGAGATATAAAGACTGTCTCCCATGCTGACCCCAGCATGCTCCATTCTGTTCCCTGGGAGAGGGGCAATAGGTGCCCACGTATCTGTCTCAACATCATAACATTCACATCGGGCAAACTCCACTGAATCTAATGATGCTGAGGGATCTCCACCAATGGCATAAAGTTTCTCATCCACAGCACCAAGATAGAACCTACACCTTTCAATGACCATTGGTTTTATATTGTGCCACTTATTGCTTGCTGGATCGTAAGCAAAATCCAGTATCCATGACAAATCTCTTCCATCTGGTCATCATTGTAGCACCCGCCGATTATGTACAGCTTGTTGGCAAGTATTGCCATACCAAAGTTACATTGTACAACATGAGGTACACTGGTAAGGTATTGCATAGACTTTGTGGATTTCTCATAGAAAAGGATGTCATTGACCATGCCGCAGCCAGGTCGAAATCCCCCACATATTGTAAGGCACTCCCTGAAGCCTCTCTTGTTGATAAGCCCAGGAACTGTAACAGCATGGTGTGATAAAGCATTGGTCAAACCTTTTACTTTGTCTCCATCTACTGGATCACAGCACACTTTTTCAAAGTCACTCCAATTGAGCATACTTTCCATTTCCTCAACACTAATAGATGAAAAGTCAACTTTATGTAAATAAGGTAGAGCCTGAGTTGCACTATGTCCATTATGATGAACACACCAGCCAATCACAGCAGACAACACATCACACTCGGTACAATCAACAGGGTAGTTCAAATCTAACAAAGCATTCAACTGGTCTGCTGACAGAGTTAAAAAGTCCTCCAGTATAGACAAGTTTAGACAGATTTTTCGCTATGTATTTATAGACATATGACCTGAGCTCATGGAAGCGAGAATAGTTCCGCTACTGAGACCATGTCCACGCAGTTAGACACGACAATATGGCTTTTCAGAAAATTGACACATGCCTCAATAACAGGAGTGATCTGTATATGATTTGCAGCTGCCAGAACGTGTTCAACATTGTCTGAAAAAGGTAATGGAAATATCTGTTTATAAATAATTTATTTTTTAACCAGATACAGGTAGTATATATATACATATACTGAAGGCTCCAAGATTCAACACTCTCATTAAGTCCCCATTTATAACTATTATCCTGAATCAACTTTAAGCTGGAACAGAAGACTAACAATTAAATTTTTCAGAATCAAACATTGTTAATTTACTGCTGAAGCTGTGAGACAAATGTGGCTGGATCATCTAAGTGTATGATCATAAAAATGGTACAGTACAAAAATTACCAATGTTGTTTTTTTTAATTTTATAAAAATACTGTTTTCTAATGTTAAAAATAGTTTTTAACAATCAGATTATCCCAATATAAATGCAATTTTACATACAATTCATTTAAAAAAAATATTGATGACACTGAGAAGGAATACTTAAGATCCATTTCTTTTACATGGAGTGGTATTTGCCCAATTTAATATTTGTTTATGTTCTATTTCTCAGACTTAAAATGGATATATCATGATGTCTTCAACTATGATCAAAATACCTGACATGATACCAAATCTTGTTCAAGTGAGGCAAATCATTTTTTCAACTTTAGTATGGTCTAGACTGGGGGTTAACCTATGACCCTCAAAAACTATTGCTATGCTCTTCATGATGAAGGCCAGCAGAATACAATTACCTGCATCAATGACAATTTTGGAGGAGTAGGCAAAGTCAATGAGGCTCTTCATGCCTGTGGCTGTGACACCATTCATGGGGATTTCATCCAGCTGACACTCACGCAATCCATCTGTGAACATTGCCCTGGCAACAAGAAACAGGCAAAGTGGCATAAACATATATCTATTCCATTAAATGAAAGAAAATGTAAAGTTTGTTGTTTGCTAGAAAATGAGTATCATTTCCTGCAAGAATGTCCTATGTACAATACAGTAAGAAAACAGTATAGCAAACCATATTTCTGGAAAAACAAATATGCTGAAGTTCATTGATCTACTACAATCAGAAAACGTTGAGATTACTAGTATCTCAAAGCTAGCTATGTGCAAATTTTAATTTTTAAGCTAAAACAAAATGTAACACAAACTTAAATGCATAACAAGTGATTTAGCAAGATCAATTATTTATTGTTTTATATTCATGCTTATGATAAATACATTTTTTAACTTGCAAAAGCATATGTAAGGGACATGTTTTTTTTGTATTTTTTGTGCAACCAATTGTGGCTATTTTCTAATTTTAAATCTATCATCTGTTAAAACATTTTGATGATGATTAGAAGGAGCAAAGCTGTTATTGCTTCTTTGCTACTAACACAATTGTAGATGTATTTCATCATTGACCTTTTTCCACTATTTAACTTGTATGTGTATTGATGGGCCAGAGGCCTTATGATATACTAAAACATCTATCTCTACATTCTTAACAACACTGACTATATTTGTAACTGATGACTGTTGTTGCTAAAATTACATACCACAACCATCCTTTTGTTGCAGAGATGCTAAATAAACAACACCACAAAATGAAGGCTTGTCCGAAATTTATCAGTCTGTCCAAAAAGAGAAGTTTAATGCCCACATCATCATAAATGGTGTTTCGAAGGTGTGAGTATTAAATGTTTTGCTCAACCCTTAATATGGGTAACTATTCCTGGTTCTGTCACTATATCCAATACCCAACAACTGTTTTAGGGAGTTGACTCTTTAGCTCGATGGTTATGGTACAATTGTACTAGCTACTCAATCTATCTGTTGTGGTTCATATACCACTCTTAACCAAGAGTTTAACCATGTTGTACTTCATTAGACTGAGTTGTTAGACTTACAAAATGACCAATCAGATGCTTCAGAGTGATCTCAGTCTAAAGGTAATAGTTTTATAATCTTGGTATATTTTACCAACGATCTGTTCAGCTAAAACTCAGTTTTAAGATAGCTGATATAAACAAATGTAATATATAAAACATCGGTATCATCGCTCTATGAAGTAAAAGACAACCTTATATGGTGGGCCATATTATTTGGGCTTACTTACCATTTTCGAGAGTCTTGTCCAAGAGCATACTACAGGTATGCAATAAGTGTATAGGATTGTTGGGAATTAAACCCCGATAAAAGAATTCAAATTTTTAACCTACATTTAACCTGACATCATTCTGAGATATGTGACTTAAAGTAGTTTGAGCCTGTGATTGAAATAAATGCAATTAACCAGCTACAGAGGAGTTTATATATTCATACCTGAAATAGTCGCAGCACGATGCCAGGACAACCCTGTGGGCAGGTAACCTCTCATTTTCTACGATCAGGACCACATCAAACAGCTGTTCATTGGCCCGAAGTTTGGTCAGTCCAGCTAGCACCACTCGGCCATGTTCTGATGCTTCAAACTTGACCTGTGGGTCCACCCCCGACTTCTCTATTACAGCTTGTAACACCATTTCTCCATAGATCTGTGGGGGAAATAAAAACGTTTTAAAATTAAAATCTGCTTCAAAACTTTTATCAATTAAATGGTGTTTTGTGGTTGTTTGTTATTCTTAACCATAGCAATTGTCCAGTTAAGATCATCTGGGCATTTCCAGTTACATTTGATTGAAAATTCCCATGCTTGCATTTTCACTCATCAGGCATTGTGTAAGCATTTTATTAAAAAAAACCCCAGCAACACCCAACTTCTTACAAAAATGCACTTTGATAATTTAGATCAGAAAATAACAACAATTAATTTTCTTTTATTGACTTGAAGGGTTATGCTTTGCAACTGACATGATCCACATTATGTAGTTTTTTAATCCTGGTGCATTCATGTAGTGGTAGTAATCACAGGCTTAAGAAAATTCACTGAGTAGTATGTGTTCAAAATGTTAAACATCATATGTCAGCAAACTAAAAAATTAAAAAATAAATGTCTTAATCAGTAACAATACATTTTTAAAGTAATCTTTCCAAAAAGAAAATCATCAATGATTGTCAATAAAATATACATGTTAGTAACATGTATATTATACAAGTAGTACCCTTCTGTAAATGTTACTGGAATCTTATATTTAAACAGGAGTTCTGTTCTAGCCTCATGGCAAGCAAATGACAGACTTCTTCAACCAATGAATGTCTGTTTATACTTTTAATAAAAAAAATACATGTCCCAACAAAAGACCTGGCATGATGTTTAACATGTATAATGCTGCTATTCTGTATAACATGTATAATTCTGCTATCCGGTATATCATATATAATGCTGGTATTCTGTATAACATATATAATGCTGGTATTCTGTATAACATATATAATGCTGCTATCCTGTATAACATGTATAATGCTGCTATCCTGTATAACATGTATAATGCTGCTATCCTGTATAACATGTATAATTCTGCTATCCTGTATAACATGTATAATGCTGCTATCCTGTATAACATATATAATGCTGCTATCCTGTATAACATGTATAATTCTGCTATCCTGTATAACATGTATAATGCTGCTATCCTGTATAACATGTATAATTCTGCTATCCTGTATATCATATATAATGCTGGTATTCTGTATAACATGTATTATGCTTCTATTCTGTATAACATGTATAATGCTACTATTCTGTATAACATGTATAATGCTGCTATCCTGTATAACATATATAATGCTGGTATTCTGTATAACATATATAATGCTGGTATTCTGTATATCATATATAATGCTGGTATTCTGTATAACATATATAATGCTGGTATTCTGTATAACATGTATTATGCTGGTACTCTGTATAACATGTATTATGCTAGTATTCTGTATAACATGTATTATGCTGGTATTCTGTGTAACATATTTTATGCTGCTATCCTGAATAACATATATAATGCTGCTATCATGTATAACATATTTAATGCTGGTATCCTGTATAACACATATAATGCTGCTATCCGGTATAACCTATATAATACTGGTATCTTGTATAACATTATAATGCTGCTATCCTGTATAACATGTATAATGCTGCTATCCTGTATAACATGTATAATTCTGCTATCCTGTATAACATGTATAATGCTGCTATCCTGTATAACATGTTTAACACTGCTATCCTGTATAACATGTATAATGCTGCTATCCTGTATAATATGTATAATGCTGTTATCCTGTATAACATGTATAATTCTGCTATCCTGTATATCATATATAATGCTGGTATTCTGCATAACATGTATTATGCTTCTATTCTGTATAACATGTATAATGCTACTATTCTGTATAACATGTATAATGCTGCTATCCTGTATATAATATATAATGCTATTCTGTATAACATATATAATGCTGCTATTCTGTATAACATGTATAATGCTACTATTCTGTATAACATGTATAATGCTGCTATCCTGTATATAATATATAATGCTGGTATTCTGTATATCATATATAATGCTGCTATTCTGTATAACATATATAATGCTGGTATTCTGTATAACATGTATTATGCTGGTACTCTGTATAACATGTATTATGCTAGTATTCTGTATAACATGTATTATGCTGGTATTCTGTGTAACATATTTCATGCTGCTATCCTGAATAACATATATAATGCTGCTATCATGTATAACATATTTAATGCTGGTATCCTGTTTAACATATATAATGCTGCTATCCGGTATAACCTATATAATACTGGTATCTTGTATAACACATATAATGCTGCTATCCTGTATAACATACATAATGCTGTTATTCTGTATAACATGTATAACCAATATACACAAGGCAATGTTAAGGCAATTTTGTTTCTTCTTTAAAATCTTAAAACTGTTGGTTTTAGATGACATAAAAATCTTTCAGAATTAACAGCTAAAATAAGTCATTAAGGTGTACTTACTTCCATCACAATAATTCCTTTACTACGTGAGTTGTGTCACATTCAACAAATAACACCACAAAAAAAAATGATACAACAGATTCAATTAATATGCTGTTATTGGTAATACATCCTCATCAACACTGTATCTTAATATATTGCAAAGCTCAAGTTATTGTGCTTCAGATGACTGCCATTGACAGATGGGTTGTGATATGGTAATAAAGAAGTGATGCTCTTCCTGTGTGTATAGCTACATCGTTAAGTATTAGGCAACATCTGTAGACCACATACGATGGACCATCTGCTGAACCCTTACCTCCGACCCACCACACCCACCACACCCACCCCACAACCCAGGCTATTGTTCCCATATATTAGAAAAAGCTCCTACTAGTGGGTGAAAGGCTAGGGAACAATATATCTATAAATCTCATTATTCTTAACCCAACCTTATATTCTGAGTACTCATTAACACTGTCTCCTTAGGATGATTCTTAAGAGTGTTAGTACTCAGTTCCAACAGTTGAACACTGTATACCATGGAGAAGCAGTAAAGGAATTAGAACAAACAATACCTTCCATTATCTAGGGCTGTTTTCATGGGGCTTCATGACCCTTGATCAGGCAGCAGGGGTCATGGGGTAGAGGTATTACATATTATTAATATCAGTCATCTACCTTGATAATGGGATCATGACCCTTGATTAGACGACAGGGGTCAGAGGGTAGAGGTTGATACAGATTATTCATTCCAGTCTTCTACCTTGATAAGAGACACACTTGTAGACTGAGCTTTTCATTGTACAAGAGTAATATCTCAACCTGTGTTCAATTTATCAGGTCAAAGGTTTACAGCTGGGATTAAAGTGATACTGTAAGTAGCCAGTAAATAGATCTAACAAGGATTTATAGAAGTATTGAGTAATGTTTGATCAAGTAACAAGTTGTGATTGCTTAAGTAATTAATCCACACTAATTCGGTCAAGAAATTATTTATAATGGCAATTCATTTCATGTTTATGTCAGTAACAGAACAGTAAAACTAATCTTGATAAGATACCTATTATGCATTTTAACGAGAAAAAGTGGACATTATGTCACCTAGGAACCAGGTAGAAGCACATTGGGAAAAATAAGTCTTTTCCTGCAGTCCACCTGCATTTCCTATACTTTAAGGTAATCACATTTTACAAGCTATGAATATATTGAATATTATATTAGTACAACTTTGTATACAGTTTAATTGAGAACAAATTAAAATTAACAAAACCAAGTAGTGAATTTACATAACTTTATTCAACGAATTTGTATGTAAATGCACAAACTAATAAAATGTCAGATATTTAACTAGTTTAATACTTATTATGTGCCTAAATGTTGCATCAATGCTATATCTGTTTTACAGAGAAATTGCATTCTGAAACAGGCACAGTTCTGCCATTGGTGTGATACATGTGTCAACTACTCTGTCAACCATCTTTAGAAGTCAGTTGACCCTTCACATGTGACAACTACTCTGCGAACCATTCGGAAGTCAGAACTACCAGAAATTTACCATGATACCTTCAAAAGATGCCTAGCATTCAGTGATATTAGGGTGTTAAACAGGAGGTCCTGTAATAACTGGAGTTGATCATTGACCTACTTCAGTATCCCTGTGTACTGGCAAAACGCAGTTTTAGCAACATATCCCTACTGCAATAACTATAAGTATAATGTGATAAAAGCCAAATAAAGCAACTCTGTTGAATTTTATGGTAACAGTCATTTAAGTTTTATTTTCATTTTGACAAGGAGGATAGTGATAAACATGTTAACTGTTAAACTTAAAATTTTAAAACAAAGCCCATCTGAACTGAAGTATGCTGTGTAAGGAAAACTAAAAGGCCAAATCGAAAATAATATTCTTGTTACGGGTCGTGGTGGGCAAATTGACTTGACCAGTCCGTATACGGTTTAGTATTTTATTACATACACAAGAACCTGTAATTTAAAATATAACCATAATACAGACACTTATGAAACACTGCCATAGTTGGCTAAAATATACCAATTCATTATTTAACAATGCAAATATTCACACATTGCAAAGTAGAAATAGACCAATTCAAACAATACAAGTTAAATACATAATACATCATTTCACTAATTGAAATAATGGGTCTACTTAACTTACCAAACAGAACTGGTACTATATTAGTTTGTTGCAAAACTAACAGTATAAACCAACTAAGTATCTGTTGTCGTATGGTGAGAGGCGGGTGGAATGAATGTGGTTTTAAGATTTGAAAAGAAAACTCCCAACTCTCGTACAAAATCTCACTCTCACGATTAACATATATGAAGACATACAGAAGGACAAGAACAGGTTTTACAAGTTTCGCCACATCGTGCATCACGCAGAACAGACCCAGACAGATGCACGGACCTTACGGAGGACATAAAGACTATAGGTCTCAAACTACCCAACAATAACGAGACGGACAATAACAAAATGGACTATAGTACAATAAGACATGAAGCACCGGTGACATTCTTAACACATTGTTATTTAGAGACTTTGGACTTCACTATCACCAGGTTTTGGAATTTTTCTTTTGTATAATTTTTTACAATGTAATCCAATATCAATGCATACAAAAGAGTTATATTTTAAATCATTTAAATCATTTTTAAGTACTTTAAGGCAAAATATAACAGGAGTGCTTTACAAAACATAATGTTCCTGACACAATGTACCACTAAAGTGGTTTTGTTTATCAAATATATTGCAGTGATGCCATTATAAACAATATATAGATGTCCAGCTATTTTTTTGTGGATAAAGAAGTGTCTATTATCTGTGAGTTTAATAAAAAGAACTTAAAGTTTTTAGTTCTATACTTAATGTCATGGAAAAAGATTTCTTACATAAACAATGCTGTCTATTATCTTGTCATTTTAAACAATTAACATCTTTTATTTAAACCACATTTAATGTCACTCTAGTAAGATTTGAGGATTTATTTCAGTTAATGTGTTTATTAAATGAAATCACATTCTTATAAATTTAGGACATACCCAGTTGCCGAGTACACAGATCTGGGTCAACCTACTGCAACTTTTTAAATAAGCACGCAAAATTACCATATAAAATATATTGAATACTATCTAGATAGTATTCAATAAAAAGATAATGATCAAATGTACAAAACTGTAATAGAAACGTGTCATAATGTCTAACATGCAATCAGAAACTTTAACAAAAACTTAAAAAACAAAAATTTACTTATATTTTAAGTTGTCTGTTGTTGTTGGATTTTGCTCGCATTTTTCCAGATAAAGGCTTTATTTCCGCAAATAGCACACATGGTTTGTGAAGTCATGAATTCGTGAGCGAAGAAACTAAAATTAAATACAATTTTAAAGCCCTCGGGGGCTTTATACAATTAATTTAAACCGTGTTTAAAACAGCAACGATTAAAAGTCTTTCGAATTTGCATGGACGACTTATTGTCAATTTAAAAACCTGTGTGTTACGTAAAGATGTGCTACAAACCTTCTTAAATGCGACTGTTTTGTGTATGTCCTCTTTGTTTTGATTGCTACTACGTCTGGCAATCAAAACAAAGGCACTCCGGTTGAGTTTGACATAACTGGTACCCGCCAACCCAGTGCTGAGCCAAGCCGGGTATCAGAAGTGCGCTCTATCGCGAATTTAAATTTTGTATCCGACAGTTTGGAATAATATTTTTTTCTCAAACAACCAAATCAATTATTTTTGACCGAAAAGATACATCGGATTGCTATTGTTTGATGCCCTACATTCAAGAGAAATGTGCAGCATTACATCCAAATCATCATTACAAACATGATTTTCCTATCTAGATCTAACTGCTGTACTGTACAGTTACAGTTAGCAATTTTCAAACTACTACTTTGAGCTCACGTGTAAAAGGGCGGATTAGAGTTACTTATTTTTTAGCAGAAATCGTACTTATTTAAAGCTTTGGAAAGAATGAATATTTTATAACGATTGTAACACGACTGGTACTTTTTACAAGTCGAGGTAGTGTTCCGAAATCCTGATCTCTAGGTGTAGGCTAATGGTTAAGATATAGTTTAACCATCCCGCAAACGTGTAGCTCTCTATTTAATATTGGCCGGAGATCACCTTTATTAAAGCGTCTATGTACTGCTACCATAAGCTTAAGTTGTCATAAGAACTTAGTCTACGTGCTCAAATCTTGTGGACAATGCCGTTATTTTCACCTCACAGAACCAGAAGTTGTCATTCCTGTATGGAAATTACCAAAAATATCTACGGCTATTGCCGATGCTAAAAAACATGGATTTTTAAAAACGACATTATGACGCCAAAATTGATATATATTGAGAAAATTGACTTTTGCAAAACATGATTATCAGAAATGTTATGATGATTTCTTATCGATGTTGGCGATAATCTTGTGCCGTAAGTCGTGGATATGTAATTTAATTAAAAAAGAAGACGTGAAAAAAAAAAAAATCAAACGTGTACTGACAGATACGTATGGTAAACATGTTTACTGTATTTCTCTGTTAGCAATAAATGCAATTTTGCAAGTGTTAAATGTGACGACCGTTTGACGGAAAATGCCGGATCTTTCCAAATGCAACATTGCAATGTGGCAAGTTTGTTTCTCAAAACTTACACCAAAAGTGGCCGTGAAAGAAAGTTTATGTATTTCTGTTATTTAAACGAATTAATTACACCTTAAAGTGAAAATATGATATACTGCAAAAATATAGCCCCTTTCATATAGGAATACGTATATTTACAAATAAAAGGTTTGCATGGCATTGTGAACTATTTAAAAGGTCGCGTGGTGTTAAATATTAACTGAATAAAAGGTGGTTGAAGTAAATATATCTATTAAATTATAAAAGATCTGGGGGTGGGGAACACGGTTACCCTCTCCTTGTGAAATGTGTTCGGCGGAAAAACAACAGAAATGTAAGGTGAACAAAATAGATTTATCTATTTCAGTATAAAAATGCACAACTATTTGTTTTATCTATCTTAAACAAAATTATTGGAGCCGCTCTTGAGAGCGGTGCCTCTTAGTATTTTTTTTTTTAGCAGAATTGTATTGTCATAAGGCATAATAGAATTGCAATCAAGCACGATGTAACTGCAACAAAGTATTATGACTTTCACAAAGTGTGATAGCATCGCCATACGGCATGATGTCATTGTCGCCAAGAGCAATACATTTTTTGTTGCAGAAATACCATTCCATATAGATCTACAGTAAGGCAAGACTTAAGTTTATGTCGGTTAGTGTCATTGTAATGTTTTTCTAAGACTGAAACTTTTCACGAGTATAATTTCAGATTTAAAAGAAGAAAAAAATCCATTTAGATCTGCAACAAAATTGAATGGATTCCCATGTGTCCCTGCGGATAGGCTGCTTCGCGCATGTTAACGGACAATTGATACTATACAGCCAAAGACCTGCAATATATAATTATATTTTTATATAGCTACAACTAGCTAGGTCTTTGCTACGAATTAACCTATATCATTCAGTTGTTTTGTTCGAAGTTCTGTTTTGACACACAACTGGATCTACCAGCAAATGTTACCGAGTGTCACCTGAAAGAAATTGGTATGAGATTGTTGACGGTCTTGAAACTTTTTACGCCAATTTGGAAGCTATCGAAACATCAAAAACACTATTGTGCAAGCCCTTACTCAACTTATAAGGGCCAAACACCAAATTTTAGGCGAATGCGTTTTTTGAGTGAGGGCAAGCCATTGTAAGGTAGAAGAAAAGGCAAGCTGTGAATCATAGTTTCTCATGGTAATGTTTTCTTCATCCATCGTTTTTGCGTCAACTCTCAAGTTTTCTGGGCTGGATGTTTTCTTATATATTTAAGAGATTTGTTCTTATTCAGACTATCTGCTTTTATGATGTGCAGAAGAGCCTAGTCTTCCACTATTGTGGTATGCCAAGTCTTCTTGGGTCAGCCTCTGAGTTTCGGACCCAGGAACTTACAAAGTGTTCAAGATTTAATGAGCCAGCCATCAGGTTTCTTTCTAACAATATTGCCATACCACCATAACCTTCTCTTTCTGGCCTTGTCCGCAATATTGGTAATGCAGGTCAGTGTAAATAGTTCAACATACGACTTTCCAACACAACAACCCGGAGCCCAAAAGTCTTAATCCAGCAACTGTCCCCTTTCATTTCTTACTGTCATTGGCGGGGTTTCGTGTCCATAGAGCAAACACTTGTCACACACGTGGAAGACATTATTTTGCATCTTCAAAGATGAGGATTTTGACAGCAGGAATGAAGAGATCTCAAGAAATTTCTTCTATCTGCACCAGAACCAGATGAATATGGTGCTAGCAGCATCTGCCCCACCCACACTGTCAGTCACTTTAGATAAGCTGCAGAAACTACTCACGATGTCAAATCTTGAGCCATCCAAGACAACTGCTTTGCTGTTGCCAGGTATGGTTTGTGTGGCTCACTGGCCAATACATGCCGTGCAAACAAACATATAGATGACTAATAAGGCAATGATGTTGCAACATCTCTAATGGGTCCATTCTTGCAGAGGAAAACATTAGTGTTGTTTTATCTGTGTCAACTTTTAGCCCTTTGTTCCTGAGTTAATTCCACAGCTAGGGTGTTTTCTTCTCAGCACCTGTTCATTGTCAACTATTACGACAATGTCGTCAGCATAAAGAACCTCCCATGGTGGAGTCTTTTTTTGATCTGGAGAGGTCATCGATTGTAATAGCAAACAATAAAGGACTGATCACAAATCCCTAATGGATGCCAACTTTTACTGACAAGCTCTAAGTTAGGCCAGAGTTTGTTCTAACTGTTGTGCTAGCACAAAAATACAACAGGTTTCTCTTTCTAACAGGCATATTCATGTAAGTTAAGCACATTTTTGTCATATTTGTGGCATTTGCATAATCATTTTCTACACATTTTCAATCAGGAAATGCTTGCTCACACACCTTCAAAAAAGAAAACAACAGAAGGCAGAAAATGTGGCGTTCTTTTTTTATTACACACTAATCAGTATGTTTGGAACATCTCCTTAACAGACACAATTGTTTAATATTTAATACTGGAGAATTCAAATTTCTCTTATAAATTAGAAAATTTTGCTGTGAATGTGATAATGTAACATTGAATTTGATTGTTATATTTTATATCTATATTGCTACTGTATTTGATCTACAAAACACTTGAATACATAAGTGTATATTGTCTCCATACCATGATATATTATGTAAATGACGTTCTAGTTTTGTTGTAAAACACTGTTAGATGACAGTATTCAGGAACAAAACAAGCATGATCACCCTTAAAGCTGTGCATCATAAACACTGCAGAAAACACGAAATGGCTTAAAATGTGCATAAAAGCTTCTTAACAAATCCTGTAACAAAACACACATTGAAACACACACAAAAATAATCAATGCAACATTTGTCTTTACAATTTACAGATGGCTTTATTCTTCTTGGACAGAGCTTCCAGGTGACCTTGTACAGCAATCAGTCAATCGTTGCTGGACTGGGTGCCAGAGTATGTACCACAGGGGTTTCCCTTGAAAATCTTTTTAGGGGGTCACAGTGCCCCCCTAGGTTTATGATTTGGGGGTCATTGGTAAATTTTGGGGGTCACATTATATAATCACTTTACTAATAGTCTTGCACTTTTTTTGGCGAACTCGGACTGGGCAGAGGTTCATTTTCAGGCTGAGTTGATGATTTACTTTGTTTTGTTTGAAAAAATGTCGTCAGCTTGGACTGAGACATTTTGACAGAATGGTTTACATTTTTAGAATTGTTTATGGTTCACTTTTAGATTTTTGTTGCAAAACAAAAACCAGTCAAAATTTAGGTATTCATACTCATATTGGTTCAACCTACATGTCTTTCCTACATAACGTTAAATTTGACCTTGTAGTGTTTTTTATATATTGCCTAAGACCGTTTGGTTTCTAAAGCCAAACATATATTTGCTTAAAATTAATATGCAATGTATGACTTAACTATGTTCTAAAAGATTAATGCAGATAAAACTCATCCAAACCTTTGAAATGTAGCATATTCACGGGCCGGTTTTAGCCGCGTTCTAAACTTAACGATCATTACTATTGCGACGCTTTAAAGAAATGCTGAACGTGAAACAGTGTCTAACTACACAGAATTGCTGGTTCCCAGTCATCTAAATGCAGTACATGTATCGTTTGGGTGGACCGGATAGCAGTATTAAGACAACAAATAATGGACGCTTATTTACAAAATACTTTGTCTAACTGAAGCAAATTGATACTTAAATGTTTTTTGCAACAGTTTGACGAGCTGACATCAATGTCATTGGAGACCATACATTATGGCTGTGGACTAATTCATTTTGTGTGTCCAGTGTGTCGCAATGTAAGTTCATTTTGCGGGTCATCTGTCGAAAATATGCGCCAAAACGCACAAATCTGTGTACCATTTATAGATGGGCCAACTTGTATCAGTAATCATATCACACAACGAGGACAATCTCCCCCAATTGTGACTCAAGTATTGTCACAGATCTTGTGGGATCTTCCTCTCTCTCTGACCGCAGGCATGGCCGCATAGAACCACTGTCAATTAGCCGTCAGCGCTTCCTTCAGTTCTTCTGTCTTGTATATTCTGAAACCATAGACATAGTTCAAAAACATGTCAAGTTAATATATGTAAGAGGTTAAAGGCATTGGGCAGTGACTTATTTAGAGTCCCCGCTAACCCCCCACCCCCCAACAAAATAGGTAACTCCATGCTGTGAGATCACAGCTGAAACACTTGGTCTGTGTACTATAGACGAAGAGTCATGGGGGAGAGGTTGTAAAAGCAGTCATATCTGATTACCATTACTGAACTGTCAGCAAGACTCATATTCCCCCTCTCTTTCTTGACACCACTGCAGCCAGTGGCTGTATCCAGGTGGGTAGATCCAGCATGACCCGACTACTCTTCCAATCACATAACCTTCCCACATTCAGGCTTTGAACACACAGATTGTCAACCAACACTTTCAGATTAAATGACTAGCAAATGTGCCAAGCTGCAGGTTTGTGATCAGTTTGCTACAATAGATGATGGGCTAACTTGGAACTCTGTTTTTGTGCAAGGTGTTGTTATAGCTTAATTGCTCACTGTGGGTCAAGTGTTTGCCAAAGGAAATTAATGTGATATGTTCAAGGACTAGGTCAAGTTTCCTATCTCATTGCTTATAGGTATTTGTAATTAAGATGTTCACTGGGTATTATAACAGTGAAAAGTACATTGAATACACCTAATTTTAAAGTTCTTAAAAATGGGGTCCAAGAAGCTGCATTTTTTAACAAATATTAACATCTTAATAATTCTGCAATGATATTTCTGCCTGGTTCATTTGGCATTTTAAAGAAAACTAATATTCATAGACAACGCTTAACTCTTTGCCTGCAAAGCTAGAAGTAATCAAGAATTGGCAAATAATGTACATCCTGATCAATCAGTTTCCACTGGGAGCTGTGGGATTAGATTCTGAACTACATGTATTTGCAGCTGAGTCTGTAGTAATGTTTTGTTGACATTGCATGTAGATGTTCACAAATCTTGTATTGGTCATTAATAATTGTAACAGGCTATGAATAAAAATAATTTAACAGCATCCTGGGGTGATGAGGTGTTTACCGAGCAAAATCGTTTCCTCCCTTCTCCTGTATGACAGTGCAGGCACTGGGACTAGCTCTTGCCAGACTGGTCAGTAACATCACAAAGCAGCTTCGTGTCTCCTCTGCTATACCATTACCTTGGCAACAAAAACAGTACAGATTGGTGTATAAAGAAGATTCAACTTTTAGAAAATAACCTGCTAAATAAAAAGCATGATTTTGTATTCAAATCTCAATGTGTGTATACTTACTTTGTAATATTCTATTTGTTTCTCTGATTGCGTGTGGTAGAATTAAATTCTTTAACATCATGTAAATGAAACAGTAGGAATACATTAAAGCCACTAAAACCTACCGGTATCTCTCGTTAAGATTGTGCAGCTTTATGTCTTGTACAAAAACACACACTTTAAAACATTGAGATGATCACCAAATGAAACAATTGCCTTGATGGTTAAAGCTAGTATTTATATTTAGTAAATAACTGACTCACCTTTTACATCTAAGGTGATCTTCAAAAGAGAAGGGATCCAGCCGGTTCCCAGTATCACAGTAGGGAGGTTGGGATACAATGGGATACATGCACACAGGGCTGGAAGATTGACAAGAATGGCCTATCAACAAGGTTAAATTATATACATGTATTAATGGTAGTATCCAACAAATTGCCTACATCAAATATATGTATATTATACCCATGTTTGGTGGAAGTTGGGCAAAAAGATTTTATAAACTAGTATTTAAGTCTATTTAAGTTTAAATGATTTTGTCACTATCTTAAGTATTAGACAGTCCAAAATTGTGAAATAAATGGCTCATTCTTTCAAAATCTACAATCAACCATGATGCTGATTTCCACAAAATATATATATCAGAGCAGATGATGAATAATGTAATCTCAAAGAAAATGGTGACATGACTTTCTTATTTTAAAAATAGTTATCTGTGCAGCCTAGCATAATAGAAAAAGCATGTTTGTGCCACACTTTTCACATAAATGTAGGGCATCATTAAACAGCATTTCATGGGATCTTTAAGGAAACAAAAATTTATTTGTTTAAAAGAAAAATGTTAGTACAACAAGCCTTTGCATGTTTTTTTTTTTGTTTAACCTTAATTGTGTCACTGTAGAAAGCAACAAATGCTGCTATATAATACACATACACCCTGTCAATCAGCAACAAATGCTGCTATATAATACACATACACCCTGTCAATCAGCAACAAATGCTGCTATATAATACACATACACCCTGTCAGTCAGCAACAAATGCTGCTATATAATACACATGCACCCTGTCAGTCAGCAACAAATGTTGCTATATAATACACATGCACCCTGTCAATCAGCAACAAATGCTGCTATATAATACACATACACCCTGTCAGTCAGCAACAAATGCTGCTATATAATACACATACACCCTGTCAATCAGCAACAAATGCTGCTATATAATACACATACACCCTGTCAGTCAGCAACAAATGCTGCTATATAATACACATACACCCTGTCAGTCAGCAACAAATGCTGCTATATAATACACATACACCCTGTCAATCAGCAACAAATGCTGCTATATAATACACATACACCCTGTCAGTCAGCAACAAATGCTGCTATATAATACACATACACCCTGTCAATCAGCAACAAATGCTGCTATATAATACACATACACCCTGTCAGTCAGCAACAAATGTTGCTATATAATACACATACACCCTGTCAGTCAGCAACAAATGCTGCTATATAATACACATACACCCTGTCAGTCAGCAACAAATGCTGCTATATAATACACATACACCCTGTCAATCAGCAACAAATGCTGCTATATAATACACATACACCCTGTCAGTCAGCAACAAATGTTGCTATATAATACACATACACCCTGTCAGTCAGCAACAAATGCTGCTATATAATACACATACACCCTGTCAGTCAGCAACAAATGCTGCTATATAATACACATACACCCTGTCAATCAGCAACAAATGCTGCTATATAATACACATACACCCTGTCAGTCAGCAAAAAATGCTGCTATATAATACACATACACCCTGTCAGTCAGCAACAAATGCTGCTATATAATACACATACACCCTGTCAGTCAGCAACAAATGCTGCTATATAATACACATACACCCTGTCAGTCAGCAATAAATGCTGCTATATAATACACATACACCCTGTCAATCAGCAATAAATGCTGCTATATAATACACATGCACCCTGTCAGTCAGCAACAAATGCTGCTATATAATACACATGCACCCTGTCAGTCAGCAACAAATGCTGCTATATAATACACATACACCCTGTAAATCAGCAACAAATGCTGCTATATAATACACATGCACCCTATCAGTCAGCAACAAATGCTGCTATATAATACACATACACCCTGTCAGTCAGCAACAAATGCTGCTATATAATACACATGCACCCTGTCAGTCAGCAACAAATGCTGCTATATAATACACATGCACCCTGTCAGTCAGCAACAAATGCTGCTATATAATACACATACACCCTGTCAGTCAGCAACAAATGCTGCTATATAATACACATACACCCTGTCAGTCAGCAACAAATGCTGCTATATAATACACATACACCCTGTCAATCAGCAACAAATGCTGCTATATAATACACATGCACCCTGTCAGTCAGCAACAAATGCTGCTATATAATACACATACACCCTGTCAGTCAGCAACAAATGCTGCTATATAATACACATACACCCTGTCAGTCAGCAACAAATGCTGCTATATAATACACATACACCCTGTCAGTCAGCAACAAATGCTGCTATATAATACACATACACCCTGTCAGTCAGCAACAAATGCTGCTATATAATACACATACACCCTGTCAGTCAGCAACAAATGTTGCTATATAATACACATACACCATATAAGTCAGGACCTTTAACACATTGTCACACAGTTAATCAGTTATAATTTTTTGAGCAATAGATTTGATTTCTACCCTGCATGCTGAGAAACCAGGTCTGAGAGATCTGGTCCCAGGTTTTCTGATATAAGGGGGCAATGTCCAGGTATGGCCTGTTCTTCTTCTCATAGTTGGCAGTGTAGGCGCCATTCAGAAATCTCACAGTCGACACAAAAAACCTGGAAATGCTCTCTGACTCTAGGCCTTCATCTGAAACAGTAGGATAGTGCTTGGTGTCAAAATTAGGAATGGCAACCGTTAATCTCGTTACATGGATATACATGGGGTATATGAACACATACATGTACCTCAAAGCTAGTAAGAGTGAATTAGTGCCCAAAATAAATGACACTTAATAAAACAGATTTTGTATGGACTTCAGGCAAAACAATGTCTCTTTGCAAAAACATTTTCCAACGGATTTTTCTTCAAGATCTAAAGGTGACCCTTTACAGCAACCCATACATTTTTGTTTAACCTCTTAAGAGAAATAAATATTGATGTTGTTGAACAGTTAATACAGGGAATTATTACAAAGTGTCCCAAACAGTAATTATATGCTGATCAAACAAGTTTATTTATCTGCAAGTGGGACTATAAAATGACATGGCACAAAAAATGGTATTTTGTCAAAATAGGTTACACTAGCCCCAATAATATAACTACATGCACACTTCTTAACCAAAATATGAGTCAAATTAATAAATATATCAATGATAAACTTGTTTTAACTGACCTGAAAATAGAATTGTACCAATCAAGGTGCACTCACCAATATGGGCATGTAGCGGTCTTAACAGCATCAGTCCAAGAGTGATCATGTGAGACCACAGTACCATAAAGTCCTCATCCTTCTCTGTAGTGTATAAAAGACATCCAACATATTACAGGCTTTATAAACATTTTTTTCAAATTTACCCAAACTTTTTATACAAGGGTTTGTCAGTTATTAATTGTCCTTTTGGTCAGTTTGGTGTCAGTTTTAGTATTTCTAAGATTAGAGAAATGAAAAAAAAATCTAAATTGTAAAAAAGGAAATTAAATAAAATTGAATCTATCTAACAAAATCATTGTTTTCATAAAATAAAAATATAGCTAAAAATGACAGCAGTCAGAGTTCAAGCCAAGATCATTACGTATAAGAGGCTGGCAATGTCAACAACTTGACCATCCAGACTGATGCTGCATTTTCCATTTATACATTTAAACTAACTTGACCTTATCAGAATCACTTAACTATTTTTGCTGAAAAAACTGTCAAAGAAGTCACTTCTTAACAATATTGCATTACTTATACAGTAAAATGAAAAATACATATAAACTATGCATGACCAATGTCATAGGAAGTAAAAATGGCATCTGGGGACTGAATGTAATACAGCAGTATGGTGGTACAATATTTTTGAGTTTTTGTTTGTTTCTGGCCTACAAATCATCTGGCAAAAAGAACAGTCACGAGAAATGCAGCTGACAGGTGAATGCACAGGTCAGTAAGTATTTTAGAGGAGAGGTCTGTAATCATACATTCTGCTCTTTTCTAGGTATGTTTTGACTCACATTTTTTGTCTTGGAAAGCCAAAAGTTATTTTTTTTTTTAACTTTTTTAAGCAGGATGGTGTTCAACCCCTTAGGTGAAAAGGAAGAATTTGTTAATATAGTTCTCTCTTTCTAATGCAACATCTGACTGTTGTTCAAGAGAGTTAGTGTTGTATGATACGGTTCTCTTTCTATTGCATTTGTTTATATTTGCTTTATTTTCTTATGTATTTATATAACAACATTTTGGTCATTTTCATTCTCACTATATTTTTTCATATGATGCATTCTATCTTTTATGTTAGTATTTAATAATTTGAATTAAACCATTATATACCCTGAAAATAATATTCTTAAACAAGAGCACCGCAAGGCAGAGCAACATATGCCCATCAATAGAGCAATTTGAAACAAACTGCTGTGCACTCTTGTGTAATGCAGAATGGCAAAGTTTTGGACTGCACTCTGGGTTATTGCAAGAAAAACTGAAATCAAAGTAGAATAACATAATAATAAGAAGAACAGAGTGACAGTTCTTGAGCACTGCACTCTGTTTCAATAATATCTATCCACCTATGAAGTTTCAAGTCAATAGCTTTGATAATGTAGGAGTATGGTCCAGACAAACATCAAGTACCAAAATTAAACTAAGGGTAATAACTCAAAAATCATGAAGTGCACAGTGAAGGTTCTTATGCACTGCACTTAGTCTAAATGAGATCTATCCACTTGCGAAGTTTCAAATAAATAGCTTTGATAACATAGGAGTTATGCTCCAGACAAGAAAATTAAACAAAGGGCATAACTCCAAATTCATGAAGTACAGAGTTATGTTTCCTGTGCATTGTATTTCATCTCAATCAGACCTATCTATGTATCAAGTTTCAAGTTTATAGCTGTGATAATGGAGTTATGCTTTGGACAAGAAAATTAAGCAAAGGGCAACATCATGAAGTGTAGAGAGGCGGTTCTGGTGCACTGCACTCCGTCCCAATGAGATCTATCTACCTATGAAGTCAATAGCTTTCATAGTGTTGGAGTTATGCTCCAGACAAACATCTGGATGCCTTACACTCGAAAACCTACACAACTGTGCTTCAAGCCTTACACAACTATGTTTCCACCCATACACAACTATGTTTCAGCCTTACACAACTATGTTTCCACCCATACACAACTATGTTTCAGCCTTACACAACTATTTTTCCACCCATACAAAACTATGTTTCTATCCTTACACAACTATGTTTCCACATACACAACTATGTTTCAGCCTTACACAACTATGTTTCCTCCCATACACAACTATGTTTCAGCCTTACACAACTATGTTTCCACCCATACACAACTATGTTTCAGCCTTACACAACTATGTTTCCACCCATACACAACTATGTTTCAGCCTTACACAACTATGTTTCCACATACACAACTGTGTTTCAGCCTTGCCCAACTGTTTCCACCCATACACAACTGTGTTTCAGCCTTACACAACTATGTTTCCACCCATACACAACTGTGTTTCAGCCTTACACAACTATGTTTCCACCCATACACAACTATGTTTCCACATACACACCTGTGTTTCAACCTTACACAACTATGTTTCCACCCATACACAACTGTGTTTCAGCCTTACACAACTATGTTTCCACCCATACACAATTATGTTTCAGCCTTACTATGTTTCCACCCATACATAACTGTTTCAGCCTTACTATGTTTCCACCCATACACAACTGTTTCAGCCTTACACAACTATGTTTCCACATATACATAACTGTGTTTCCAGCCTCACACAACTATGTTTCCATCCATACACAACTATGTTTCAGCCTTACACAACTATGTTTCCACATATACATAGCTGTGTTTCCAGCCTCACACAACTGTTTCCATCCATACACAACTATGTTTCAGCCTTAAACAACTATGTTTCCACCCATATACAAATGAGTTTCCAGCCTTACACAACTATGTTTCCACCCATACACAAATGTGTTTCCAGCCTTACACAACTATGTTTCCACCCATACACAACTATGTTTCCACCTTACATAACTATGTTTCAACCCATACAAAACTATGTTTCTGCCATACACAACTATGTTTCCATCAATACACAACTGTGTTTCCAGCCTTACACAACTATGTTTCTGTCCTTACACAACTATGTTTCCACCCATACACAACTATGTTTCAGCCTTACACAACTAAGTTTCCACCCATAAACAACTGTGTTTTTGGCATTACACATCTATGTTTCCATCCATAAACAACTGTGTTTCCAGCCTTACACAACTATGTTTCCACCCATACATAAATGTGTTTCCATCCTTACACAACTATGTTTCCACCCACACAACTATGTTTCAGCCTTACACAACTATGTTTCCACCCATACACAACTGTGTTTCTAGCCTTATACAACTATGTTTCCACCCATACACAACTATGTTTCTGCCTTTCACAACTGTTTCCACCCATACACAACTATGTTTCCAGCATTACACAACTATGTTTCTACCCATACACAACTGTTTCCACCCATACACAACTATGTTTCCACATACACAACTATGTTTCTACCCATATACAACTATGTTTCTGCCTTTCACAACTGTTTCCACCCATACACAACTATGTTTCCATCCATACACAACTGTGTTTCCAGCCTTACACAACTATGTTTCCATCCATACACAACTGTTTTCCAGACTTACACAACTATGTATCCACCCATACACAACTGTGTTTCCACCCATACACAACTGTTTCAGCCTTACACAACTATGTTTCCACCCATACACAACTATGTTTCCACCCACACACAACTGTTTTTCTAGCCTTACAAAACCATGTTTCTGTCTTACACAACAATGTTTCCAGTCTTACACAACTGTTTCCAGTCTTACAAAAGTGTTTCCAGCCTTACACAACTATGTTTCCAGCCTTACACAACAATGTTTCCAGTCTTACACCTTACCTACAACTTCTATCCCCTTGACAACGAGTAGTAGGACATGGGCAAACATGGGCTTCTCTGTGATGATGGCTGGCTCCACAATGATCAGGTTCAGGAAGATGTTACACAGGATCACCAGGCTGGACTAAAATTAGCATCAATCACAGCTATACATTTGGCTTCTTTCACTTAATCATTTTCATTATAATTGTTTTAACATTGAAAATCATCAAAGTATTAGAAGTAGATTGTCACAAGCATACACACATACACACCCAGGCACACACACACATATATATTAGTAGAAGTAAGGATTGCTATGATCTCATTTTCAATTTGACAAAATTCGCAAAAATATATATTTAAAATGTGAGCTTCAAAATGTTCCAATTAGGCTTATCAATATATACGATTACTTTACAAAGTCATAACCTTAAATCACAACTTAGAGAATAAAAGATTTACTAACATAAAATTTGAAAAATTAAATTAAATTAAAAGTGTACATGTATATAAGCAATATATGACACAAATTAAATAAAAGCATCGGTCAGCCTTTTGAACTGCCTGTGTTGTGATGCCTCACCCATCCTGCCTGTATGTCTCTGGCAGCAGGCACATGTACAAACTTCTCCCATTGACGCCACATATATAGGTCCAGGATGTCGAGGGCACCACACTCCAGCAGGATGTGTCGAGACTTATCCTCCGCTGTCAGATGACAAAGGCCAGGTAAGAGGAAGTGAAAGATGTCTGCATTCAGGTGTAGATCTGCCAGCTCCTCCTCAGTAAGAACCTCCTTATCTACCATCATCCCATCCAACACAGCACGGCTTCTGTATGGAACTAGTTCATCACCCTCACCACGCTGTACATTGTCTGCTTGTTCACTGGTGTCTGTGTTTTGCTTTTCTTTAAATTTAGAAGAATGAGCATCTAAAGATTCTATAGATTCATCAACTGGAATGTCTTTCTGATTCTCTGCACTATCAGATTTGTCTTTATTAGTACTGCTTGTATCACTTTCGCTTCTTACATCTATATCTTGGATATCCTTTGTTATTCTTTCAGTATCTGTCTCTTGTATATCTGAAGCTTTGTGAACATTTTCTAAATCATTTATGTCTCTGTTTATCTTTGCTTCTACATTATCTGGGCTATTGTCATTTTCACCCGATATCTTTTCTTTTAGTTCTGTCTTATTATAAGCTCCCTCAGGAGGAATGCACATTTTGCTGAAAGATGAAGAAACATAAAAATAGTTCATAAATCATTATTGCATTAAGATTGACAGTCACATTATACATATATCTATAGTGATAGAATCTTGCATATAGTCAATTAATGTGGGTCACTTTTATAAACTATCAATGCTAAAAATAACCAACTAAATGCTCTTATAATTAATTTACAAAAAATTTCAAATGTAAAACCATCTATGAGGAAAGTCACATAGCTGTAGACTCAGTGATAGAAACAAATGGTGAACTTATGAGAGATCAAAGCTATAAAATTGCCCATGCCAAACAAAAATCTAGTTCAAACAACTTCAATGTCATGGGAAAATTGCATTGTTTGTAATTAATAATAGAAACAAAGTATATTTATGACTGTGGCATAGCCATAAACCATGACCTAAATTTACTCATAATTGATGGTAAGATGCCAGATTGGAATTTTACATTCTTTACTCTGCTGTCATTAAAAAACCGTTGAGCAGACATGAAGATGATAAAATTATTTGTGGTCAGTTTATCAAAGAAAATAGCAATGCTTTTTTCTTCACATCATTGCAACAACTTATAAAGGTATATTTATGCTATTGGAACATAATCACATCTAAATGTTATACCCCATCAATAGTTGAACCAAATAAGCAGAAAACTGACACAGCATGTTAATAAAGATTTGTACCCATAATTTTGCCAAGTCTGAAACAGATGTTTTACCGTATCCCTTCAAAATTTACTTTTTTTAATAAATTAACATTGAGATTAATTAATTAACCACTTTCCATGTACAAATTCTGTAGGCAGCTAATACTGCTTACTTAAAATACATATGCAAATCTTTTACTAATCAATGTAAGTATCTACTACTCCAAATCACTAGTTGAAATTAGTTATTGTCAGGTGGGAGAGGAAGGCAACATTATGTGGACCCCCAGATTTAACCAATTGTGAAAATATAGTCAATCATCGCCACATGCTTGTCATACGACCTCCATTCCCCATCTGAGTAGACATTTTCTAGGTCTGGGTAGCTAGTGAGCAGATGAAATATGTTACTGGACAATTTTACAAAATAACAGTACAGTCAGGAGAGTAATAACCATACAATATATAGGTCAATACCACATACATATTTAACTTTTATTGACTGTCATTTTTATTGTTTGAAAAACACCCCCCAAAATTAACTAAACTGTGTTAGGTCCCATTTACGTAAATCTGGCATTTGTTCTTACATTTATTTGTGCAGTTTTCGTTATTGTCAAATAGCTAGAATAAAAGTCTTGACTACCATCACTGTACTGTAAATTGTTTAAGGCACTAAAACAGTAGCTTCTGAAGATTTAAAAAACTAAATTGGAAATAAAACCAGTATAAGTAAACAAATGTATCTTGTTCTCAGCACCAAGACACAGTGGTTATATTCCTTTGGTTACTTTTCAAATGTTTAACAAGGTTAACCAGTTACTGATTTTATATGCGCTGCCATCCACAGTCTACAACTCTAATTTCCAAGAGCCTTAGAGGATTCCATAGTGATGAAGAGACAACATTTTTCATCCTGACAAGTTACCTGATCTGAACAAGGAAGGGAATGAGATCGTAGACATCCTCCTTTAAAGCTGTTGTCTCCTCTGCCAGCCACGCAGATAACACTCGAACTGTTGCCAAAATAATGCTGTTCCACTGGAACAATAACAGCTTAATGTAAATCTTCAGCCTGTAAACATTATGATAACAAAAGTCTCATGGTCAGGATTGTCTGAAGTTATAAGTGTGAGGCTGAGAAACATACAAAATGTAGATAGAATTTGAATACCTGTGCTTTACATTTTAGAAGGGTTAGCTCAAGCACAAATAAATAAAGTCCAAATAAAGTATGGCATTAGCTAATACAAAGCATAGCTTTTCTACTGTGATTCCTTTAGCACTAGTCTTTTTATACAATAATTTCCTGTAAATGGAGTCTGATATCTAGCAGTAATGTGTACCTGTATGGATGTGTCTGCAGCCACTCTCTTGAGAAAGTGGAGTACAGCAGTGAAGGCCCCAAGCATGGCTGCGTGCAGCTGTAGGATCTGCCTGTCCTCCAGGTGGAGGGAGGGCCCCTGACTTAAGTGGCTGATGATTGACTCCAGGAAACTGTAGCACTGACGACAACAGCTGACCATTTTTACTTGCCTGCAAATGGGAATGAGTGGAAATGGTTATTATAGGAAAAGCCTAATGAACCTAAAATGTAATAATGTAAAGGCTCAAATACTTTTAAGATCGTTAATTCAATGTGCTTATAGTGTGTTTATAGGTTTTAACTGTTTTCACTGCCACAACCTTATGCTCAGTCATCAAAATTACAAAATTACTAGTCAAATCAAAATGTACAAAGCTAAACTTTCACTCATGCAGCAATTGTTTATAGGCTCTTTTTATCAATTAGGGGAGAAACTGCTATCTCAACAGGAAATGCTAATGTACAGTTACCATGCTAATATGATCATTACTAAGTCTGGTCTTAAGGTAATAAAACCATAAGTACTGTGTTGGAGACTATTGTTAAGCATCATAGAACTTTTAAGTTCTAAAATGTGGGGCAGTTAACCTGTAGGCTAACTACTACTATTAGGTAGTGGTATGGACAGGTCACCTACAGCTCAGAAGCATTCTGATGTTTTGAACACCTGCTGCTTACTATGATCCTTTTTAAGAGTTAATTAAGGAAGACAAAAAGAAGATTAGGAACATCATTAATATTGTTACCTCTTTGAGATCATATGCCTCGAGCACCATGCGGACCTCGACGCAGCAGAGATGTGTGGTAAGAAGGAACAGTTTACAGTCCGGAGTAAAGGGAGGCAGGATACAATAGATCCCACATACGTGAACCAGAGTAGACACCAGGCGTAGGGCAGGCTCCCTCTGAGATGGTCCTGTCACAAAAGTAGGAAGAATAATCAGGAGGGGCATTCGATACTAGCTAAGAAAAAAAATTGGAAAGAGTGAAATGTGTAGATGACACATTAAACTCAAACTAATACACAGAATAATTAAAATTTAGTTTCAGTCTTTTAAAGTTATTAACTCTTGTGAGGAGAATAATCAAGTATGTAATTAGAACATTTTAACTATGGAGTGAAACTGAAGAATGACCTCTCTAACAGCACTCTAGCAGTATCATACTTAAAGTTATGTCAAGAAAATAAATGAACAGGAATATCAAAGACAAAGTTTTAATGCTGAGCATTAACAAAATTGTGGATACAATCGAAGTGATAATTGTTTAGTAAAATTAATACTATGTATTCAATTGTTAAGCTCATAATTTTTTCTGCAACCAACACTGGACTCTGATACAAGAGATAACAATATATAAATATCACATTCCACAGTGGGTGACAGAACATTCACCTAAGACATAATGTCAATGGAGGCATTTGCCGAGGTTGATGTTAACTTGTCATGGGTGAATATTCATCCTCAGTAAGATGTGTTTTTATTATACCAAACATTAAAACGAAATCAACCAAAAACATTTTATTAAATAAACAACAGGTTACAAAATAGCTGGAGTAACAAAATGTCATTTGGTAAACAAAGCAAGTACTGTAATGGATGCAATGCACACATTTTAATTAGTGCTTATTGACTGTATGCATTGCACAGTTTGATCCGTTGATAACCTGATCGGGTAAAAACAGCATTCTATTTTTAGCCCCATGTAATAATGTTGCATGGGACATTAACGACTGACAAATGGCATGAATATGGCAATTTTATTAAGGAAATTTATGTGAGATATAATAAATAAATGCTTAAGGGAGAGCATAAAAACTCACGCATCGTATACAAGAAATAACAGAAAATACTTGCTGAAGTGTGCATTTTTTATAAAAGATAAAACCAAACCAGCTAACTATTTGTGTAGGCCTGATAAACTTGTAAAAAACTAGTGAATATGTTAAATGACTTTTTATAATGTCCAGATATTTTTGGCAGTGGGAAACTATAGACAAATGTCTGGCTAGAACCATTAGTGCATGGCAGGTGAGCCAAAACACCTCCCAACATAAAGTAGAGAATTCAAACCAAGTCATTGGAGGCTGAAGAGTCAGAGGAGTCAGTTCCTCTGGCCATTCTGTCACAGGCTCCTTTAGTGTTACAAGTCCTAATGAACAAAGCAGGTAAGGCAGTAGGGTTCTTTCTATAAATAATTTTATTTAATTGAGAAAGTCAAGCTGAAACAAAGAAACAACAAAGTGATCAAGATCAGTATACTTTGACTACTCAGGATTCTCACTATGATTTGAAAACAGGAGTCAATAGAGTTCCAGTCTAGAAAAAGTTGCAGTCCACATTGTTTGCATGTGCATGGGTTCAAACACCTTTTTTTATAAGCTACAATGTATGTATTGTGTCAAAGTCATAAATAACAACAGATGCACACTAAATTTAACTTTTTTATTTTATATTTTGTAATAAATATTCACCATAGTTTCAATAAAAACAATAATTTGAAGTCAACAGTACAGTTTGATACATGAATTTATACTTGAGAAAACAGTTTTAGTACTTAAGTGTTCCAAAACATACCAATGAATGTCTGAAAATACAAGATGTACATGTTAAACTCATGATCTTGTGTGCCATTTTATCATTTAAAGCTGTTTTTGGATGGGAGAATCAAAGAAGGATACTATGTGTAGCATGTGTGCCAGCTTATGCATTAAAAGAATCATCCGTGTTTTTATCTCTCAGTAATTTTGCTATCAATGTTTTTTTTTATCCATTTCCTTATAAAGAAATAACGTTTTACTCAACTATGCTGTATAATAAAAACATTTTAATAATTATTTACTCATGAGATTGCATTCACTGTGTTCACTTCAACAAAATGACATGATTTATGCATAATGTTTTTTATTAATGCCTTAAATATCACTCAAATTTATGACACTGATCTATTCATGTTGGTTTGTTCATGAACATGAGAACTAATTACAAATATCAATATGTTGCCGTAGACATAATATTGTTTAAACAACCCAAATTACAATTTTAATGTTCTTAGGCTTTGTTTACTTTCTAGAATGATATATGACCTCGACATTTAACTAATGGTAAAGATGAAACATGTGATATGTTCAGCGAATGAAATCCTGCACTATGTGTCCAAATGACATCATCTTTAATTATGTTAATTTCCCCCATTGTAAGAATGTGATTAAACAAAGGATCCAGGCTAGAAAAAGTCCCATTTTCATTGCATATTGTTACAGACTCACTTAAATAAATGGAAAATTCACTCACGCCAAAGAAAATAATGTCAGTTTTATGTGCAAACTCGGTATTCTGAAAGACACCATTGTGTTCTGTCTCTTAGATGAAAAAACTGCCACTTACAGAAGTATTTCAGGTATCAGGTGAGATAGGTTAAATCAAAGAAATAGAAATTGGAATAGCAAATTAATTCTGATAGCAAAGCAATACATAATCACCCACATTCTGGCGGGAAAATCAAGCATACAATTACACAGATTTAAGCTACCTACCTATTTTGCTCTTTAGTATATCTGCAAGTCCCGTCACAATGTTGGGTAGCCATGGAGGTTCTTCTGACTTGTTCTGAAAAAAGGACATTTGATAGATAAGCCTTTCATAAACAAAAAATTTAATACTTATTCTTAATCACAGTGTACAAAAGCTAAAGCTCAAGCTATTGTATATAATAACTTTAATGTAGATTATTCAGAAGGAAGAGTTTGTTTTTGTTTTTGGGGTTTTACAGCACACCGACACTTGATAGGTCATAGGGCGCCGAAAAAGAAGAGTTTTATTTCACAAAACATGAAGTGCATTGAATGTAGACTACTGATTCCACTTTGTTAAAAGTTTTTAAAGGCACATGCACTATGTCAAATGCTGAATACTAACATTTTCATAATAGAATGAGCACATACCAAGTTTTCAGGAGTGTACGAAAGAAGAAACACTAAAGTTTTGCAGATGTCAAATTTTTCCTGGTCCTGTAAACAAAATAAAGAAAATGTAAATGGATAATCACCTTACATATATATATATATATATATATATATATATATATATATATATATATATATATATATATTAGGGATGTAAATCGAATCCCAAAACGATATTCGAATATTCGGAACGTGTATTCGAATCATATTCGAATATTCGGAACGAATTTATATCATAGTGGCATATAACACGATAATTTTCCATTACATTCAATGTGTTTATTCATTGTAACATGTTTATTTATGACCACAATTTACTTTGCTAGCCTTACTTAATGCAGAAGCGGCGGTAGATTTATGATTTTATCATAGCATTTAATTTTAAAACGACGATTTCTTCTTTTTGGAAATACAAACGGCAATATTATGAATCCGCCATTATCCTGTTTATATTGAAGGACTAGACGGGGCGTTTCTTTACTTGGTCAGTGGTAGTTTGCAAGAAAATACTGTCAGTGAAGAATGCCAGTAAATGCGTAAATAATGTCATTGCTACTTAATAATAATAATTATTATTATTATTATTATTGAAACTCATATAAAAATTAAAAACTATAAAGTAACCAATCAATGTTAAGATGACCGGCAAAGTCCCGTATAATATATACATTATTAATTAGTCACCTTAAACTTGGGTGTCTTTTTGTTACGTGTTGTACTTCGTGTAATAACCTTTTCAATTTAAATGCATTTTGTGAAATTAATTACTTATTTGTATTAACATATGACGTATTTAAGGGGCTACTTATCGATTTAATAAAACCATATCATAATTTTATTAGATGAAACTGTACAACACATGCAAAATAGCTTACAATTTTAATATTTTACTCTACTAACCGCAAACAATGTATAACAACAAACAGTCAATTATGTTTTGTGAACTAAACTTATAAAATACATTAATGATTAAAGGCGGCATTTTCTGAAGGACAAAATGCGGGTGATACTGGATCGACTGTAAGACAATTAGGCAAAACCACGAAGGTTTTATGAAAGAAAACCGCTCAAGTGTACAGCCAATTAATGGTCTTGATTGGTTGGTGGTCGGATTGATGTTTAATTGTGATTGGCTGATATCGCTAAGGGCGTTAATCCGAAGCCATAACATGTCAATTAGAGACATTTAGTTACCAATACACAGTCGCTCAAGTGTACAGCCAATTACCGGTCTTGATTGGTTGGTGGTCGGATTGATGTTTAATTGTGATTGGCTGATATCGCTAAGGGCGTTAATCCGAAGCCATAACATGTCAATTAGAGACATTTAGTTACCAATACACAGTTGCTCAAGTGTACAGCCAATTACCGGTCTTGATTGGTTGGTGGTCGGATTGATGTTTAATTGTGATTGGCTGATATCGCTAAGGGCGTTAATCCGAAGCCATAACATGTCAATTAGAGACATTTAGTTACCAAATACACAAGTGACAATTACGAACCTGCTCGCCATATGCCTATGGGTGAAAGGCGAATGTAAACAAATCCATTTGATGACGATAATTACTGCGATTGGCTAGTGTCAAGATTACCTGACTGTTGATAAATTGATGAGGTACCAACCAGTATATATATAAAGAATGATTAAAATTGTAATCTCGTGAGTTTTAAGTGTGTTAAGTAAACCTATGACAAACAATTAAAAAAGTATGTAGATTTACATTTTTGTTATTCGGAGAGAACGAAGCAAAAACAAAGAACAGAAAATCGCGGTGACAAAAAATAACAGATGTCGCGGTATTATATAGGAATAAAATAACAAGTATGAAGTAGAGTGACAAAAACAGAAAGTGTTTGCAATTAAAGTTTGTTTGACGGTGATCTAGTTGTGCTTTCCAAAAAATAAAAGACGTTCTCAGCTTCTGGTGGACTGTTATCAATAAGTATAGCCTTATATAATGTATTTATTACACACTATCCCGACCGAAGCTGGGTAGAGTCAGTGTTACGTAATTGCTGTAGCTAATTGCCGCAGCATTGAACTGACATGTGTGTTTATTGTACGTTGGCAACTGTTTCCACAGCTGTATGGTGATGTGGTTGATGTGACTGGGTCTAAGTGGGAGAGGGGGCAGAGAAGGAGCTGTGCGCGGTAAGGTGATATCATGCTGTGAACCAGATGGCAATTCGTTATCAGGAGACATGACCCACCCCCTCTATCTTTGAGCGAACGCGATTACATATCGCTAGCGTCTTAAGACGCTGGGGACACTACGATCAACTAAAGAAATGTCTTTTCAATGTTCCATCGAAATTAACAAAAGCGGAATAAAAATTATAAAATATTCGAATCCAAAAATATCTATTCGAATAGCGACGTGATATTCGAATATTCGAATATTCGTTAACATCCCTAATATATATATATATATGTTTTAGTTAATGGGTAAAGCATAAAGTTATAGAAATCAATAGATTTTTAAACTTAAACTTTATTGATAAAAATGTAGACAAATTGATCAAGTTTTTTGTAATTATTTAACTAATCTTTAACTCAAATAAATCCAGTAGTCATGATATAGTGTCATTACAAACTATTTTTTTCTACTTACAACTGCCTTAAGTAATGTGAGAAACAAATCTGAAAGTGCAATCATGTCAGAAACAACTAATAAGTTCTTAAAATGCATGATTAATTAACTCAAGTACATGTTCATATGTATTAGTGTTTCAACATGAACAATTCATTTACCATGGAGCAGCAAACCTTGTACTTTTTTTTAAATTAATTTTTTGTGAATTTATTGAGGTGTGAGAGTTTCACATTTAGATCATACCAAGTATCAGCACATACCATGTTAGTGGCAAACACGTGACTGAGATGTTGAAGGAGAGACGTGAAGGACTCCTCACAGCCCCTCCAGGCCTCAGGTCCTGCGTAGGATACCAGCAGATACAGAAGGTCCTGGGCCTTCTCATGGCCTGAAATATACAGAAGCTCTCAGTAAATGTGTTTATACAAGAAAAAACATGCAGCGCTTACTTTATTTTTCTACATCTCAAGGCCAGAAAAGCACAGATAAGCTCATGAGTTGATACGCTATAAAAGAAAAACTACCAGCAGTTATTTCTGTTTGAAATTGGAAAAGCTGTCTGAAAAATTCATTACACAGAACATTCAAGCAATGTTTTTGTCAGAGAAAAAGAAGATGCTTACTTTGATTAAAAAAAAACTGAGCCAAATTTAATTCCATATCTATATATTTATTGTAAGGATAAAGACTAATACATCAGGATAGGTTACAAGTAGGGGTGTCAGCGGTTAATGGGGTATCACAGGTGTATTCCGATGAAAAGTTGCTATCCAGTTAACCGTATTAAATGCACATAACTTTGAAAAAAATATTACCAAATGTCCAACTTTGCTAAATTATTGATGCAATTTTTCTGTCCTGGTTATGACATTAAACTGTTTACAGATGTGGCTTTTGTACAGATTGTGGGAACGTGAGGTTGCCCTTAACCACAAATGCCTTTGGGCTCCCCTTGGGCAGTGGTCAGTACAGGCACTTTAGGCTTTCAATGTTCTAGTGCAGTGGCCACAGTGGCTCGAAGGATGATGCCCCTTGGGACGACAACAGTCAGGCACACAGAATGAGAGGGGGATTGGCAGAGTTCTTAGACACCACAAACAGCTGAGTAAGGCAGTAAAAATCTTTGTTCCATTATCATGGCTATTCCTGCATAAGTATTTAAGTTAGGCGGTGCCAGCAGACATTGCATTTGTGTCAGTAACATCCAGGACTTGGCTGACTCTTAGGTGCGGGAGGCAGAGTAAGGCCTTCATTTGGTTGAGACAATTGACATGAAGAAGAGTGGATATCTGTGGTGTGCAAGAGCACAGACGGGTTGGAGGTCTTACAGTCAACCAGTCACTCTGGAGTTAGTCAGCACAGCCCTGGATAAGATGAAATGTGGCAAAACTTTGGGCCCTTCAGGTAGCAATTGCTGGGATGCTGAAAGCTGCTGGTGATGAGGGTTTAGAATTAGTTTGACAGTTGGCAGAGGTTATCTTTAGCAAAGGTGTGATTCCCAAGGACTGGGAAGAAAGCTACATCTTAGGCCTCTACGAAGGCAAAGGTGAAGCACTTAATAGCTGCAACTACTGTGGCCTCGAACTCGCAGACCAAGTCATATAACTACTACAGCATGTATTAGACTCACCCATTTATAAAATGGTTGACTTCAACACAATGCAGTTTGGTTTTGTGACTGGCAAAGGTATTTATGCCATCTTCATCTTGCACTAGCTGCAGGAGAAGTTCATTGCTGCAAACAAGCCACTGTATTATGCCTTTATAGACCTGGAGAAGGTCTTTGACAGAGTTCCTTGGAAAGTCCACCTAAAAAGACTATGAGGAGTGGGCTGTATGCGCAATACAGGACATGTATACCAATGTACAAAGCCATGTGCATGTCAATGGACAGTACAGCAATGAATTTGGAGTAGGTGTAGGTGTCCATCAAGGCCCTGACCTCAGCCAACTGCTTTTCATCCAAGTGATGGAGGACTTTGTCACTCTAGTTCCGCATTGGCTTGTGAAGGGAGCTTTTATCTGCTGACAACCTTGTGGTCATAGCTGACTCGTTGGAAGAATGTACCACTAAGCTGAAGGCATGTAAGGAGGGCTTGGAAGACAATGGTCTTAGAGTCAATATGAAGAATACACAGTTCATGGTCTCAGACCTTGGGCTTGACCTTCTTAAGAGACTCTGGCAGTTTCCCATGAGCTGTGTAATGGAGTGGGGTTGACATAAACTGAATTGAGTGCTCTCAGTGCAAACTATGGGTGCACAAAAAATGTAGTGACATCAAAGGTAAACTTATTGCCAACCCAGACTTTGTATGTCAAAGATGTCACGATCAGGCATCTGCAATTGATGGGAGCCCAATCATACAGGTGGAGGTGAATGGAACTTTGCTAAATGTCGTACAAAGCTTTTGTTATCTTGGTGATGAGATGGCACCAGTCGAGGCTGTGATATACCCATCATTACCAGGTGTAGTACAGCCTGGAGCAAGTTCAGGACATTCCAGCCAATTCTAACATCCAAGCACACCTATCTCTCATGACTTGAGGTAAGGTGTTCACAGCTTACGTTCACACTGCTCTGTTGCATGATAGCCAAACATGGGCACCAACAGCTCTAGACATACAGAGACTTTGGCGTAATAAAAGATCTATGATATGTTGTATGTCTGGTGTTAAACCTCATGATGAAGTCTCTTCCACCAAACTGCACATGAAGCTAGGGATAAAAGAGATCACAACTATCCTACACTCACAGTGACTGAGCTGGTATGGACACGTCCAGTATGCTACTTTATATATTAACACAGTCACTAGCCTAGCAATTCCAGCCTGCCGAGGTCATGGGAAACCAAGAGTGACATGATAGTGTGCAATCTGTCCAGCACTGATCCACTAAACAAAACTGCATTGAGAGTGGGTGTAAGATAATTCTCTAGCCGCCTGCTGCTTACCCCAGAAACTAGGACAATCTGCAGCAGTAAACTATAACCTGGATCAGACAGACAGACAGACATACTAAACACACATTAACGTAATGAGATGACATTAATCAAACAGACTATAACTTTGATCATGGTTTTTCAGTAAAATTTCTTATTTGTCAGCATGATATTGTTGAATTCTGAAATCTGTATTTTTTATGCCTTTATTTATGTTCTTTTTTTGTTGTTTGCGAATTATCTTCCCAAATTCAGCAATATATATATGAAACAGGTTTCACTTTCAATCCACATTTTTTATTTACATAAATAACAGACATCCTTTAGCATATGTAAAACTGTCTATAGTTTGTTATTTTGAAACAGAGAATTTTCGATTTAGTAGCATGACATCTGTGACTTTTGATGCTGTGATTTTTCATCTGTTTTTGTGACATTTCGCCATGTATTTGTCTACACAATTCAAACACTTGTAAAACCTTGCTGTCCCAGTTTTGATTTACGTGTCAAATTCTTACCATGATGACAATACAATGTAAAAAAACAATATCATCATCAACATGTATTTGCAGCCCTAAACATTCAGTTAACAGGATACTATCTGGAAAGTGTTTATGGTTATCCATACAGTAAAAATAGTATTCATTGACATACAAAGTTACAAGTGGTCTGTTTTATAAACCTGAAGAAAAATTTACAAATAACTATGTAGCTTGCAGAAAGTTGTGTCAATTGCCACTGGTGCTTGACAACTGAGAGTTCAGATATAAGTGGTACAACAATCTTAAAAGAAAAAAGTGTACTTACACTGTATAGCTACAGTAATGTTTAAGATTTCCTTTTATGACTATATAACAGTTATCAGATATACAGGTATGATAAGAGGTAACAATTGATGCCATGTAATATGTTTATTATAGGCAAACTACTAAATACTAATGGATATACTATAAGCCTGTGAGATGACTGCCTGGCAAAGAGCTGCAAGGGATGCCTCTTGCTGAAGACTTTCTATCCCTTCTACAGTACGGCACAGACTGTTGAGACAAAGGTATGTGTCATCCACCATGCAACGACCTTCCTTATCATCAGATCTGTAACAGCATAAATATACAAGATACTTAACTGCACACTGTGCTAAATGTTGGGGTAAATGCCCACACACTTAAGCCATGTCAAAACTCAATCTGCAGTGTTAATGTTTTTTCAAACCGTATAGATTACACCCCCAAAAGTGAATGTACAGAATAAACTAACTAGAAACTTCTCCACATAGATCAATAACTGTTCCAAATTATTAAAAACTTGTCTAGTAACGTTCCAAAAAAAAAGAAGAGATCTTCCAAGAATTCAAGTTGACTTGATCATCGAGTAGTTGAATGAGGTAAATGAAATAATGTGCTTTACTTGCCATACTTCAGTGATATAGATCTTAAGGACATTTTATCCTAAGGGATGCTTAAGCATTCACTATCAGTGACAAATTAAATACCCTGGGTCCAATAGAATAAATGTGTTGAAGTGTTCTATATTCTCTTTTACAACAGGACTTCTTGCCTGCAAAATAGAAACAGACATTGGATTAAGCATTAAAATGTGTCAACATATCTAAGCTTTTTAAGAAGTTGAGTTCGACAACTATGTTTTACACAAAACATTATAAACAATATGCCTTGTTACATGTATTACTTGGCACTGCTAAATATTTTAATCGTGTTTATCATAAAGAAAATGTATTAAGTTTATTAAAGCATTTATTTTTAAGTTTCTTTCAACTCATGTAACTTAAAATTCTTCTGACACAACAAATTTACTCACAACATCTGGTTCTGCACAGAGTGCAGACAACACTGAGAGAGCAACAGACTTGAAAATATTAGGGGAACATCCCTCAGGTATAGTTTCTGAAAAAGAAATGTGATCTTCATCAAAAGTGTAGCCCTGTTGTCTATTCAAAAATAACATACCAGTATCGTACAGCTACGATTACAGTATACTGGATACCATAATAGAACAAGCTAGACAGACAAACATTGCTAGCTATCTAGTAGTGAAAATGATGTGTACCGCCCTTACAGCTCTTAAGATTAAGTATATAAGTATAAAGAGTCTAAAATAGAACAGATATGTTACAGAGAACAGACACCACAGAATGTACAACACTTCAGGATGCTCAACAGATACCACAGGAAGCTGAATAAATACTATATGTGCCTGACTGTGAATGGAGACAAAGAAATACCAGTATATCATTTCAAGCAATTTTATTTTGCAACTTTACATCATTTTCATGAGAGAAGGGCTATACAAGTAAGGGCACACAAAAATACAATAGAATGAAATTTTACACTTAAGAATGCACATACAGCAAATGAGATGCACACAAACTTTTAATTAATATAAATAAATAAATGAAATGGCATAATATGTGCAAAGAATTCCTGGAAAATTTGATGAACACACATTTTCAAATACAACAAAGGTTAATACAATTTATAAAATAAAAGAGAAATAAAGAAAAATATTTTTGTCTGCAGAGATGTGTGTCTATCATAAATTTATATTTAACGTTTTGGCATCTGCTTCTTGTCCTTCATCATCAAGTAGGCATGCAGTTTCTCAGGTTTGATGCGTGTAGCATTTGTTCACTGAGCTAAACTACCAGAAATAACAACTTATCAAATGATACCTCTAGTCAATAATATATTTATAATATCACTATATACATCAAAATGTTTATTACAGAGTTATACTTACTTGTTTTTATCAGTCTTGTCATAAATTTATGTCCAATTGCTTCCAGTATATCTCTCATATCCTGTTTACTGCAATTTTCTCCTTTTGTCACCTTTGCCACCTGTTAGTAATAAGTAAAGACAATCAACAACAATGTTGTCAAACTGTGCATATAACACTTATGAATATTGTTAATTAATTAATAAGTATTTCTTGTTGTCAATGAAGTTGTCCTTATTATGGAGCAAAATTCAAGTTTCAACAAATTAATGATCTTGATGTAGAGATATCAAGTGATTTTCATTAAAGCTTTGAGCATTTCTATATGTGGAGATTTTGTATCACTTTAAAGTCATGCCATGTATATTTGAAATCTGAAGACTTCATAATACCTTTGAAGCTTCATAATACCTTTGTTATGCAGGTGTTGTTCATACATGCATTGTGTGCTTAATTGAAATTAATGTGCTGCTTAACACTCACAAATCTCATCAGTATGATTTACGTACTGAGTAACTGGCTTAGCAAAGATAATGTTTGTTTTTTTTAAATAAATAACTTTTTTTTCTTAAGCATTAATTATTCCAAAATTTTAGATAACATACATTATTGCATATTTCAAAACGACAAAAAAAATAGCAGCAATAGTTACAGTAAACAAAACAGCAAATTTTATAAAGTGTACAACATCAAATAGTTATTCTAAAAGCCATATTTTCTGTACAACTTAGAAGTACAAGTTTCTGACTTTATTAAGATCAGTAACATGCATAATAAACTGAACATCAAAACAGCACATCAATACAACATGCCAATACAACATGCTCATACAGAGTGCCAACTAATTTAACACTTATATTTTGTGAATGAATTATGTCAGGGGTTTTTTTTCTGAAAAAGGGATGTGGCCTAGGGCATTTGAGAAGGGAAACATTTCACAGCATTTTATTAAAAACAGGGAGATAATATGCATGTTTAATTTTGTATTTGCTATCACGCATCTTGTATGTTTATTACTAGGCCATTTCCCTATTTTTCTTGTTGTTGATCAATTCGATTAACTTAAGGTACCATTGTAGTCACTGATCCTCATAAATGCATCTAATTTCTGCATTTTCACAACAAAATATTGAATATTATTGAAGGAGAATTTTCATCTTTAAGGTATAAAACTTGGTTCATTTTTCAAGTAGATTGGGTGTTTACACAACCCCTTCTATTTAAGGTAAAAAAACCCTATATGTTCAAATCTTTAAAAGATGTTGCCTTTATAGATTATAATAGCATACGTTGTATAATTTTATCTGGTACAAACTCATGCAGTAAGGTCTATCTGTTGTGAACCAAGGCTAAGTAACCATTTTCCCAGGGTTTAATTGGAAACCATATCCTTCTGTTTTGAGTTCTGAGCTCAACCAACTGATTTATCTGGGCAGACAGCTCTAGGGAAGAGTATATCATCCATCTCCATGTTATGACGTTTCCTATATTTCAATGCACATTATTATTATTAAATATACTTTCATGACTTACTTAATTTCATGCCCACTAGTAAATGTGCGACTGTATAACTCAAGCTTCTTTGAAAAATAATAAACCTCAAAATAAACATAAAAGTTGTGTCCTTTTGCAGAGGGGGGACCCTGACTCGCGAAAACGTATTACAAACATGACCATTAGGTAACATGTCGGATAATTTTATCAAATCTATACTAACCATCAAAAGTGACGCGAACTTTTCATTGTCGCCTTTTGCCTTTTTAATGGCAGTGAGATAATTAGAAAGCTTTTTCGTTTTGTTTCGTTTCCATGTTTAATCAGCATCAATCGTCGCACAGGAAGTCATGGGTGTCAATAAACGCTTGCGGGTGTGTTGACGAATAAGTTGAACAATCCGAACACGGCGCCCAAATGACAAGGAGCGGCATTCGACTCACCTTTGACATCTTCCTTAGCAATCAAATACACAAGGCATGGCAGGGTTAGAGTTTTTATCTGATCAAGGATTTCGTATTGACGGTAGAAAACCACATGAATTGAGACGGATCCAATGTAAACTTGGCGTCTTCTCACAGGCAGATGGTTCAGCATACATAGAACAGGGAAACACCAAGGTCCTTGCTGCCGTTTATGGCCCACATGAGGTGGTCAACTTTTCTCTTTTTTGATTGCAGTAAACATTAATCCACAATTTAGACCTATACTGGATTTGAAGCAAATTTGTACTGATCAGCTTCAAACAAATATTAATTTTTAACATTGATGATGCAGCCATCCCAAATGCACTTTTCATATGCTCAGTTGATTAATATGTAGGAGTGTGGGTGCCCATGTTAGAATCACCAAGTTGTATCTCCTCAGACGGAGACGATAAGCCTCCTACTTCTTGGGTTTGAGTCGTGTTGTGGCAAAGGACTTATTGTGAGGTCTTCCACCTTGCTTGACCGGCCGCAATAGCTCAGGTGGTAGAGCGTCGGCTTGCAGATCGGGAGGTCCTGGGTTCAATCCCCGGCCGGGTCATACCAAAGACTTTAAAGTTGGTAGTAGTAGCTTCCCTTCAACGCACGGGGCTAAGCGGACAGCATTACGCCTGACTCGTCGGTGTCAGTATAATGGACCGGCCGGGTTCAGTCCCTGGGCACCTCATAAGTGCCCTTGTGCTATAATGATAGAAATGTCGCTGTGCAGTATCAGCAAAAATGCCGGCTAATCCCAATCCCACCTTGCTTGTGGAGCACGAATGCTTCTACCCAGACATTTGTCTGGGGTCTTCCTTCACCAAAAGAAGTGGAGGTCACTAAAAATTGCTGCAATACATTTCAAAAACAATACAAAACTAACAATGGTTAGGATTTTTCAATTGATGATCATTATGTAAGGATTTTCCCTACAGAATAAAGAAGTGGGAAAGTTTTCATTTAAAATATTTGAGATGCAGTCACACTTTATGAAGCACTTATGTAAACATCAATGTTGGCCATTTCAAAAGGGGGTAGGGGGCTGGAAAGTTGGTAGATTTGACTGGCTTTTTTAGCTAATGTAAGTATGAAGTGTACATTTCATTCCATTTTTGATAAAAACATAACTTGGCTTGTGATATTAAAAGCCTTTCTTGTCTAACTAGCAATCATTTATGCTCATATAGTTATTAAACCTGACCTAAACTTAGATCATTGTTGTTGTTATTTAGTATAAAGACATAACATATGCCAAGAAATATAAAATTTAAAAAAATGAAACATAAAAATGTGTTTACAGCATCTTATAATGAAACTCAGTCAAAACATACCAAAACTGCATTTAAAAATACCCCTAAATTTCAGGTCATAGCATACCCAGATACAAGGAAAAAGTTTGAAATGCTGTGTACAATTACTATTGTGATGTTATATTTTTATGTTGTTATATCGAGTTCTGATCATTGTATTGTGTTGTTTTAATGATTGAATCATGGTGACAAAATAAGTGTTAATAAGTTTCAATAGTTGTTACTCTTGGCCAAATGTTTATAGCAGACATGAAGCCTCGAAAAAATGCCACATTAGCTTTCGTATCTGCAGATTTATCAAGGCAACAATTTGATATGCTTGTTAAAAGCACTCTCTACGGGCAGTTGGAACTATTGGAACACTTCACATCTAACTTTACTATATACACTGCACTTAACTGTATGTGTATATTACACATTACTGGGTAATGATCCAACTAAGCTCCACACTCCATTTTTGCAAAAAGAAAAGCAGCTTCCACACTTGTTGTGTAGGGCGAATGTTCCACAAGTGGTTTTGTGTTGTTAGATTTAGTGTCCAATGTTTGTCTTTATATAAAAGGATTTGGCATATTCTGTTGGTCAAAATGCCCTGACTTAAGACATACAAAAAAGATGACACATTTGTTACATTAATGCAGTCCTGTACTTTTAACTCCCAAAACACTGAGTTCACATGACAGCATTTAAAACATTCTTGGTTAGCCACCTGATGAAGTTATAAAAATTACTCCTCTTAAACTTTCATTCAACCACACTTGACTAAAGTTAACATTGCTTATGAACAGCAAATATCTTGCCCATGCCGCTATGCTTGAGTGATTAGAATGCCTAATCTAACACTTGGTTAAAGCATTTAAGAACAGTCACACTATCAAAACACCTGACATATACCAAGCGATCCAAGAACATCCATCCTGGTTGTTGTAAAGTAACTTCAGATGCAGATCCCACACCTTATGTGTGATTATGTGTTGTCAGTCATAAATTAATGTCTATGGAAGTTGTTTATTTGTTTTTATAGAAAAAATCTAATCTGTCAGACATCAGACCACCAAACAAGTATCTCTTGTTTGGTATTTTTTAAACAGTAAAAGTACTGTAATTATTTTTATTAACTGTATTAGACTATGAAAGTGGACATCATCTGGTGTAAGGCATTTTCTTTCATTCAGCTTTCAGACCTTGAATGCTGTTTTGGTTAGCCTTAGATTGGGACAAAGCAGAACATATTCTTTTTAAATTTGATTTTCTATCTACGTTTTTATTTATGCTGCCCAAAAAATTTTGGGTGAGTATGAAGTTGCAGTTTCGTCCATCATTCTTCCGCCAGTCTGTCACACTTTTGTGTGGCTATATCTCAGCAACTGCCAACTTGAATTCACTAAAACTTTATGGGAAGTTTCACCAAAAAATGAAATGCACAGTAATGTTACCACATTCTGTTTCAATTTTTTACAGAGTTATTGCCCTTTTTAATTCCTGTATAATGTGATATAGGACCATTCGTGTCTGGACTATGACTCACCAAATGCCAGTTGGAATTCAATACTTTAAAGGAAGCTTGGCTAATAAGTGCAGATGTGTAATTTTATCAGCACATCCTGGTTTAACCTATTTTAGCAACCATTTATATAGCATAACTTATTAGTGGAAATCCATATAATATAAGCAAAGCAACAACTGACAGTGTTTACTGAGTTATAGTCCTTTAATTTAGCTGCATATACATATTTCCCTGTGTCCCAGTTATATGCCAGAAAGTATCCATTGGTTTCAGGTATCTTGTTTGAGATAGTTATGAGTTGTGACATAGTTTGTTAGGTAATTATTGTATGGGGTTATTGAATATTTATCATTAACAGCTTACGCCTCATAGCCCCCATATATGGCTGTCTTGAACTCCCAGTAGTGTGTATTGGTTTCAGTGAATTTTGTTATATTTCAGATACGGGGCAGCAGATCTAAAACTTTACATGACAAAGTTCTAGTGAACTGTCAGTACAGTATGGCTACATTCAGCACAGGGGAGCGTAAAAGGCGTCCAAGAGGTGACCGCAAGTCGAAGGAAATGACTATGCACCTACAGCAGACATTTGATGCAGCCATACTCACTAATTTATACCCCAGGTCACAAATTGACATCTTTGTTGAGGTAAGGTTTATTGGAAATTCTTCATACTTTCATTTATGATAATAAAAAAAAATGTACTTTGTCAGGAAGGTGAGATCATTCTGAATGCATTGGTCATTCCAGAGTTAATGCCCTTTGCTATATTTCTTGGCAACTTAGCATGCAAAAATGACTTGAACTTTGGGCATATAAATCTTCCCTTTTGTTGCTTATAGTTTACTAAGTTAATCATATGACCTTGACCCTTACATCTGTATCTAATACAGGTACTACAGTCAGATGGAGGCAACTACTGTGCCAGTGTAAATGCTGCCACTTTGGCTCTGGTGGATGCTGGCATTCCAATGAGAGACTATGTGTGTGCATGTTCAGCCAGTTTTGTTAAAGACACACCAATCCTAGATATCAGTTACTTGGAGGAATCCTCAGGAGAAGCAGAACTCATTGTTGCCACGCTGCCCAAGTCAGAACAGATTGTGTTTTTGGAGATGAACTCGCGGCTACATGAGGATAACTTGAGTCGTGTGTTGGACATGGCAGTGAAGGGCTGTAAGGACATACATGATGTGCTGGATGAGGCAGTGAGAGAACATGTGGGGACAGTGGCAGCCACCAGTCCTCTGGAGTGATCTTCACTCAGGGCTGTCTGTACAGTGCAGTGTCTACCAGTGTACTAGTGTTCATGTATATACGCATTTATAATCATCATGGTTAGCATTAAAAAATTTTGTAAATAAACCAACTTCTTTTTCAAAATGTGTTGTTTCAACTGTTATTTCGATTTCCATTGTTGTGAACACTTTGGACTATATTGGTAATCAATACTATAATCCTCAAATTACAAGATGGTAGTTAGGTCAACAGTAGACAAGTCTAACTAGGTTTTTCATATTTTACATGAGAAGGTAAAAAATTTAATTATTTTTTCAATAATGACCTGACAAATTCTGTTTGACATTGTATTTTTATAAATTTTTTGTTTCATTTGTTATATAGTGACTTAATTTTTGTACTTTTTTTATTGCAATTGTTAGTAGATAGGATAGTTTTGAATCTTAGTCTATTAAGAGTAGTCTTCCTGGCTACAGAAAATACACAATAATCACATATACTGGCATTTTTGTTAATCAACCTCTTGTGTTTAATGTTTGCTTTACTGAATACTCTTTTATTCAAAATAAAGAAATATATGCATTGATTGGTGTCAGCAAAAGTTTAGAAAGGTCAAAAGAAATTGACATGTGAAAGGAGCGGTAAATCAGAGAAACTTAAGCAGATACCTATGAAGTTTATGGTCATGTGGTATACTATTAGAAGATCATTTCATCCAATTGTCTCCCTACTCTTACACAATGTGAGTGGAGTCAATACACACAATGCAAACCCAGATATTTAGGGGGAAATCAGAGGAAACTTGGTCAACGTCACGGCAGTTTGAAACACTCTCAAACGTTACTAAATTTTCGCTGCACCATTATTAATTATACATTTGTAATGGATATGTATTGAGGATAGATTTGTTCTCTATATACCGTACATATGTAGAGAATGAATAACTTTCATAATGTTATTCACTTAAATGATTTGAGCCTACAATAATTGAATGAGGCATGTGCTTATCAAGATACAAAAACAATGTGAAAATGCTGCATGCCTTTCCTGGTAACTGTTATAAGATATATTAATCTTTTAAATTATCTTATATGGAGCCCTTTCTTTATTAATCTTTTTATATATTTTGATGTATTGTCAACATTTGAGTTTTGATATATCGATTTGAAAGACTGCTTTGACTGATAGCTTTAAATGATAGCTCTTTCTTTGAAGAGCTGAACACTCTAATTGTCATGTGAAGCTAGGTCTTTCCATCACGGAACTACCTGCAACTAGGTTAATATCCTTTAAGTACTGTGAGCTGTACACAATAATTGGATTGCTGCAGTTAGAAGCAAATGATTACTGAATAATAAGTTAGCACTTAATTTTTGTATTTTTCTCTTAGATATTATTAGTATGGATGTGAACACTCTAAGTTCTTATTCAATAAGCCAATAAAGGAAAATAATACAGACAACTTTTTAGTCTTTTGGCATTTATTGATACATTAACAGATTATGAAATATTTAAATGTTTTTTTCAATCAGCTCAGTTTTGTGATGCAACTGAAAAACCAAAAGCACTTAAAATTTGATAAAAGTTGCTTCAAGTATATTTTGATAATAAATGCCAGTTTCAGTAAAACATACAACATACAATAGAAAACAATAATGTGTTGTATCACAGACGGATGAATGTACAATTTCACTGATCTTTCAATATTAAACAAACATGATTATCAACATTTCATACGCATAGATGCTGTTAAAATGTGTAATACTCTCATTATTTTCTCTTCTCATAAATTGGGTAAATTATAAATAAATATGAAAACACCAACTAATTGCAGGAACATAAAACACAAATGTCTACTCTAGGACATTGTAAATTTATCACAGTTTTCTGGAACTTTTAATAACATTTGCCTTCTGTAAGCGTTCAATGACCACAGAGGTTTCCAATGGTTCGGCGTCTTGGAGGTTTTCTGTTTTGTAGACCCATTTCAGGTACTTGACCATCCGTTGTCCATCTATCTCCATGTCAGCTTGGAGCAGGGCACGCTTCAGGTCAGCCATAGCCACACTCCTGAAAGGTGTGCAAACATTGCTGTTCACTTAGTCATCAATGCACTTAGTTTTAATTAGTTTTTTAAACACATCTAGACAAATTTTCTGGCTTTGTTTGCTCATTTACAATTTGCTGCATAAATTAGATACAAGAGAATGAAAACAATGGGTTCTAATGTTCAAAAATAATATTTTCTAAGTGCTATTTTAACTATGGCAATTTTTGTTAGCTAGATTGCAATAAGTCGACATGAGCTTGTATGAACTTTAACATGGTGCTTATTGATCCCATATTGTAAACATGTGCCATAACTCAAAGCCTCACTATCCTAATACTTAACATGGCCCATGAGTCCCAGTCAAACAACAATCATAAACAAGGATATAATTGGGGATGTAAATCAAATCCTAAAACAATACTCGAATATTTGTTAAGTGTATATGAATCATATTAGAATACTCAGAATGAATTTATATCAGGGTGGCACATTACAATATAATTTGTCATTACATACAGTGTGTTTTTTTCATTGATTTTCTATTTTCTACTGATAATTGACACTACTATCCTTCTTTTATGTGGAAGAATGGGTAGATTAATGGTTTTAGCACAGCAGTTTAATTTTTCAATGATGGTTTCATGTTTTAAATACATATGGCAATATTATCAATCTGTCATTATCTTGTTCATAGTGAATGTTCAGAAGTGGTGTTTCTTTCCTTGGTCAGCTGTAATGTGCAATACAGTCTATGAAGAATGTTTGTAAATGTGTGTTCCTCAACAATTAATATTATTCTTATGAACATTTTAACTCTCATGACAACTTTACAGTAATCAATTAACATATCTGGATCAACTGTAAGACAATTAGGCAAAATCAGACAGGTTTTATTTAGGGAAATTACTGTAGTGTACAGCAGTTAAGTGTCTTGATTGGTTGGTGGTCAGATGAATATTAAATTGTGATTAGCTGATTATCACTTAAGAGTATCACTTGGATGTTAATCCAGTCATATCATGTCAATAAGGGGCATTAAGTGACCATTACTAACTGTGATTGGCTAGTGTCAGGATCCAATATAAAAAATTTAGGGTCATGACGTTTAAAGTGTGTTAAGTAAACCTGTGATGAACAATTAAAAAGTCTAGGTTTATTTATTTATATTCAGAGAGAACGTAACAAAAACATAGCGCAGAAAACTTCAGTTAAAGAAAATGCATATGTTGTGGTATTGTATAGGAACTAAATAACAATTATGAAGTAGAGTGACAAAAAAAGAAAGTAATTATAATTTAAGTTTGCTTGACAGTGACCTAGTTGTGCTTTCCAAAAATAGAGGAAGTTCAGGTGGACTGTTATCAAATGAGAAAAAAATTTTACACTGACTTTTTTAGTTGACTTGTTAGCTGTCAAGTTATCTAAGTACAAGCCACTCAAAAGCCATGAAGGGCAGAGCAACGGTCGGTCAATTACCAAGTAAAATAACATAATGGAGAGTTGTCAAGATGGACAAGACATGCGCAAGATGACAGGGTCTGATTGACAAAGAGGCTTTTTTTTTCTTCTGGAAATTGCTGTGGAATTATGTAATGATGGGGAAAGGTACATTGCAGTTTTTAGCTGGACACAAACTGGTAGTAAAATTTACACTAGCATAAGACTAAACACTACATTTACTTTTGCAGTTAATTTTGCAATTGAATATGATATGTCTTTTTTACCCCAGAGGCATCAATTAGTGATTTCAATAGTTCAGTATTGGTGTTTGATTGGTTAATTGAATACTCCTTGACATACCTAAAGTTTGGATTGTTTGTTTGATTTCAATATTTTATTAAATAAGTGTGTACATTCTAAAACACTGTACCTGAATATGACTAAATTATTTGAAGTATTGAATTATTGGTAATTTAAATATATAACCAAAAAAAAGTATTGCGAGTAGAAGATCCTGCAAGTGTAGAATGTGATAAGTATTTTTTAACTAAGACAACAACTGCTACTTACGTGGCATCACCTATCTGCGCCTTTATCTCTTCAACAAACTTCATCCTCTCTTGTTTCTCCCACTTTCTAATCTCATCCAGGAATGGCCCAGTTCTGCCTTCATCATCCTAAAACAAAGACATATGAAATGTTATTTATGGTGCTAGAGTCTTAAGATTTATTAGTTTAATATTTGGAACTGTATTATGGTAAATAAATTAAGAATAAACAAAAGTGTGAAATGTTAACACACTGTATCAAAAGATTTAAATATAATTATGCTCAAAAGGATATTAAATACAACAGTTTTTTGAGGATTAAACTTTCTAACGTAAGTTTCGTAGTATGTTTCAATTTGTTGTTTTGTGTGAAACATACAACTTTACTAAGATAAAAAAATCCCTTAATTAAAACCATTCATAGAATTGCATACCAAAAGAGACAGTGAAACTATCATACCTCCATGAAGAAGTTTTTGTACTCCACCATGTCTGAATCTTTATCGTCCATCTCCGACTCAGCAGCTCTCATTAGGGCATTCAATGTGTCAGCATCTACACCGACCAGGAATGTACTGAGACCCTCCCTGAGAAAGAGAGAATGTTAACTTTCATCGAAAGAAGTCAATGTTGATTTATTTTTTTTTCAGCACCTCCATCATCATAATCACCCATTTACTGTGTCCTTTCCAGTGTTTTTATTTTGCAGTCCTGCCCATTTGAGATATAAGTTATTCTAGTTTTTATTGTTTAGATTGACTGAATTGTAATTAAGCCTCTTACTGTGTCTTCCAGCATACCTTTAGTGTGGAATCATTGTATCTGTGAAATTTCTAAATGAAACAAAATTCATGGTCTGCTTCAAATTAAGTGCTGTTCTGAATAATTGCATTGGTTGATGTTGAATCACCAGCCTCTGGAGGTTGTTTAATTTAGTAGTCAGATCTAAAAATTTATCCTAAAATGACTCACCTGAAGTTTAATAATGCATTTTTCTGTAAATACTTTTTACTGCAAGTTTCTTAATTCTGATAATAATCTGATGCACTGTGCCTGTCATAACAGTTTATTAAGTCCTATTACTCACTACAGTTTGTTCTCAAAGTAACCTATATTCCATTTGTTACCTACCTGAAGTCTGCCTTGGACAGTTTGTTGGTGTTGCCCTTGTCAAGGTCAATGTTTGTGAGATGGTTGAGCAGCTTTTGTATCAGCTGCAGCTGGCTGTGGTACACCTCCTCATCAATCTAGGAAGAAAATATTGTAACACAGATTTATTGTAATGATGCAGCAAATTTCTAGTGAGAAAATATTGTATTACACATAAATTGTGACTGAAAGATCTTTTTGGTTAAATAGTGAACTGGAAACTAAAAGCATTTATTTTACACTGCTCTTCCACACTATTTTTCTTTTCTCTTTGTCACTGACAGACATTCTATCCATCTGTTTCTCTCTTTTTCCTCTTCCACTCAAGTTAGAGCATACAGTATTCTCCATGATAGGACAGGCCTTGTTAAAGGTCAAAGCCTAGAAACTATTCAGACTATGTTATGAATGTAATTATGCATATTTATGGTTTCAGCTGTAAGTAGCTGAAATTTCTGGATTTCTAGCTATAATTGACATAAGACCAAATAAGCCTTGGTAAAACAATGCACTGTAGGCTAGCTGGAAAGCTTTCTTAACTGAACAATGATTTGACCATTGGAGTCTCAAAATTAGAGGCTTAGAGACTGACTGGTAATTGACTTAAGTTGTTTACTGCTCTACTGGGGACAGTTTTGTTTAATTATATGCACAGACACACCTCTTCTGTGAGAACCCCAGAGAAGAGTCCGATATGTTCATCATGAGAATATTTCTGACATGCATCATGGAGGTTGTATCCCCACTCTGTTATCATCTGCTCCAGACCGAACCGTCGTTGCAGATATGTGTACAGGAAGTCAGCCATCTTCTCCCGCACACCATCAGCCTTCTGTGGGTAAATGAAGCAATATTTATTTAGGGAAAAAAAACACAAAAAAACAGCAGTTAAACTTGGTCTTAAGCTGACTAAAATACACAAGCATGTACTTATAATGTTATTAACAATTATGTATAGATTTCACTAAATTAAATGGTTATCCTTTCTATTTTAAATGGAACATTACAATTTTAAATTGCTTGGGAACATATTGTACATGGTAATGTCATTTCTTCTCATGATATAGATGATGTATTTAGTGTTGTTTAACGTATTCACCTATTCTGTGTGCTTTCTAACTCTTCCTTTCCTAAAAGCAGCCCTGCACTAATCATACAGGGTGACTTTTACCCTAGCACATCATGTGGCATACCTCTGATTTGACTGCTAAATTCATATGTAATTAATTAAACGGTACCCTGTAAAATAAGTTTTGCCCCAACCGTTGTGTATATACATTTCTGCCTTGATAATTTTTACTGTCAACAAAACGATGAGGAAATCAATTGTAAATCGTTTTTTTACTCCCTTTAATCGTTTCAGTACAATAAGACTTTAAACAGTGAAATAATCCTTATCTGGAGCACTGCGACTTGCTATTTGATAGTCCTGTTAATTTTCTTCAAACCAACAGTATCAGATGAGAAATAGCATGGACAAATCTGGTCTAGGTAAAGAAAAACAGATGGACCAACAAATGTGACTCCAGTACCATCTCCATATACTTCATATCTGGGTGTACAATAGATACAGGGCAGTGTAGATGTATAAAGCTACTCACTGCTGCATCATGGGCTCCCTTCTCTCTCCAGATGTCTTTGATGAGGAGGGATGCATCCCGTTTACCAAGGCGTCGGTTTCTGACTGGACCATCATGCTGAAGGTACTTGGGTATGGTTGGTCCCGTGCCCTGCAGAGTATAGCACACACATTAGGCCTGCACAGCAATGTAACAGTTGTGACTATTTTAAAATACAGCATTGATATCGGTAGTCTAGTTATAACTTATACACAGAAAGCAAAACTTGATTTAAATAAAATGAACATATTATTGAAATACACCACTGATTGCTTGTGTCTTTTGAATGTGGTTTTAAACTTATGATTTTGTTATTGAAACTGGTACTTCATTTAACTAAGCATTAACAAATATACATAGTGTCTACATCCGTCATTAACTGTACTTCACCCACCTGTCCATCAAAGTACTCGGCTCCACCTGTATCGACTACCTCCCCAGAGGCCATCTCTGTAAGCAGCACATCCACAATCTCATTGCTGGTTTTTCCTTCTGTTAGCTCCTTCCACTTTGTCATTCCTCCCTTGATGTTGTCTGCACACCGGTCCCAGTCAGGCCTAAGTACACAGCAATATAAGTCATGGTAAGACAGGCAAAAAAAAGAAAATAGGCTCATAATGAGTAGTTGTTTTTAATATTTAACTAATAAATAAATAAGAAGAAAATGTTAGATTTACCATTTAATCTAGTTAATCAGTGACAGACATTCATGAAACAGTTATTTCTTTTACATGAACAAGAGTATGGACATTTTTTAATGTTTTAATGAAATGATGCTTTTAATTAAATATGTCAATTGTTTGTTTGTTTGTTTGTTTATTGGATTTATCGTCCCACCAACAGTATTTCAGTTATTTGGAGACAGTGTCCACTTGAAGCAGATATAGTGCTGCCTTCACTGTGTATAGCATGCCGTGAACACCTGGTATGATACCATACCCAGTCACATTATCCTGACACCGGGTCAACCAGTTGTGGAACTACCCTTATATTTGCTTGAGCGTTATCACTACCATTTACTTTGGTATGTCGCGGCCCGGAATCGAACCGGGGCCTCCCGTACCTGGAGCCGATGCTCTACTGATTGCGCCAGCAGGTCCGGTATATATGTCAATTGTCAACAGGACAAAAATATAAAAAATGCAACTTTATATATCATGCATGCTGTATAAAATTATGATATTTGAAAAACAACAGTCAGTTTCAAGGCACATTAAAGAAAGATAATTACTACTAATGATTATTTCAGAGATGGAGAACCAACCTGGGGGTGGAGCTACGTCTCAGTGTCTCACATTCCGTGTAGAACTCATCTCTCTGCTTCACCACCTGCTTGTGCACATCCAGCAAGGCACTGCAACAGAGAAATTGTAACAATACAAATAGATTCACCTTATTACTCTTATTACATTATACTCAAATAATAAAATCCTATAAAATCCCCAGGTAGGGAGTTATGCTAATCACAGATCAATCAGTCCAAAGTCAAATGGTTTTACCAAATTGACATTTGTATTTAAAAAATCAGAATGAGTTATCTCTTTCTTTTGAAATATTTACTTATATACTTGAAATTGCAAATGGAACTGGTCAACCTTACAAGTCAAAAAACCATCATAAAGGCTTAATTACTTAACTTTCAAAAACTTTTACTTGGCCTATACATTTTTAGTATTCTGTTATTATGCTGCTTACAGTACATATAGAAAATCTAACTTATAAAATGTTTAATCCTCGATGTTCCTTAGCATTAACAACTTACTCGTGCTCCATTTTTAATTTGTTGAAGTCATTCTTGATTACATCTACACTTTCTATCAATTCCTGCAACAAAGATAGTCACTGATAATATACAGCACACATATAGCAAACAGTTGTATATACAAATACTGACCACTAAAAGACTAAGATTGGTGGCTGTTGTTGTTCATTTATGTGGTGACAAAACACCATTGTGTATGGTCCACTGCTTGCTGGCTAGGCGAGCCAATGAATGTACAAATACACATTCTTGGTGCATGTGATTATTACACATTATTTTAAGGAAACCAATTTTAAAAAGAAGCTTTTTATCCTCTCATCAACTGAAAAAAGTGAAAAAAGCAAAAATGATTTGAAATTACCAGTTAATAAGCTAATAGAACAATTAGAAATAATGGCCCAAACCCATAATTATACATGTTGAAACAGTTGTTTTCAGACATATTAATAATTTTAAATCTGTCTACCCTAAATGTAGAGAGCAGAATCAGAACCATAGTGTAGTGTACTAAATCTTGTGACTGCTTAAAACTTAGACTTACATTATGCTTTTTCTCCAGCCCTTCAAAATCTCGACGTGGGATGACGTCACCATAGTTGGCTATCATTTCATGCAATCGGACGGTAGCATTCTTCTCATCCTCACGAGCTTGTCTGTTGAAAACAGACAGGGGTTAACAAAATACCAAACATGGCAACATGTTGGTTTTCAATTGTAATGTAACAGGGGTCAAAACATTGATTAAAAAAATCCACTGTATCAAATAGTTAATTCCTATGATTTAATGGTGCCATATCACAAAAGAAAATCATAATCTATGAATGTGAAACTGTTATCATTACAAAATTGTTCAAAGCACAAAAAAGTGGTGCAGAAAACTGATTCAAATAATGGCTTATACTGCAGTCACATTAACTTGCCCAATTGCCTGGGGTTTCTGATTGGGACAATATTGTCTGACAAGTGACTTTTTAAACAGATCTGATGTAACTAATTAAGAATCTGTCTGGTCAGCATTAGTCAGATGTAACACCATTGATTGTTATGACATTATATAATTATATAATTAGTGAATAGCATTAATGTGTTACAAAAAAATAAAATGAAAAGATGTTATATGATGACTCTTATAATTTGGCTGCAGTGAAATACAGTCAACTCTCGTTATCTCAAAATCGGTTATCTCAAATTTTCGGTTATGTCAAACTGTTTTCTACGGTCCCGTTTTTTCCCTATAGTTTCTATATAGTTCGACTCCGCTTAACTCAAATTCGAATGTGGTAAATTATCGGATTTATCAAACTAAATTCTTTGTCCCCACAAGTATAAAACTGTTGAAATCAGTTGGTCTATCTCAAACTTCAAATTGCTATAAGATGCAAAACGGCAACAATAGTGATTTTCACACCTACCGTGAAACCGTTTTATCGCTAATTATTGGCAATCAGGATGTCAGGTAATTAAGAGAAGAGGTTAATTGATTATTATTTAATTAGCTGATTTAATGAACAACAATTTCGTTAATCAATTAACGCTGATTAAAGTGTTTCAGTTTGTACTTGTTGTTGTAACAGTTTTTTAGAACTTGTTGACACGGCCTTCTCAACTTGTAAATAAAATGAGAGGTCGCGTTAGTGATTTTATCATTCTTCCACTACCTACCCACAATACACGTACTGATTATTGAGTAAAAAATAAGATTGGTTATGGCAACAGACCAGACACAAGAAAGTGTCGAGCAATCTGATGAAGGCCTCGGTCTTAGTACTTGGGGGATAGTCAGATCGACATTAAACTTTCTTGCAACTGAGCAATCAAGTGAAGGACCCAAATCTGGGGGGATAGCTGGATCAGCTGCTGTGTCTGGTAAAGGAGGACTTAAGAGAAAGCTAGACACAAAATCACACAAACTTGCAGAAACTTAGTTTACAGTGGCAGATATAACAAGGAATTTCAGTCATTACCAGTCATCGTGTAGCAAGTAAGATTTTTAAGATTTACACAAACTATCCTTAAATTCGGATAACTCAAACTTCGGATATCTCAAGCTATTTTCTATACTCCCTTGAAATTTGAGATAACGAGAGTTGACTGTATTTGTATAATCTTATAATATTACAAATGTAATTGAACTATTTCTGTCCATACAAGCATTTACACATGAACACAGTGTCTGAAAAAGAGGTCATCCTGTGATTTCTTACTGTGACTGATTTTTAGAGAGTTCAGATGTACAATTAGCATGTAATTAATAGTTGTCTAGCAAACTGTGCCTAAAAAACAGATGTAACTAATACAGTTTGTACATGTATTTGGGCTCAAATATGACTCAGATTTAATACAAATACCTCCATTAAATTGTTTTCTCTAATGAGAAAATCAATAATTGTTATGGGCATAAACCAGGAACTTATTAAATTGCTATGCAAAAAGCATTACAGTGTGTAACTGACTGCAAGTGTTATTATGATTTTAAGGTATCTCACTCTCTCCATATCATATACATACTTGAGTGCAATCTGAAGCAAGATTATAAGGTATCTCACTCTCTCCATATCATATACATACTTAAGTGCAATTTAAAGCAAGATTATAAGGTATTTCACTCTCTCCATATCATATACATACTTTAGTGTAATCCGTAGCAAGATTATAAGGTATCTCACTCTCTCCATTTCATATACATTCTTGAGTGCAATCTGAAGCAAGATTATAAGGTATCTCACTCTCTCCATATCATATACATACTTGAGTGCAAACTGAAGCAAGATTATAAGGTATCTCACTCTCTCCATATCATATACATACTTGAGTGCAATATGAAGCAAGATTATAAGGTATCTCACTCTCTCCATTTCATATACATTTTTGAGTGCAAACTGAAGCAAGATTATAAGGTATCTCCTTCTCTCCATTTTATAAACATAATTGAGTACAATCTGAAGCAAGATTATAAGGTATCTCACTCTCTCCATATCATATACATACTTGAGTGCTATCTTGAGCATCACAGGATCCTCCTCCTCCTCATTCTCTTTCTTCTGTGACATCAGGTAGTCCTCCTGCTGGTAGCGCAGGTCATTGATGTCCGACTGCAGCAACTTACGGGCATCCCGCTCATCCCTGTATCGCTTGTACTCTGCAGCTAGTTCATCCTGCAGTTTAGCCACCTGGGTCTGTAGGTCTTTCTGTTCATTACCCATGTCCTCAATATGCTTGTACAGCTGCTTGTTCTCATTTTTCAAGTCAGACATTTCTGCAAACACAATTATTTAATAATATTGTAAGGTTTGACTATTCAACTTATGTATTGTTCTGTGGCAAAGTGGCCAAAATATACAGAAAGTCATCGAACACAATAATACCAAGTTTATGCAAGTAATTTAAAAAAAAAGGCTGAAAGACATGTCTCATTTGTTGGGTTTACACTGGGATGTAAATAGAAAGTTCTGATCACAGTTCTGATTTTGTAAAGAATGCATAAAAAGAAAGGTATTTCAACAATTAAAAGTGACAGTTGTGTCTAACAACAATGCATACATTTGACTTGAAGGCTTAAATAGAAAAAAGCAGAGCAAAATATGCTTAATAATTATTAATAATACTTTATGGAACATGTGAACACATCTCCAAATTAATGATTACCTTGCTTTTCTTCATCTCTTATGCTCATTATCTTTTGATCACATTGTTCTGACACTGTGACTAACATTTGCTGCAAAAAAAGAAATCATTCATATGTTAAATGACTAGAAAAAAAGTTTTACAGTTTGTTTTGGAAATCATTTAGTTCAAATACTTACCAGTACATAAAACAGTTAACTATACTTGTTGTTATATATAACACTGTCCCATTTACCTTAAGTGATTGTTTTAATGCAATAAAATATGAGTACTTGTTCTTGAATATCACCCTGCCCCACTTACCATATAACCATGCCCCAAGTACCTTAAGATATCACTCTGCCCCAAGTACCTTAAGATATCACTCTGTCCCAAATATTACTCTGTCCCAATAACCTTTGATATTACTCAGTCCCAATAACCTTTAATATAACTCTGTCCCAATAACCTTTGATATAACTCTGTCCCAATAACCTTTAATATAACTCTGTCACAATAACCTTCAATGTCCCAATAACCTTTGATATAACTCTGTCCCAATAACCTTTATTATAACTATGTCCCAATAACCTTTAATATAACTCTGCCCCAATAACCTTTGATGTCCCAATAACATTTGATGTCCCAATAACCTTTAATATAACTGTCCCAATAACCTTCGATGTCCCAATAACCTTTAATATAACTCTGTCCCAATAACCTTTGATGTCCCAATAACCTTTGATATAACTCTGTCCCAATAACATTTATTATAACTCTGTCCCAATAACCTTTAATATAACTCTGTCCCAATAACCTTTGATATAACTCTGTCCCAATAACCTTTGATATCACTCGTCCCAATGACCATAGCTATCACCCTGTCCCAATAACTTTACATATCTCTCTGTCCCAATAGCCTTTGATATCACATCTGTCCCAATGATCTTTGATATCACTCTGTCCCAATGACCATAAATATCACCCTGTCCCAATGACCATAGATATCACCCTGTCCCAATTACCATAGATATCACCCTGTCCCAATGACCATACATATCACCTAGTCCCAATGACCATAAATATCACCTTGTTCCAATGACCATAGATATCACCCTGTCCCAATGACCATAGATATCACCCTTTCCCAATGACCATAGATATCACCCTTTCCCAATGACCATAGATATCACCCTGTCCCAATGACCATCGATATCACTCTGTCCCAATGACCATAGATATCACCCTGTCCCAATTACACTTTATCACTATGTCCCAATGACCAAAGATATAACCCTGTCCCAATGACCATAAAATATCACCCTGTCCCAATGACCAAAGATATCACCCTGTCCCAAAGACCATAGATATCACCCTGTCCCAATGACTAAAGATATCACCCTGTCCCAATGACCATACATATATCATCCTGTCCCAATTGCACTTTATCACTATGTCCCAATTACCTTAACATATTACCCTGTCCTAATTACCTTAAAATATCACTTTGCCCCAACAACCTTAATATATCATCAGGTCCCAAGCACCATAAAGATAATTTGCTTATATAAAATACATGTAACAATATCTGAACCATGTCTTGGGTATATGTGTATAGTTTTTGCAGAAGTTCATACTTTGTTCTAATAAGTAACAACTTTAAACACTACCTTAAAAGTAAGACATTCCAATAAGATGAAAAATCACTCTTAATGTTCTTTCTTTCTTAATACATATAATCTATTTATAAATAAGCTTTATTGGGATTTCTACTAAAAATAGACATCAAAGTCAGAGCTGGTTACCTGAAAACTTATTTAACATGATCTCAAAACTAAGTGGTGACATTTTTTTAATTTGAAAATAGCTAACTGTGCAGTGTGGCTCAGATAGGAAATACATGTTGGTTTTGATAATGGGATGGTATGTTTACCTTTTCGCATAAATGAATAAATAAACAGCATTTCAGAGGATCTGTTCAGGTAACAATAGTTTATTGGTTGTTTGTGGAAATAAATACTTGATACCACTGTTAAGACATCACCCTCATTACCATAAGATATCATTCTGTCCCAATTACCATAAGATATCATCCGGTCCCAATTACCATAAGATATCATCCGGTCCCAATTACCACAAGATATCCAATCCCAATGACCTTATTATCACTCTACCCCAATTACCTTAAGATATCACCCTGACCCAATTACCTTAAGACATAACCCTGCACCAACTAACATAAGATATCACCATGACCCAATTACCTTAAGACATAACCTTACACCAACTAACATTAGATATCACCCTGACCCAATTACCTTAAGACATAACCCTGCACCAACTAACATAAGATATCACCATGACCCAATTACCTTAAGACATAACCCTACACCAACTAACATAAGATATCACCATGACCCAATTACCTTAAGACATAACCTTACACCAACTAACATTAGATATCACCATGACCCAATTACCTTAAGACATAACCCTGCACCAACTAGCATAAGATATCACCCTGACCCAATTACCTAAAGACATAACCCTGCACCAACTAACATAAGATATCACCATGACTCAATTACCTTAAGGCATAACCTTACACCAACTAACATTAGATATCACCCTGACCCAATTAACTTAAGATATCACCCTGACCCAAATACTTTAGACATTGCAATGTTCTAATTACCTTAAGAGGTTCCAGTTCCCGTATTTGTTGTCTCTGGTAGGCAAACATCATCTCATATTCGTTCTTGATAGCTGACAGGAGAGGTTTGTATGTCTTGAAATCTTCAATTAAATATTCAAACACTTCCCTGTGAGCCTGAAACAAACAGTAGAAGCTGACGTTCTATACCACACTTCAGTTTGTATATATATATAAAATATATTTTCTTTTTGAAAAGATGCATGCATGTTAATTTTAATATTTATACTGTGTCTTTCACAAGGACTCTAATTTAGAAAAAAGTTGTATTAATATAAATCAGAGATTTAAATATGATGTAAGCAACTTTTTCTCTTTAGCTTCACATCATTAAGACAGCATGACCTTTGATTATGACAACATACAAATTTGGAAGTAACGTATTATTCTTACATCAAAATTAAGGGACATCCCAGATTTAAAACAACAACAACTTAATATGCAATACATATTGTATATTTGGCCTCCCTCAATAAACATTTAGAGATACAAACATATATGCCTAGAACAATATGACACAAATAAGTGAAATTATTGAGACAACAAAATACAACATAAATTATTTTAAATAAAATGAATAAGCAGTGAATACCAAACAATGTCCAAATTTGCTGTACCTGTTTAGTGATATCATCTGAAAAATATGCTAGTAAATAAATAAGTGTGCTTTGTTAGATTTGTTTACTTAATTATTGCAATTTTAATTTGGCTCAGACAATTTAATAGTAAACATTAAAGTTTCCTGTTACCCTTTATACATTTACTTCAATGTTTTTTCTTTTATTATTTCATATTCAGAAAAAAAGTAATAACTAAAGTTCAGCATTTCTGGCTGGAGTGTGTCATTTGATTATAAAATTTAACATTTTGTTTGTTTCTGGCAAGTTTTTATTAATAATCAGTAATGACCAATTATATTCTATTTAATCTGTAAAAAAAGGATGTACTGTCCCACTGCTTCAAACACAATATATTATCAACATAATAATGTTAAGAGAATGCTTGTTCTATAACTTCAAAACAAATAAATTATTTATTTATTTTAATTTTATACATGTGCATTACATCTAATTTTATAGAAATTGAAATTAATGGTAATGCTTTACCAGTGCACACCACATAAAAGATAGATGGAAAATATACTCCAATAAAAGACCCAGTCAAATTCTTCACAATATTATATACAATATATATCTATCAGAAAGTTGTTGGAAATAAAGGGTTTTATTCTTGAGAAGTTAAAGAGTAATTAGATAAAATATAAGCACCCAACTTTATTAAGATCATTGCGATGTTGAAAATGTTGATGTTGGTTGTGCCAATGACAACATACTGCCCTTGATGAGTAGCTCAAACTCAGAGATCATATTTAATTGTAAAAGTTTGTTGTAAGGTAAAGTCTGTACCTACATGTATTATGTGTTGTGTAATTATGTGTTTTATGGGAAAATAATACAATCATATGACAGAGACAGCTGCTGAAGTCGTAAATTTCTTGGACAGCCCTCATATTTTATGAACATTCATCAGACTAATTATAATCAAGAAAGAAGGAAGTTCTATTATATGTATATCATATTGGGCATGCAGATGTATAACAAGGCAAGAATAACCAGTAAAATCATAAATGTTTAATTTTAAAAACTGACAGATATCACGAGCCTAGATTATACTTTTCAATTTGCTCTCGACAATATGTTTATGTCTAACCAAAATCCTCCATCAAAATAGGCAATATTATTATTTTATTACAGACATTGATAACCATGATTTACATCAGATACATGCAGTGTGTATAAATAGATTTGTCGAAATAATACTTGTAGTTCACAAATTGCAGATATTGCATTTGCATTTGAACAAACATAATTTCATATGCTGCCATTTTTTTTTTAATTTGTAGACTCCTAATTTCATGCGAACCTGTGTTCCAGCCATACTTTAAAAATCTCTCACTATATTTTAATTTTGATTGGATTTCTGTTGGTTTTGTCAAACACTCTACGGGATTACATGCAACAAATTGAGTGATGGTCAAGCAACAAATGCTACCACCATCTTGAAATTTTAATGAGTTGTTTGCAACATCATCTTGAATATGCAATGAGATATTTGTAAAAAATAATAATATTTGCTTCATGGCAAATATTTACTTGTTGTGTATAATCAACTTTGATGTTGCCTTTTTAGGGAAGCTGTATATATGAGTTCATAATTGAGCACTACAAAACAAGCTACATAAATTTTTTTGCATACAAAGCAACACTGTGTGCGACAGCAGCATTATATTTTCAATAAATCAATTATGAATTCTGATAATGGAATAATAAACAATGATCAAATGATTATCGATTTTTAATTATTAAATTGATAATGAATATCTAGACTCAAATATTGAAATAAACAGTTCTAAAATTGAACTTAAAAGCTGACTCTAAGCTAGAAAGTGTGACACTGGTCACAATAAGGTGTTTGTTACATTTATTACCTGTAACCTCAGTTCATTTGGCTCCACCTGTGTGACACCAAGAGCTCTTAACTCTTTTTGCAGGTAGTTCTCTAGTTGCTCCAGGAACCGTGGTTTGGGGATCATATTTGGTTTACCCATCTGTTCATCACTGACCAAAACCAAGCTCTTGTCTTTGGTCATCATCATAGATGTGGTTGGAATGGCATGGCCACTGGCATGTGCTGGCCAGGGGTCAAGTTCTCCAGATTGTGTGTCCATATAAGGCTGTAATTTATAGTTTCATTTGTCTGAATGAAAAATATGTTTACGAATCTATCACATTTTTTTTAAACAGTGTTTTTTTTTTACAACAATTATTTTAGATCGGTGTTGCTTGTTGGGTTTATCTTTCAAAACAGACAACATTCTTTATATTATCCTTATAAGCAATGACTATTAATCAAACTATTAAAAGAAGACAAAGGAGATATAACAAGATTTAAAAAAAACACTAGACATTCTAATCACAATTCTTTGGATCAAAATTTAGCTGTTCTGGCTTTTACAAATGCAACTGTTTGTACTGTCTTTCTGTCTCTTAGTCTTAGATAAAAAAGTCATGCTCCAATGGAGGATAATCACTGTCCCTTGAAGTAACAACATTAATGAAGTTGCTGTTCCACAAATATGGATGGATTTGAGTTTAAATGTTTTAATACTTCTGGTAGTAAAAACAGCCAGTCTTGACCGACTAAACATGTGATAATTAGGTTAAACTGATAAGAAAAATTAAATTATCATAAAAATATTTAAATTGGTGTGTTTAACAACTATTTTACAATAACAGGAAATCAACCAATACAGCACACGAATAAATGATGTATAAGACACAAACTCTTATAATAAAGAAAAAATTTACAGAATAAAAATACAAACCCGAAGGGCTCTAGGTGGTGGAAGTGCATGCACATTGCCATTTAATGTGTATGTTGGACCAATAAATCCATCAAACTTGCCCTTGTTTCTAGGAGACATTGTTGCCATTAACTTTCCTCTGTAAAGATAATATGTTCTAGTTATAGAACTATGCATGTTCATTCATGAGTCAGATTTCAGAAATCATCTTTTGGAGTTTACGAAAAATGTTACAAGATCTTTGTGCAACACCAGCATCACTTTAACAAGTAAATAAATTTAGTCAATGATTTGTTTAAAACTATATGGTAAAGTTTACTTTTAAATTAGGGGCCCCAAATCTCTCTTTTAAATGTTAAAAATTTGCTGGAATGAATACTATATAAAACTGTTTAACGTTCAGCATCCCTATTACTATAAATACTTCTGTTACCAGACATCGATAAACTGTCAGTCCTATGGTCCTGATCAGCAAATATTTGGATAAAAATTATAAGGGTGTCAGTCTATCTAATTGGCAAACAAAAAATGCAAAGGAAATTGTTTAACTCATTACATGCATACTGTGCCTGACAGTGTAAAATGAATTTACATTACTGTGGGAGTGGTTTCAGATTCTGACCAATCATTGAGAATTAGTAACGATTCACAACAATAACTATTCACCACATAATGATTCGCCACAGATGTATAACGATTCGCCACACTTGTATAACAATTTGCCACAGATGAATAATGAATAATAATGTTGATTATTGTTAGGACAATATTGTGAATATTTACGATTTTTAATTAAAAAATGTAATAAGTAATCAAAACCATATTGAACCACATGTACTTTTGTCTTCCCAATCAAGAAAGTTATTAACACATTCTCAACATGTCGCCATCTTTCTAAGGGAGAGTTATCATTGTTAAACTTTTGTTATGTTTGCAATTTGTAAATTAAGGGATTGACTCTTGTTAATTATCTCCGAAGTATTTCTTTAATCAGAAATGAATGTTTGCAGTTTGTCAATCATGTTCATTTGTGTGTGCATCTATGTTAATGTTTTCCTTTCATTATTGCTCACTTATTTCATTCACAAATTCATATGTTCTTATTATACTGTGATTATATTTAATTCATGTTGTGATGTTTTGTATTTTTCTTAATATTAAACATTGAATTAAGAATAAAATTATTTATTAGAATGACTTAGTTATTGTGTATTCCTATACAGAGATAAAATGGAATGCGGCTAAATTTAAGTGCCAAATTGGCCTGAAATTAACAAGTCAATTAGCAAGTATTTTCCGTATCATATCATTTATCACACCGGCTGCCAATCATTTTACTACTGTTGTGAATTGTTATTCATCTGTGGCGATTATTTATCTGTGGCGATTCGTTATGAGGCACATTGTTATTGTGGCAAATCGTTATGATACCATCATAGACCTGCATAACTGTATATGTTTTGTTTTTTTGCATGTGTGTACATCATGTACGTGGATGGCAAGGCGCATGGTTTTTAAATCAATTTTTTCAATATGGTAAAATCTTTTTATATGCACGATGGTGTGGGGCGCGATTGCACTGCCACTGTTTAAATTTTAAAATATGTTGGCCTAGTATCTATTCTTTAGAATAGTAGGACAAATAAATTTGTCCATGCCTTCTGACTTACCTCTCTTTGCAGAAGTATGTAAGATGGGTCCAGGATTTATACATGCTATATTTATTACAAATTTTGGAGTGTGTTTAAAGGCAGTGTGATAATGGTCATAAAAATAAGTAAAATGACCCAAGCATTACATACAAAAGGTGTAACTTACTTTCTTAAAGTGCATATTTACTTTGGGATTGACAAAGTTGAAAGAAAAGTATACTGCATAAAAAGATATAATGACATCATGTAAACAAGAGCACAGAAATGAAATGTCGCCAAAATAGATCTGTTACTGAAGCAGGGCCATTCATGACAAATGCAGTTTAGTATGATTTTATATCAACTATTAGAACAATTATATCAAAGGAAATAATAAATTAACTTTATTCAATGAGTAGGATGGAAAACCCCACTACTTAATTTGCAGTTTTCATTCAATACAAATTATTTTATATATAATTCAACTGGCAATTTCTCCAAGCCAGATGGGACTAAATAACTGAAAACATTCCTTAACATTCCCAATATCAGTACTAAGTGAACATTAATCTGTTCCTTGAATACTTAACACTATTCTAAAGAAATTTAAATTTGCATTCAGTTGATTAACCTGTAACAATACAACTGGTTGAATATGTTGCAAATTTTGTATCCGGTTACGTTTGTCCGATCACTAGCACAGTTCACGAAAACAATAACATTTGTGGCATGCATAAGTTTTCATTCAAGCATTTTAACTGTTAATTGGAAATTTACCCTTGCAATGGTGGCAATTTTGCCACTGCTAACCTCCCGTCACTCATTTTAGATTATAACAGAATTTTCTTTTATTATTATTAAGCAAAATCTGACTTAAAAATCAATCAAGTAATGGCGGTTGTCATGGCGAAGTCAACATCCTAATAGTTTACGGTTGTCGGTATGATTTTTAAATACTTTTATTACATTTTGATATCTACTAAATACTGGTAGCCAAATATTAATTTTGTCTTTATAATTGTTACTTTCAACTATTTTTGGTGCCTTACAGCGAGTCAATGAAAAATGGTAGATGTCGTTATTTTGAAATAATCTGCTCATCTACCCTATTTTGGTAGAAATCATTCGGTCTTGAAACGAACCAGAATGGATGGAAATAAATTGCAGTTACAGGATCTTTTAATATATCCTTTTCATATGAAACAAATATGATGGAGAATATGAAGCGAATAAATAATACAAACGTTTTTTTGTTTTCTTAACATTCATTTGGAATGATATGAAGTGTTTCGGTCCCTTCACGATTCGGCTGGTGTACTAAAGAGTACAATTTTACTTATTATGCATGTTTATTTATAACACCGCGTGTGATTGGCTACCTAGGTGTATTTCATCCAATCCTTATCTACGATACAAACCTAAATACGAAATGAAGTTACATACGGGTTATTTTCACGAAGAAAAGGAAAATGGCGACGTCTAGTGAATCTGGAACGAGCGACTCTGGAAATCCAGCTTCAAGCGAGCCAGATGACCGTCTGAAGGCACTTTATCCATCAGTAAATGAGGATATAACCCCTTTGCCTCGCTCCTGGAGTCCTAAAGACAAATTTAACTATCTTGGATTGTCACAAAACAACCTCAGGGTCCATTATAAAGGTATTGTTATGGTTTTGGTAAATATCGATGGTAATTTTCCATGACCTTTTGCGTAGTTTATAAATTAGGAGTTGGGTCATTCCCTATATATTTTTCTTACAATTCCAGTGCATTTTTGCCTATTTTGTACATTGTACTATCTGTAGCAAGGACAATCACTTAACTTGTTCTTTGTTCCAGTAATGGCCGTTGAGCATGAATCAGCTGATTACTAGCTCTAAGTCATTAAACAAACAATATCACTTTTGAGATCAGATCTTGGAAAGGCCTAAAAATTTGTCAGACATACATATATTTGTCAAGTTTGGAGAGTTTGACAGACCAAAAGACAATTTGTTTGTAAAATTGTAAGAGAAATTCATTGAAGTTAGTTTTTGTTATTGCAGGTACTTCTTATAAAACACATTGTGTCGAAGTCAGAAATAGATGCACAGTAAACTAACATTTTTATTGTACATCTTGTAAAAATGTAAATTCATTCATGCTCAATTAACAAGAAAATGATGTTTTCACCCATGAACTTTGTGTTTTGCTTCTTAGATAAAAACATTGCTGCTTACAATGGTAGTTAAGGCATATGGTGAGATAGAAATTGAAATTAAAGTTGCAAATTAATTAAAGCTGATTGCAGTAACATCTAACAGAAGCATTGCATAGTCACCAGGATTAATGAGGAACTGTTAAGCTGTCAATCAATAAAGTGAGACCTTTCATCATACGTCAGTAGGTGGAGCCCTTAATTAGCACCTTAACCAACAATCTCTCAGCATGAACTAGAAAGTGATTTGCTGGGGGTGTAAGTCTTGTGGAAATGGAGAAGCTCCGCCTCAAAACTCCATCTCTTAATGTTTGACCAACAGCCTGTATGTTTGCATCCTGCTGTGCAGTCTATGCGTACGAAAAATATCTGGCAAACTAGTCTGGTCTGCCAACAATTTTCCTGGAAGTTACCAGGGTTTGTTTGTTTTTTTTTGCAATAACTGAAGTGTTTTCTTCAGTTTCAATTCATGAATTTTTATTTCATTGTTTTCAAAATAAACTTGTATGATTATTAATTACATAATATTAAATGAAATTCTTATTTTGTACTATATTTAACAGGAATAAAATACCAACAACGTCCCCATTTCACTATGTAAATGCAGTAGGCCCTATTTGAGCAGTTTTGTTGTTCCTTTCCTACTTACCAATCAAAATTGTTGATGCAAATTTTAGTCAAGCATAGGGAAATAGACATGTGCAAAAATAAAAATGATTATCCTTCCATTTTTATGCCACCTGCATCTAGTAATTGAACCAGCCGTCCATCCATCTGGTTAGCCTTTTTCAGCAAGTTGGATATTTCTCAGTTTCGACAAAGAGCAGCAGGATCAAAGTTTACTCACTTAACAGTGTAAAGGTCATGACCCCGACAAGTTATATAACTCTGGCTACTTTTATTTCTTGGTTTATCTCCCCTTCTTGTTCTTACGAGATTATGGTTAACCTGTTTCAGCAAGTTGGATATTTGTCGATTTCATCAAAGAGCAGTAGGCTCCAAGTTTACTCACTTAACAGTGTAAAGGTCATGACCCTGACAAGTTATATAACTCTGGCTACCCTTATTTCTTGGTTTATCTCCCCTTCTTGTACTTAAAGGGATCTCAAGAGCCTTATATAAGTGACCCCCCCCCCATTTATTGCCCCACCCAGCATGTGAGGGCATCTGTTTTCTGATAAGCCAGGCTGCCACAGTCTGTAACGATGTGTCTGTCACACAGGTATTGTTCAAGATCCAAGTGTATGTATGCTATATCTGGGGGTTGAACATAGTCATTCACAGTTTGTAAAGGAAACAGTTGTGAATATACCAATTACGCAATCCTATATATATATATATATATATATATGAACTAAAAGAATGAAAGAAATTACAAAATGTATAAGAAATAACAAAATCAACCAACAAAGTAAGAAAGAAAACAAATAAAGATTTATATATATATATATATAAAGATTTATATATATATATATATATATATATATATATATATATATATATATATATATATATATATATATATAAATCTTTATTTGTTTTCTATATATATATATATGAACTAAACTTGTTTTCTATATATATATATGAACTAAAAGAATGAAAGAAATTACAAAATGTATAAGAAATAACAAAATCAACCAACATATATAAATCTTTATTTGTTTTCTTTCTTACTTTGTTGGTTGATTTTGTTATTTCTTATACATTTTGTAATTTCTTTCATTCTTTTAGTTCTCATATATATTTTAAGTTATATTTTATTTGGATTTGTAAAATGTAACGAAACGTTTCTAACAAAAGCAATTTAAAAAGTCATTCATTGTCAGAATAATGTCCTTCAGACTCATTTTAAGTCATTTTGAATACTAAAACTTGTATCTCTCATGTATTTTCAAAATTAAATATTTAGCTATGAAATAAATACATAATCTTGCCAAAATTGACACCTAGTAATTAATGCAATAAAGAATTTGTAAGGGATCATATAGTAAACAACCCACATTATCACTAACAATAATGTTTGTGGCTTTGTGCAAAACTAGCCTACTGTCTCACATCCATACTAGCAGGTAATTTAGTTTGCATTAACCCATCAGAGGTATTACTGTGACAGATTAGTACTATGTTGGCTAAAGACTCCCTGCAGTGATGACCAGCAATTAGCAGGTCTGGTCATAGCATGTGGGGGCCTGGCTCAGTGGGATACCACATTCCTTTCGAGATGCCTTTAAGAGATTATGATTAACCTGTTTCCGCAAGTTGGATATTTCTCAATTTCTTTAAAGAGCAATAGGATCTAAGTTTACTCACTTAACAGTGTACAGGTCATGACTCAGACAAGCTACATAACTCTGGTTACCTTATTTCACTGGTTATCTTACTGGTAGTTATTTTTTTATCAAAACAACCAGATGTTTAAAAATTATTCATTTGATTGGGAGATTATGAGGCTTTGTTATTTCTTTTGTTAACAAAAATTGCAACATGATGAGGCCAATTATAGACGTCATTAAAATGTAATACACAGTTTAAATGTTATTTGCAAGCTGAAAAATGTCAAATAGAATGGTCTCTGACAAGTCTTAGGCCTATAATGCAACCAGTTCAAAGTAGTTATTAATAGCATATTCTCAGCTTATGTACTTAATTACATGACAAATATGTGGTGGAATTATCTTTTAATCTTTGCTTCAGATATGCTTAAACATTTCACAAATTGTTTTAAATTTGACAAATTTAGCTGTTTACCAGTTGTCATATATTTCTATTAATTTTATTTAAACTAAAGCATAGGTTTCTGCAAAAAATATGACTAAATATATTCCCCTAAACACAGGTAGGTTTTTGTTATTGTTCTAATTAATATAGGCAAACTTACACCATAGTATAAATTGTGACTTGAATATCTTTGTAAATTTGTTGGAAATTTAATGTATAGTTGACTGTTACAGAATTTACAAAACAGAGTACAGGGCTTTTTCAGGGTTTTTTGGGAAAAAGGCCCCAGCCTAAATTGGGAATTTTTGATGCTGTAAATACCGTATTCACTCGTGTAATGGTCGCACCAGTGTAATGGCCGCACCCCCAAAATGACTGCAAAATTTGAAGAAAAAATCCTAATTCAATGTAATGGCCGCACCCCCAAAATGACCGCAAAAGCAGCTTATTATCCGTCAGTAAACACTTAAACTTTCAACTTCAGTCTGCTAAATACACCAAGCTGTAATTTACTTGGCGTTTCTGTGTAGACTTGCCTCATTACACAGGTCAAGTGACTGACTCTGAGATAAGCTGTTGTCAAGGTGATATCGATCGGAAGCAGTTTGACAGTGAGGGAGTGAACGATGTGTTTTTAAAAGCAGCTGCCGATTACTTTTCTCCATGCACTGTTCCCCGATATATCGTGTACTGTCATACCAGACTTGGTGACGTAGATCAAAGAAATTAATTTCATGCCGCCACGAGCTACAGGATAGCAGTGCAACTGAGACTAGATACATTCGCAACGTGTCAAAAATACAGTCACAGTTTACCAATTAACTCTTTTGTTGAGACAGCATGACTGGTCGACGCTCCTGTTCATTTTCACCTCGTCAAGGAGATTGTCGCCTCGTATCAAAGCTGTGTTGTTTTATCGGCTATACTATGCAATCATTTGATCTGCATGGTAGTGTGCACATGACAGCTGGGTGAAATTGTTTGATGATGCAAATATTCAGAAATATGATACAAGAGATAAAACTAGGAAGTCATTTATAAATTATGGAATATGTTCACATTGGTTAGACAAAAGCATAGAACGGCGCTATCTCGTTCATATCGTCTGTCAACCTCCTACTTAGAGAGCTAATCCAGATGCATGGCTTCCCCAAAATCGGCAGAATCATTCTAGAAAAAATGTTCCAAGGCCTTACACCTATAGAATGGCCGCACCCTTAACTTCTTAACGATAATATCGGGTAAAAAAGTGTGGCGATTACACGAATAAATATGGTAGTCAAATTTGGGAAAAAAAAGTATCGACAAATCAAACCAATTGGGAAATTTCAACATTTATTTTTCTGCATTAAAGCTAAATCTGCCTTGATTTTGTGTCCCTGAAAGTGTTACAGAGCTCTTCCAGAGTTTGTTCAGAAAGCTCTGCAGGGCCTTCAATACAGATTCTCATTAAATTGGAGAGTTTTTCCTGGCCAAGGGAGCTTGTCAAAGAAGTGCATAGTAGGTTCATGGTGCTGAACCCTCTCTCCACAGCTTCTGTGCTGTATGGTATTATGGTCATCATCTACAGAAGTTGGTAGATTTTAGATCGCGTAGTACTTACTATTGTACGTCATTTTTCGTCAATATATTTCGCGGGTCAGTATAAAAGCCGGTACTGCATGTACCGTTTTTGCTTCATAACTCCTTTCAGTTTAATACGCAGTCAAACAGTTATGGCAAAATACTTTTATGAAATAAAAAATAGTGCCTGTTAATTTTCAAACTATATATTTATTACAATGTTATCTGGAATGGCTTCGTGACGCATCTTCAACTTTCGTTACGGTATACGGCTGGGTAAGAGTCTATGATTTCACCGGTTACATTCATACATAAATTCACGGAAAGTAGTTTTCAAAGATCACTGATCAAAAGTAAACAAACAATTTGCTTAATTGGAAAAGTCTCTTGATTTCATTGTTTCTTGGTTATTTATTTTTTTAAGGTAAAAGGCATTTCGGTTCAAATGGGAATTAATTAATGAGATTGGGAATTTTTTTCTTGAAATTGGGAAAAATGGTCACTATTTGGCATTGGGAAAGGGGCCGAATATCGGCCCCGTGAGACAAGCTGAAAAAGCCCTGGAGTAAACAGTGTTCATTTTTCTTTGACCTTAAGTAGGTAGTCAGTCTTGTATTAACATCTTTCGGGAGAAGAAGATGGCAGGGCAGTGTTTCAAGGATTGTGCATTTTCTGCATTTTTTGACGACATCAATTGCTTTAAATTTAATACAGACAGATGATCATATTGGGTTTTCCATGATGCAACAAAACATGCTTAGATTAATCGGCTGTTTCTGTTCTGTGAAATCTTTATTTGTCCTGGAATATCAATCAAGACGCTAATCATACTTTTACCATCGAGGGTAAGTTAACATTTAAACTTTTGGAGCACTTAAGCCAATTTTACAAGTAAACAATGTTAATGGGAACTGTCATGACTGCTTTGATTTAAGGATGGATTGATCTAAACTTATAACTTTTATTGTGTTACTATACTCTGCTCGCTTGTCAATTTCAGATAAGATAATTTCAGATAAAGTAAAAATGTAGGAATGGCAATTTTCTTAGGTTAATAAAATTATATTAGTAAAGCTTCGATATTAGTCCAAATATATATATTTTTTTACAACAAAAAGAAATTGTTTTATTTAAAAGCCATATCAGGACATTTGGCACAGTATACCTACTGTATATGTCATATTATTGTTTTTATGTCAGATAAACTTAATTACACTGCAAGCTGTTTGCTATTTGCTTAAACAGCATATGCTATGTAAATTAAGCAGTAATAAATGTTAAAATTTAGAGAGGAAAATCCCCAAATCTTGTTCAAAAGTTGTAAGGGAATTTAAGCTGTGCAACAATATATAATTAATGGCTGCCCAGTCGCCATTGGCCTGTGAAAATCTTATTCATTTCTATATACAGTATTTACAAATTTCAACCTCAAAATTTAGTTTGTGACATAGAAATTAGAATTGTCTAACCATTGTTGTGGGTATTTTCCAGTAATAAAAGGAAGCTGTGCAATATTCTGCAAATGGTGGCCTCTACATAAACATAGTATTCACAAAATAACTTCTAGATTTCAAGGTTGACTGATGGATAAAAGCAAATATGCCTGGCAAAAGTATAAAATTCATAAGAAACTTGTTAGTGACAAGAATCATCAAAATTGTTTATGTAAATTTTAGGGAATTTCCTGTTGTTGATATAGACTCAAAACACATCAGTTGAACATCTGTATAACTTCTATGGAATCACTTTGAAATAATCACTGTTACAATTATGTGAGCATTAACACTAGGGGTCACACACTTATGCCATTATATTACAACCTATCCGTTTGTCAGAGACAACATTATTAAATTACATATGCGCATTACAACCAATCAGCAGAGGCCTTACAATTTAAATTCCTTACATATTCTGAAAGTTTTAGTAAATCTCTCTCAGGAAAAAATATTCATGCATATTTACTATCGTATTCACTTGTATAATGGTCGCACCCGTGTAAATGCAGCACCCCCAAAATGACTGCAAAATTTGAAGAAAAAATCCTAATTCATTGTAAAGGCTGCACAGTTTATACAGCGGAGCTCCGCTATATCGTCAATACCTCGTATATTGATAAAGACAATGACGGTCGTTCAGTAACGTATCACCAACATGTCATCGTCTTCTCTGGGGTCCAGCGGACAGGTGAGAATAGCTTGTCAATTAGTGGCTCTGAGAGATGAGAATAACGTGTCAAATAGTGACAATTAACAGTAACAGGTAATATTATAATAAAAACAAAATTGCATATAAATTTAAAATATTTCCGTATACATGTAATATCACAAACTTGTTTTAAAAACCCTTACCGTACTTACTCTTTTATAAGACTATTCGCTTATAAGACGACCCCCTACTTTACCTGTGAAATTGCCGGTTTCTGCTTCGACCCGCTTATAAGACGAGGCGAAAAAATGAAGAGGAGCGTCGACCAGTCATGCTGTCTCAACAAAAGGATTAATTGGTTAAACAGTTGACTGTACTTTTCACACGTTGCGGGATGTGTATCGAGCTGTCATTTGCTCTGCTATCCTCTAGCTCAGGCGGCAATGACATTGAATTTTCTTTCATCTACGTCACCAAGTTGGTATTACATACACAATATATCAGGGAACAGTGCACTCTCCTTGGTGCCACATGCCCACCGAATCAATAATTTCATGAAGAGAAATGTAATCGGCCAGCGCTTCCTTATTAAAAACACATCGCCTTCACTCCCTCACTGTTCAAATGCTCCGATCGAGATAGTCACCTCCTTGACAAACAGCTTATCTCAAAGTCAGTCACTTGACCTGTGTAATGAGGCAAGTCTACACAGAAATGCCAAGTAATTTACAGCTTGGTGTATTTAGCAGACTGAAGTTGAAAGTTTGTCTCAGTGTTTACTGATGGATAACAAAGGGAAATGTATGCGAGACATTTAATCGTTGACCGACAGAATTCTAAGTTCAATAAAGGTAAGTTATCGGTGGTCGATAATGACGGCACGTCGGGTCATTGCATAACTGCTAACAAGTTTATGTGGTATGTTTTCGCCCTAAAACAACATGAAAACTTTTTGCCAGGTCACTAGACCCCGCCTATAAGACGAACCCCACACTTCGAACATGAAATTTAAAGGAAAAATCCCTGTCTTATAAGTGAGTTAGTACGGTAGTTCATAAATGTACATTTTACTTTGATCAACCGTCCTGTTAATTTCATATGGAGGTTTCGTTTTATTGACAGGCTGTATGAAGTTTAATATTGATATTTCCTGTTTATGAAATGCAACTTCAAAGAGATTGTCGGCTCGTATCAAAGCTGTGTCGTTTTATCGGCTCTGCTATGAAATCCTTTGATCTGCATGGTAGTGTGCACATGACATTTTAGCTGGGTGAAATTGTTTGATGATGCAAACATTCAGAAATATGCTACAAGAGATCAAACTAGGAAGTACCCGGTTATTTATAAATTAAGGAATATGGAATATGTTAACGCTGGTTAGTGTTTTAATATTATAATGCATTTTTAAACAAAATGTTTGAACTAAGTTAGATCGCTACCGGAAAAGCATAGAACGGCGCTATCTCGTCCATATTCTCCAGCAACCTCCTATTTAGAGAGCTCATCTAGTTATATCATGAAGTAAATGCATGGCGTCCCAAAAATCGGCAGAATCGTTCTAGAAAAAAATGTCTCAGGGCCTTACACCTGTAGAATGGCCACACCCCAAGCTCCTTAATTAAATCAGGTATAAAAGTGTGGCGATTACATGAGTGAATACGGTAATAAATAAAATACAATACAGTTGTGTCAAGCTGTACTACTTTAGCCCAAGAGAATATTTAATTTTATTGTTCATACTTTATGCAATATATTTTGCAGGCATTGGTAAAACCCACAAGGATGCTGCCAGTGTCCGAGCTACACACTCCATTCCGACAGCTTGTGGCATTTACTACTTTGAGGTCAAAATCATCAGCAAAGGAAGAGATGGGTGAGTTTTGTTTACAAGCATCCATTGCATTAGTTCAAGAGCACTCTTGTATGGCTGGACATACCTCTGGAAACTGCATGCTAGCTAGTTTTTGCTTCAGTGACGTCCCTGCAACTTTCAGTATGATTTACTTATTTATGTATTATTAAAGAATTAACAAAGCAATGGTATATGCTTATTTGTTTTTACTTAAAATTTCATTTACATACCTATTACCCCACATGTATATACATATTAGGCATCATTTATGTTCACATTTGGTATCAATTATATACACTTTTGGCATCTGTTATGTACACATTTGACAATGTATATACAGTCAAACCTGTATTAAAAGACCACCATCGGGACAGGGCAAAAATGGTCTCTTAAGACAGGTGGTCTCTTAATGCAGCATGGTTACTTTTTGTGAGAACCACACTTGAAATTTACAAATTGTGTTGTATAAGCAAGGAGTAGAGAAAGCAATAACATCAATATATTTTATTAGTGTAACAGAACAGTTAGGCATGTCAAGGTCAACTAAGGTCTATAAAAATAAATAAATCAGCACATAAATAAGTGTATGTTTATCAAATATTATGTTTGTGCATTTTGTATTGTGTACATTCCTCCTGGATTTTCACAGTCAGTTTGTATTTTGTGTTAAATCCTCTATCGTGTTGTAATAAAATTAGTATGTAAATAAAGTATATACACTACAATTGACATGTTATCAAATTGCAAACAACAGTTCTAAAATCATCACTTAGCACTGAAATAATTATGAATGGTAGTTTGTTTCACAGATGATGTCACCTAAGTCGTTCAGCGAGTCATTTTGAGTTAATCGTTTGACTCGTTTCACTTTCGAATTTCCATGTTCATATTTGTCCATTATTTCACGTTTTTGTTTTGCAATGTTCTGAATTTGCGTTTTTCCGACACCAAGCTCAGATGCAACAGCACGACAACTTTTCCCACTGTTCAAAAGTTTGACAACTTGGACACGATCGTCTATTGTAAGGCACGTTCGTTTAGACATGTTGATGCGTAATGCAACAAAGAACAACTGTTCCAGATATTCCATTACATTACTGTATCCAATTGCAGTTTGCGCTTTATAATTGTATATTTTAAGTTTTTAGCAAATCAGTTTATCGTAATTCATACAAACATAACGTTGATTTACTTTTAAAGAAACCGAAGTCGGAACATGGTCAATAAGTGTCAATACGAGCGGTAATAGGGCACACTCGATTAGGTGTGAATCGAGCGCGGGATTGATGTGTACATCGACCCAGTGACATTACGTAATTTCCCAGTTTGACACGGCCGATTGCAGTGATTAGCATAGAAGAAACGTGTAAATTAATTGCTTATTGTGTGGTCGTAACTAATGTGTGAGTGGATTAACGCGGTCGCCTATTAGGGTATAATTAAAGCATGTTTGACATGTTTATGTGCGGTCGCTGGACGCAGATCAAAGGTGGGCGTTTATTACATTACAATTACATAACAAATATGATCGGGCGGCTTTGAAGTGGTCGCATAGAGCAGGTGGTCGCCGGTTAGGGGTGGTCGTATGGTCAGGTTTGACTGTAGTACTTTGGCATGTTTTATATACATGTTTGACATACATCTGTGTTACCTTGATCATTAATTGGTAAGATATTTATGATCATGATAATGATGATGAATTAATAATTATATGTCTATTTAAGTGTAAATGATATGCATTTTATGTACTGGTTATGCCTTTTAAATTTGTTAGATTAAAAAACTAGTCATTTGTAATAACTTAACTCACCTACACACTGTTAAATAACAAGTAAAACTACCCAAGCTAGGTAAATGTCTCTAGTTTTGTAAGTGTGTATTATTGGAACATGTTATGTGTGGTTCTCTAGAACAAAGACAGTTCCCAGTGACAGATGGTCATGTGGTGATTATCAAGGTGTGTCACCATCCAGACATTCTGTCATGTATTATAGACTAAAGATTCCACTCTTGTTTGGATACAAAATTAATATGGATTTCATTGATTGCCTTTTTAGCTCACCTGAGCACAATGTGCTCAAGGGGAGCTTTTGTGTTATCGCTTTGTCTGGCGTCCGGCATTCGTCGTCAACATTCCAGCTTGTCAACACGCTAGAGGCCACAGTTTTTTTTTCCAATCTTCATCAAACTTGGTCAGAATGTTAGTCTGCATGAAATCTTGGAAGAGTTCATTATTGGGTCACCTGGGGTCAAAAAGTAGGTCACTAGGTCAAATTTTAGGAAAACCTTGTGAACACACTAAAGACCACATTTATAGTCCAATCTTCACCAAACTTGGTCAGAATGTTTGTCTGCATGAAATCTTGGATTAGTTCGTAACTGGGTCACGTGGGGTCAAAAAGTAGGTCACTAGGTCAAATCTTAGAAAAAGCTTGTGAACACACTAGAGGCCATATTTATAGTCCGATCTTCATCAAACTTGGTCGGAATGTTTGTCTGCATGAAATCTTGGATGAGTTCGTAACTGGGTCACGTGGGGTCAAAAGGTAGGTCACTAGGTCAAATCTTAGAAAAAGCTTGTGAACACACTAGAGGCCATATTTATAGGCCAATTTTCATCAAACTTGGTCAGAATGTTTGTCTACATGAAATCTTGGATGAGTTCGTAACTGGGTCACATGGCTTCAAAAAGTAGGTCACTAGGTCAAATCTTAGAAAAAGCTTGTGAACACACTAGAGGCCATATTTATTAGCCAATCTTCATCAAACTTGGTCAGAATGTTTGTCTGCATGAAATCTTGGATGAGTTTGTAACTTAGTCACGTGGGGTCAAAATGTAGGTCACTAGGTCAAATCTTAGAAAAAGCTTGTGAACACTAGAGCCCATATTTATAGGCCAATTTTCATCAAATTTGGTCCGAATGTTTGTCTGCATAAAATCTTGGATGGGTTTGTAACTGGGTCATGTGGGGTCAAAAAGAAGGTCACTAGGTCAAATCTTAGAGAAAGCTTGTGAACACACTAGGGGCCACACTTATAGGCCAATCTTCATCAAACTTGATCAGAATGTTTGTCTGCGTGAAATATTGGATGAGTTCATTAATGGGTCACTTGGGGTCAAAAAATAGGTCACTATATCAAATCTTAGCCAAAGCTCGTGAACATACTAGAGGCCCCATTTATGGCCCAATCTTCACCAAACTTGGCCAGCATGTTTGCCAGTATGAAATCTTACATATGGTTTGAAGCGAGTCATGCGGATTCAGTAGGTTACTTGGTTAAATTCTAGAAAATGTTATCAACCTAGTGGCCACACTTATGGTCCAGTCTTCACCAAAGATTTCTCAAAAAGCTCTTAATTACTTGATGCCAGATTTGAGCCTACAAAAAGCCTGTGTCATCAGGTGAGTGATTAAGGGCCATCATGGCCCTCTTGTTTTAGCATATTGATGACCCATTGATTGGAATACATGTAAATATAAAAGAATATATTAATGTTACCATTTTTTGTCAGTCTTGTAGTACCAGATCATGATTATATCGTAAGTCTATATAATTTTGGGTTTTCACAATAAGAATAGTGACTATTTTATTACATCTGTTACGATATTTTCATTTGTTTTCCCATTTGTCATTTCTTTTCTGGTATGAACTATTGTTACAGTTTATTCTATTTTGATGTTGTTGTGTTGTCTTTATGTCTTATTTTCTAAACAATGTATCAATACTCAAAAATAGGTATAGATAATCGGTGAATAGAGAATATCAATAATCTATCAATATTTGTGTACTTTTATTCCCTTGTACAATCCTGAGTGTGTTGTATTAGTGTTTACCATAGCTGTCTTATTGCACACTTAAGTTTAATAAATATTCACACTTTCCAATATTACTGATCCAAGCATCTACAGTATAACACTATTGATGTTTCATTGTGTTCAGCTTCAAAGCTGTTGCTGTATACAGAGTTATTGCAGAGTAGTGCCAACACCAAAAGAAAATGGGTATTGCAGACCTAGGTTTTGTGTGAAACCATAAATTCATTTATTGTCTTGTGCTTCACATTTAATTGGTCCTTTGTGGGCTCTTAAACTTTTTGTTCCTGGTACTTATAATACATGTAATTAGGAGATTATGCCAGCCTTTACATAATGTTTTAAGTATTGGCCTAGTGAGACTGTTTTCAGTAAAGGCAGTCTAATATTTATATAACATTGTCTTGTCAGCATTGAATTGGCAGATTTAAATTTAATTTCACCTTTTTTTTGTATTTCAAATAGAATCATAAAGAAAAACAGTCTGCACGGTTATATTTTAATTAGCCCTTAGCCTGCCAGTATCAAAATAATCAACATTACATGAATAGTGTAGATCCAGATCAGACAGCTTCCACTAGGCGCTTTCTAATCAGGATCTGCATTATCTGCCGCAATGTTTTAAGTCTTATGTCTAGTTACCTTTTTATAATGTTTTATTACAAACTAAGAATTTTGTTTGGGCTAAAGAAAAGTGTAGCCTGCTATAAAGTAAAAGGATAAGTATCAACAAAACACTATTTTTTTACAAGTTATTTTTATCTTAATCATATCATGAATAATGTTCAACAACAATGTAGTTTTAAATCCTTGATCAAGTAACTGATGCTGGTACAAGATCACCAAGTTAGAACAGCTACACAGCTTGTGACAGTTTATTATTGAGCTGATGTCCATGTAGTCCAATGGTTATGTTTCGTGTCACACCATACTCAAGACAGATTTTATGGAATTGTCAGCTTATTCTGCCTGATTGCTTGCAAATGCAGCTGTATTGACTGTTTGGTCACAGTACATAAATGCTCATGAAAGCTTTACTGTGGGTGTTTCAGGGTTTAAAGAACTAAAATTCAGTAGCTTCTTTGCATTTCAGCTGCATGCACATAACAAAGTTTTTATAACAGGAACTGCCCTGGTGCTCAAAAGATGGGGAAACCACTCCAGGTACAGATGGCCTGTGAGTTAATCACATGTTGCTATAAATTCATTAAAGTGTTAATGGTAAAGCTCTCTTGCTTATGCTAAAGTAAATATATCATTAAGAAGTTTTCAAAGTGGTCCGGCTAAGTCCAGTGTCAGAATAAGTGTTAACAGTAAAGCTTTCTTGTTTACGCTAAAGTAAATATATCATAAAGAAGTTTTCAAAGTGGTTCGGCTTAGCCTAGTGTCAGAATAATGACTGTGTATTGTTGGATTTGGGTACGGATAGGTGTGGCATCAAGTCAGGTATTCATGTCAGGATAATGTGACTGGGTATAGCTGGCTTTGGCATCATGTTAGGCATGCATGTGAGGATAATAGCAATTGATATGGCTGGATGTGGCATCATTTACAGTGTAGACAGCACTTTATCTTAAAAGTGCGTAAAGTCTCTAGTGACAGAAAGATTTTAGATTATTCATAAATATTAAGGCCAAACTGTACCTATAAATCACAAGACAAATCTTCATATTTTGATACTAGTGGCATTCTCGACACAATATGGCCCACTGGCCATGTACTTAACAATTACACAAGGAACCTATGCTAGTGAGATGGTCAATGTCTGGCCAGCACTGTTGTACAGTGTACAGGGACTGTGTCACTGATGGCTCAGACAGAAGGGACCAACATCAAGGCCGTGCAGTTAACAGGTGTGGGTAGGCTCAAGTCTGCCTCACCCATGTATCATACTGCACACAACCATTGGTACAACTGGATTAGTATCTGTCATAAAGTCTGTAAGTTTTCTGTTATTGTAAGTTTATAGAAACTTGTGTCCATCTTATAAAATCAGTTCCTGGACACTGAGAAAAGATTTGCATTTCATTGATTTAGGTTTGCATTTCATTAATAAACATTCCAGTTATTACCACTGAGTTATATGTTACTAAGAGACAATGCTTTACATGTGACAAACACCTTTTGCTGTTGATTTTTTTCTGGCCAGCAAATTTTGTTGAGCAATTTGATATGATTAAGTCATAACCATAAACACAGCATAATTAGCACATTTTTGTTATTTGTGTATTACAGTATGTTGCAACACTTTATCAGCACTAGTTTTTATGTTCATTTATTGTAAGATTTAACCATCAATATGATACAGACATACTTGTTTTTGCTGATGGTCTCCTGTCTGTATGCATTTATTCTAAAAATCAGTGATGACTATCTGATCAAACAAATAAGAAAAATGTAAGACACTAATCATTTTAGTTCCTTAAATATTCATACATGACCATGTTTTGAGTTAGAATATGCTTGAAATTTATATCTTGAAACATTATCTGAATGGATGTAAAAGTTTGTTTTTTAGCAAGCTGTTCATTCATGTAACAATTTAACATGAAGTTTGTAAATTTGGTTAACATGTGTATGTTATAAAATAAAGATAGATATACCTTATTAAATGGATTTCTCCTTTTTATTGATGTAATGATTGTACTAATTGCTCACTGTGATAAGTCAATAAAGGAAATTATTTAGTCATAAATGTACAAAATGATATGTTTGTAATATGCAGTTGCACAACTTATGATGACAAGTGTAGGGTGCATTATTTGTATCTGCTTTTGAGAAGGTAGTGACTCTAGTTTGTTTAGGAAAGTGGTTGAAAGGAAAGGCATTCAGACTTACAGATGTCATTTGCGTTATCAGGGTACAACCTCCTAGTTGTCTGCTGTGTGCAGTAGGTTAACTCTATAACCAGATAAGCAACTATTGATTACACCTAGACTACCTATGTTTATCCAGATCTACCTTTGACAGTGCTCTTATCCAGATTTGCACTATCTGCTGTTGAGTCTCAAGCAATATTTCATGTATGCATGCAATTATAAGCAAATAACTTAGAAGAAGCTGTAGTTATTCATAACTGTAGCAGGCTATGGGTAAACAAGGTGAGAGACACAGAGTGATACAGTATGCAGGTGGCTTTCCTGCTGCCCCTCTAAGTGGTTACAAGAACTTTGCTGCTGGAGTTGAAGCTGAGGTGTGCAATGAGTTATGATGTTGATGAGAATTCATGTAATTGGAAGGAGAACCAATGAAATAAGACTGTTTTCATGAAGGATGATGACGCATATCAGCTCTCATTTTCTGAAAATTTACCTTAATAAGACTAGACAGATAGGGGAGATGATAAGGAAAAGAAACTGTGAAAATATGGGAGTAGTTGTAATAAATGAAATTGGATAGTGTGTGTGCAAGCATGGATATTTGTGTCAGGAAGATTATGAACTTCTTGCTACCCTATTAACTGTTAGACCTGGTGATGCCTGCATCATACCCAAGGTGAGCAGTTAACCAAGATCTCTGAATGATGCAGGCAGTGGGCTTTATAGATGTTGACTGGAACAGAGTTCCATAACATTTACTTGCTCTCTTTTCTTGTATGGTTTTAAACATTTGGCTCAGTCATTTTTAGCTCACCTGAGCTCAATGTGCTTAAGGTGTGCTTTTCTGATACTCCTTTGTCTGATGTCAACAATTTAACTTGTGAAAACACTAGTTTCTACAGTTTTTATCCAACCTTCATCAAACTTTGTCAGAATCAATGTTTATCTGCATGAAATCTTGGATGAGTTTGTTATTGGATCATGTGGGGTCAAAAAGTAGGTCAATAGGTCAAATCTGAGAAAAAGCTTGTGAACACACTAGAGGCCCCATTTATGGTCCAATCTTCATATTTGGTCAGAATGTTTGCAAATATGAAATCTTAGATGCAAATGAAGTGGATCATGTGGTTTCAATAGGTTACTAGGTAAAATTCTAGAAAATGTTATCAACCCATTGGCCACACTTACAGTGCAATTTTCACCAAAGATTTCTAAAGTAAATAATCCCTAAAATACTTGATGCCAGATATGAGCCTACTAAATGCCTGTGTCCTCAGGTGAGCAATGTAGGGCCACCGTGAAATTCTTGTTTTCCATCTGCTTTTATGTAGCCTATACTTAAATACAATCTTCATTTCAGTATGGTGGGCAGATTCAGTGAAACATAATTGTTCATATTGATTTTGTAAGACACTCAAGATATTCAAATGATAAAATTGATGTTTGTTGTTTATACTTTTTTAGTTACATGGGTATTGGTCTAGCAGCTCAGGGAGTCAATCAAAACAGATTGCCAGGTAAATGGTATATTTGTGACTGCATTATTTTAGTAAAACACTTTCTTGTTAAAAAAAGCAAAGTTATGGTACTCTTGTATCCACATTATCAGTGTTTTATTTCTTTATTCATTGCATGCTGATTTAGTCTGTTTCTCATAAAAGATCTACTGTTGTACGAAGTTTAAAATCATAATTGATTTTTCAAATTTATCCTACTGATTACATGTTTTTCTTGTCATATCTAAACATACACAATAAGATCTCATATTTTAACCCATTGCCATCTTGAAGAAGCTACACTTATTTTTGTATTACAGGCTGGGACAAGCAGTCCTATGGTTACCATGGAGATGATGGAAACTCATTCTGCTCGTCGGGTCACGGGGAGCCATACGGTCCCACGTTCTCAACAGGAGACGTAATTGGCTGCTGTGTGAATCTTGTGGAGAACACATGCTTCTATACAAAAAATGGAGTCAACCTAGGTAGACTATTTTCTATCATTTTGCAGATTCTGTAAGCCATGTTCATTTTCTGCCTCCTTAAAATTTTGTAAAAAAAGCAACACTGGTTGGCATATCTTATTGGTGGAAAAGCAACAGCATTACATTGTAGAGATCTTTCTTTGCTAGTGTTCTTTTTTTTTATTTACTCACAAACACACAATGTCATGGTGAATTTGTTTTTGTTTTTAATTAATTTTTAAAAAATGCTGTATTACAACTTTTGTTGGCTTAAATTTAATCTTCTTTTTTTTTTTTTTTTTTTTTTTCAGGTATTGCTTTCACAGATTTACCTGTAAGTATAATTATCTAATACTTTATCATGACTGCTGTGCTTGTGCTATTGTTCTTGTTCTTTACAGAAGATAGGCCATGTTTATTTTGAGATAATCATACTCGTGGGGGTCGTGGTTTGCTGTATGAAATGAAATTTAATTCAGTTTTAAATACTAGCTAAAACCTGGACATATCAGATTTGCAATTAAAGACTATTTATTTAATTGCATCTTTTGGTTAAGTGTCTAGATGTTATGGCACTGGCATCCTTTTATACCATCATGATTGACAATGTCTCAATATAATGAAGGCAGTATTGTTATGTGACTTGTGTTATAACCCCAGGCACAAGTTGTAATTATTTGTAATAATAAAATTGTATAGTGACAAACAGTTTTGCCCCTATAATTGCACTACCCCATACCAAAAATGTAAAATTCAAAATATTGACTATTCTTTTTTACGATGTTCTGCCTGTTGACCTTTCCATCAGAAAGGCTCTACTAGGATTTTACACTTTAAAACAGATTCAAGGGCATTTTCATGGTTATTGAAGCTTGCTATGGTGATTTCCCTCTTAGTCTGCCAAGCACGACTTGATCAGAATTGTACATTTACACATTTGCTGCCTTTTCTACGTGTATATAAATTGTTTTACATATGCATGAAATTGAAAAAACTAACAATTAAGTATGTAATATTTATATCTAGGATTTTTAGGATAAATTTACTGCTGCATATTCTTATATTTTACCTTGTATAAAACCTTGCAGTGTAAGGCCATAAATGAGTCAAGTTATTCAATGATGTTAATCAACTTTCTAGAATACTGATTACACTGCCTTACATGTACATATTATTATATAGCCTCATCGTAAAATATTGACTAAGTTATCATCCTTTCTATTGTAGCACAACCTGTACCCCACTGTAGGATTACAGACACCTGGGGAAGTGGTGGAGGCCAACTTTGGACAAACACCCTTCATTTTTGATATTGAAGACTATATGAGGGTATGTTGGCAGCTTCGTCCAGCTAAAGTTACATCTTTTATAATCAGCTTTTCTTGTAAAGGTTGTAACAGGATATGTTGGCCACGTGATAGAATACTGCAAACAAGTGCAGTTCATTGTCAAAGTCATAGCATGCTATCATTTGGAAAGAACTCTTGCGGCATGCACATTCATGTTACTACCATTTTTATGTGGGATAAATAGGTATTTAACATTATCTTTAGAATTGTATGGAGAAATAGAATAATATAAAGTTCTTTAAAAAAAACTGCTGTACTTTGATGTTTAGTTGTTTATGAAGAACAATTGCAGGCCAGTGCTTATTGAGAATTGCTGGTTGATGATACTTTTTAAATCCTAAAGATTTGCTAGTGGCTGTTAATAAGTTATACAGAAGAGTTGCCAGACCTTCTTCGTTAATGAAGAGTTGCCAGACCTTGTTCGTTAATGCGGAAGAATTGCTGATTGGTGTTTGTTAATTCATAACAACAGTTTGATGTTTATTTGCTAATGTGAAGAATTGCTGATTGATGTTCATTCGTTATTGCAGATGTATTGCAGCTTGATGTTTATTTATTATTAAAGATGAATTGCAGCTTTATATTTGTTTGTTAATGCAGGAGAATTGCATGGTTGATGTCCATTCAGTAATGCAGAACAATTGCTGTCCTATTTTTATTCCTTAATGCAGAAAGATTGCTGGTCTGTGATTATACTAAATGCAGGAGAAGTACAGCTTGATGTTTATTAGTTAATACATTGCAATTGCTGGTAGATGTTTTCATTAATAAAGAAGAATTTTATATAAAATGCAGTGGAATTGCTGGATGTTGTTTATTCATTAATGCAGAATTGTTAGACCATGTTTATTCATAAAATACAGAAGAATTACTTGCCAATGTTTATTAATTTATTCAAAAGAATTGTTGGGTAATGTTTATTTATTAATGCTGGCCAATGTAAGGTAGTTTATTCAGAATTGCTTTATGATGTTAATGTAGAAGAATTCCTGGATGTTGTTTATTCATTTATTCAGAAGAATTGCTGGTCAATGTTTTTCAGGAATGGAAGATGAAAACCAGGCTGACAATAGAACGATTCCCAGTCAGTGATAAAAAAGGCGAGTGGCAGACAGCATTACAAAGGTAACTGGTCCCTTTGTAAGATTGTGATTTCTTTGTTGCTTAAACAACAGAAATTTTGCTGTTACTTATATCATAAAGATTCAATAATTTGTTGCTGTTTTTGCACTGAAACAAAAACTTAAAACTGCTTAAAATCTTTCCTCTTAATTGTACAGTTATATACAATGCAAAATCATAGAAGTTCAAAGGATAGTTTCTGTATATTATATAACTTTTGAACCTTTTATGTCTGTTAAACAGGAATTTAGAACCTGGTAGCTGTTGGATTTATTTATTTGTATTTATTTTAAACTAAAAATTTTATCTAACTTATGGTGTCACCTGCTCAACATGGCAGACAAATGGGGATAACTTTTTCTAACATTATTGGCATCAGTGTCACTCTTTTACAACTTTTACTCTTTACTTTCGCATGATTCGCAGCTGGGAACTTAATAACATGGAAAGGTGTAGCTTTACATTTTAGAAGAACCATAATTTAGCTAATCTCAATCTTTGAAAAATAAAGTTCCATAAAAAAAATGTTTCTGGAGAAAAACACTTTAGCATGCATTCTCACCGAACTTTGATCATGGATACCTTATGTACATGTGTTAAAATACAAGAACCTTAACTCTAGCTGCTCTTATTCTTGAGTTAACCCCTTTAGATAACATTGCCAAAAATCAACATCCCTCTGACAACACCTTGAGTAAAGGTGACAATATAAAATCCGACTGTTATGTTTGTGCTCATTTTCAAATATTAATGAATAGGTTAAAATTTGTAAATAACATTTTATTTATAAAGTATTTTAACTTGTTTTGACTGAAGAACATTTATACCCCACATTTTATCAACTGTCTCTATGTTGTATGTAACTCAGGATAGTGTCCACATACCTTGTGCACCATGGCTACTGTGCCACTGCTGAGGCCTTTGCCAAATCTACTGGCCAGGTGTTTGAGGAGGAGATTGTGTCCATTAAAAACAGGCAGAGTATGTATAGCATATAGGGAATAATTGGAGCAAAAATCCTAGGAAAATGACTGAGCAAACCTAATTTGCAACTTCAGTAATAATTTGACTGTTATGTCTTTATATTCCAATTTTTAGATTATCTATTTTAAAGATTGTGTCATGATCTTAAAAATCTATGAAATAAACAAAAAAAATCACAAAGGTTTATATTAAATTGGATCACTTGTTACTTAATGGGGCTTTCTTCATTATTTCATTTTTAAGATGTATTAGACATCAACAGATTATGTTATGTTCAAAATCTCCTTATTTTGCAGATCGATACACAGTAACATTCTAAGTTGTTAATTAAGCTTTACTTGCTAATAACCTAGACTTATTCTTATTTATCTTGCACATACATTCCAAGTTTATCTGAACATAAATGGCTTTACAATGATCAAGAAATAGTGTCAGTCCTGTCAACTCAAAGCATGAGCTGGCTGATCTGGATCTTCATGATCAAAGTTAACCTGACGCTTGTTTTGTACTTGGCTGCAGGAATATCTAAGCTGATTCTAGCAGGCCGGATGGGAGAGGCTATTGAGACCACAACACAGCTGTATCCAGGACTGCTGGAGCGCAATGCAAACTTGTTATTCATGTTAAAGTGTAGACAATTTATTGAGATGGTCAATGGGACAGACAGTGAAGTACGAGGTGCGGCCCTGCGCAGCCCTCGATCTCAGCATAGTGGAAGCAACCGTTCCAGTCCCTCACGGAGCCCTGTCCACCTGGCTCACTCGCCCCGTGTGGGCGGTCCTCAGCAGGCACACACTCAGGAAGTTGCAGCCCTAAAAGATCTAAACCCATCAAGTCACATTCATCTTTCCAAACACATCAACCCCATTTGTCAACAAACTCCAGTGCTGTCAGCAACGTCATCCACAGCAACAGTGTAACAACCAATAGCAACCCATCTGTGACAAATAACCAATCAGACTGCAGACTGGCAGAGGAGTACCATGAATGCAGTCAATGCAGCGAGTATAAGTGTAAACAGTGTATCATTGAATGGAACAGAACCTCGGTTCATTGAGGATGTGGAAATGCATGATGGTGTGTGTATATCAGACGATTCTAGTGTACTGACTAATGGAAGTAGTGCTAATGGACACACAATGAATGGGGACAGCTGTGATGGGGACAAGGATACAGACATGGGTATGTACTCTTTCACTATTCTCTTTGTAAACACAGGCAAAACAGTTGACCTGGCTTAGTTCAGTGTAACCTACTTGTATGTCAGTTGTGCAGAAGTGTACTGAGTACTCTATTCATTGACTGATCTGTATGTTGCAATGTGGCTCCCACAAATCAATGAAAGTTTTGTCACATACAATGTTCTTGTTGGCCTATACCATCAAGTCCCTGGGACTCATTGCTGTAAAAAATATTGAGTCCAATGTGATTCCTGCCGAGCCTCCAAAAAATTAACCCTTTTTGTGTTTATTTTGTACAGTAAAATATCAGACTCTCTCACACACAGCTGCTTGATCAGGGTTTCTCTGCCCAAATATTCTTGTAGTTCAGATTATTAACTGAATGCATGGAGACTTTGATATATACTGTTGAAATATTATGTAAATAAATAATGAGGTAATAATTATGTTATTGATGTCATGTTGGTTTTTCATTGGTTCATTTGGTTGACAGTGCTGTATTAACATAACATGTAGATCTAAATTGTAACAAATAACATTAACTAATGCAATATTGTGTTGAGTGATGTATGAATAGTCAAAGATGATTACACATAGCTTGATTTGCAAATTTTGATTCCTTTACGATGACGTTACTTGTAGTATGTTTGACTAAAGCACTTTTTTTGAAAGTCTGTACATCCATTTTTAGTTGTAAACACATTGTCTCAATGCAGCATTGGCAGCCTATTGATATTCTGTCAATTTCAGAGCCAGTTGTACTAACCAATCATTAAGTTTAAACTATGGGCTATGAGTCATTTTTTCTGAAAGTTTCAGGCCTGAGACTTTATCTTTTTTGCAAAGGTAGCCATGTTTCAAAGTTTAACATTGATTACATGTATTAACTATTAAAAGAGACTGTTTTTTTATAATTACACTCATTCTGTGATGCCTTTATAGTGAAAACATTGTGACCAGTCAAGGTCAATACTTACTAAATAAAATAATAACCCTGATATAGATGTCGCTACTGCTAAATAAAATAATAACCCTGATATAGATGTCGCTACTGCTAAATAAAATAATAATCCTGATATAGATGTCGCTACTGCTACTTTCGGTTTCCAATCAGACAGGTGAAAAGACTATATGAAATATATAACAGGAAGTCATTTGACCAGCAGCAATTGGGTGATTATTTAACTACATTATGGAATTGTTGAAAAATGGATGATGCATCCAACATGCGCATCGTAATTACATAATTGTATCCACCGAATTTCATAGCACAAATAAATATGATTACACCGTAAACAAGATAAACAAGGACACTGCACTTACAACACATTATCAAATTTACTATCAAACTTGATTATTTGTATGACTGTTTGCTATATGTGCCCAAATATTTCTGTTTATCCATCTAACCTTGTTACTGTTTTGTGCAGATGTGGATGTGCCTGGTCCCCAGAAGCGCCAGCTGTGTGGGGGCAACCAGCTGGCTGTGGAGAAGATGCTACAGTTTGGGCGAGAACTTCATCAGATGAGCAACAAGCTCAAGAAAGAGACTGGAAATAATGAAGTGAACAGAAAACAGCTTCAGGTAGGATTATACTGGTCAGCTTGTAGCAACAAGTATTACTAAAAATCCTCAATATGTAAGCAGTCAAGGTTTAATTTATGTCTGTAATATACTGCCACCTACATTCAAACAAAGCAAACGCTGAACATGCTAAAATGCAAATAATTGCAAAGTAACTCTGATCCCATAACTTTGACAATGTAACCAGTATTTACGAATAGCAACTCTGATCTAAACTTTGACATTGTAGCCAGTATTTATGAATAGCAACTCTTATCCCATAACTTTGACATAACCTGTATTTACCAATGGCAACTCTCATCCAGTGGCATTGTAACCTGTATTTACCAATGGCAACTCTCATCCAGTGGCATTGTAACCTGTATTTAGGAATAGAAACTCGGATTCCATACCTAATCTGTCTTCACAAATTGCAAACTATCCCATAATCTTGACATTTTATCCAGTATTTACAAATTGTAACTTTGATTCCATAAACTTGACATAACCAGTATTTACTAATGCCAACTCTCATCCCATAACTTTGACATTGTAACCTATATTTATAAATTGGAACTCTGATCCCAACAATTGGGGTGGGGGGGGGGGGGGTATGTGTTTAACTGCTGCCAAATAGCAGTTTAATGGGTGTTTAAATCATCAATAATAGCAATAGTGTTGTATGGGTTAATATAACATACAGCATTCTATGGCATGTGTTTCAGGATGCATTCAGCCTGCTGGCGTATTCTGACCCATGGAGCAGCCCCGTAGGGGGCCAGCTGGATCCGGTGCAGAGGGAGCCTGTGTGTGCTGCCTTAAATAGTGCCATCCTAGGTACAGGCTTCAACATCTTACAACACTGTTTTCATATATCTCAAGCACAAGCACTTCACTATTTACAAAGCAGCCATTGTCAGTATTATTTATCTTAGAAAAGACAGTAGTTTAACATCCCTCAGTTCGCATGTTATTTAGTATGCATTTTAATGCATTTTCTATTCCAAAAGATTGATAAGAACCATAAAGAATAATCTGTCCACTTGTCCATGGATTTTTTTTTTTTTTCCTCAAAGAAGCTATGGATAATAGTGATTGGTTAGCTATGAAAATAAGTTGTCTTTTGTAAATTTATGTATTGTCTAAAAGCTTTAAAAAATATGAAAAACATATTCCAATGGAATTAAGTTTTATTTTCAGTCAGATAAACCAATATCCATTTTTTTTTTTTTTTGCTCACCTGAGCACGATGTGCTCAAGATGAGCTTTTCTGATACCCCTTCATCCATTGTCTGTCGTGTTGCATCAACAATTTGCTTGTGAACATATAGTTTATATCCAATCTTCATAAAACTTGGTCAGAATGTTTTTCTGCAAGAAATCTTGGATGAGTTCATTATTGGGTCACTTGGGTAAAAAAAACTAGGACATAAGGCCATATTTAGAAAAACCTTGTGAACACTCTAGAGACCACATTTATGGTCCAGTTTTTACTAAATTTGTCGAGAATGTTTGCTTGCATGAAATCTTGGATGAGCCTGGGTCATGTGGGGTCAAAAAAGTAGGTCATTAGGTCAAATCTTAGTAAAAACTTGCGAACACACTAAGACCACATTTATGCCTGATTCAGTAGGTCAGTAGGTAACATTCTAGAAAATGTTAGCCCAGTGGCCATACTAATGGTCCAATCTTTCCCAAAGATTTCAAACAAATTTTTTACTCTTAATTTCTTGACGCCAGATGTGAGCCTACAAAAAGCCCATGTCCTCAGGTGAGCAATTCAGCGCCATCATGGCCCTCTTGTTTCAAGTTCAAAGTTCATATCTTACATATTTGGACAGTTCATATGACAAAATAGTACATATTCCAAAGTGTCAATGATTTCTGAATACAGAACACTTTCAATGAAATTGGTAATTTACTTAGAAGCATGTCTCAAGAGCCCACTTGGTGTTGTGTACTTTATGAGCTTGTCTTAATGGGCAGAGACATGCCCACTTGGTGCTTTGTACTTAATTAGTTGTTTTTTTAATTCGCAGGGACATGCCCACTTGGTGTTGTGTACTTTACTTTACGAGTTTTCTTATTTCTCAGGAACATGCCCACTTGGTATTGTGTACTTTATGTGCTTGTCTGAATGGAAAGAGACATGCCCACTTGGTGTTATGTACTTTACTTTACGAGTTTTCCTAATTCTCAGGAACATGCCCACTTGGTATTGTGTACTTTATGTGCTTGTCTGAATGGAAAGAGACATGCCCACTTGGTGTTATGTACTTTATGTGCATGGTCCTAATGGGAAGAGGTATGCCCACTTGGTGCTTTGTACTTAATAAGTTTTCTTAATTCGCAGGGTCATGCCCACTTGATGTTGTGTACTTTACGAGTTTTCTTAATTCGCAGGAACATGCCCACTTGGTATTGTGTACTTTATGAGCTTGTCTTAATGGAAGAGACATGCTTAGTTGGTATTATGTACTTTATGAGCTTGTCTTAATTGGAAGAGATATGGTATTATGTACTTTATGTGCTTGTCTTAATGGAAGAGACATGCCTAGTTGGTATTTTGTACTTTATGAGCTTGTCGTAATGGGAAGAGATATGCCCTCTTGGTGTTGTGTACTTTATGTGCTTGTCTTAATGGAAGAAACATGCCTAGTTGGTATTGTGTACTTTATCAGTTTGTCTTACTGGGAAGAGATATACCCACTTGGTATTGTGTACTTTATGTGCTTGTCTTGCATGCCCACCTGATAATGTGTACTTTATGAGCTTGTCTTAATGGGCAGGGATATGTCTACTTGGTATTATATATATATCAATGAAGAGGGTTGTGGGTAAATTGACCCTCCCTCAGGCAATGACTGACAGGACCCTTTAGCCATTTAAGTAATGGGATTTCCCCACGTGATCGCGATGGCCAGCCCAAGCTTAGACTGGTTAGACAGTTGATATGGAAGTGGTGGATATTTCGTTACACAGTATGCATGTTTTAAAACAAAGTTAATGCTTTTATAATTATATTTAAATGAACTTTACTGGTCGGTAGAGCGTCTGCTCCAGGTACAGGAGGCCCTTGGTTCGATCCAGGGCCGAGACATACCAAAGTCGTTAAAAATGGTAGTGGTATAGCTCCCATGCTAATGCTCACGCAGATATAAGTGTTGTTCCATGACTGGTTGGCCCAGTGTCAGGATAATGTGACTGGGTGCGGTATTATGCCAGGTGTTCATGGAATGCTATACACAGTGAAGGCAGCACTATATCTGCTTCCAGTGGACACCGTCTCCGGATAACTGAAATACTGTTGGTGGGACAATAAACCCAATAAACATAAATGAAATTAACCTAATTGGGGAAAACATGCTAGTATTTTATAAAGGGTAAGTAGATTTGATGCACATTTTTTGCCTGGATATTGATTCTTTGCCTGTTACGACAATAACACAATAGACATCTTTTCTGAGAGTCATGTTTATTTCCTTACTATACAAATACTACAGTTCTGAGATTCCTTTTAGGTATTAATGAAATGTGGATTCATGATATTATGTTTTCTGACAACTTCATGTGTAGTAATAAGATAGAGTGAAAATTGGGTGATTATATGGTGAACATGTGCATTTTTTGTATTTGCTTAGTTTCCATCTTTACTACTGGCATTTTGCTGAACCTTGTCATCAATTATAAATGCACTTTTGTTAAAGCATTTTTGATGTTTTTAATAATATCAATGCAATAAATATACATTTTCTTTACAAATCCATACAAGCAAAATAAAATTGCCTGACAGGTGACAATATCCTACACACAGATTAAAACATTCTAGAACATTTCGCATATCAGTGAAAAGTGTTGGCAGTGTTATGACCCTGCCATAGGCCTATCAACTCTTCAAAGATTTGCAGAGGTTCCTAATTGGCTCATTTGAATAGATAAATAACAAACATACAAACACTTACAGGAAATCTTATTTTGTATTGGAATGTGATAAACTAACCGGTAAATGACTAGAATACAGTTTTGATATCATATTTAAGGTGCAATGGTAATAAGTGTGTGAAAAAATTTAGTGAAAAAAGCAACTTACACAATAACCACCATTTCAAACCTGAACTTGCACTTCACAAAATTAAGGCTAAATAATACAAAATTACTTTTAAAACAATAATAAAATCTTATATGCATAAAAGTGTGAAATTAACTGTTGTTACATCAATATTCATTCGATGATGTGGCAACTGTTGTTACATCAATATTCATCTGATGATGTTGAAACACAAAAATGCTTTATTAACTAATAGATTTAAGGTGTATATATGCTAGTATTTATTCGTGTTTTTTTTTTCCTCCTTTAAAAAATAGTTCTTATTCTTCAGAACCACAAAGTTTTATATCATGGAAGAAATTGTTTTTTTATCAAATACCCACTACAGCACAATGCAAATATTGTTCATTTGTTCTATGTATAAATCTATTTGATTGGACATATATAAGCTGCTGAAAAAAACAATCACAAAATACACATAACTTGCATAGGTTTCAATGCAAATGCCACCATTTTGACCAGTGTTAGTCTAACAGTTACAGTAGGCAAGGCTACAGCCCGTCTGAGGAAGGGGCATTTGTTAGCCAAATGTGTTGCAAAGTAAATAATAATTGAATATTAATTAGGTCTTTCATAAATACAGATATTATCTTGTATAAGTTAGTCTTCATCTGTAGGTTTACTATGTCTTACAATAGATTATGCTGTATTCTCAAGAGAGCATGATCTCTGTTTTCAGACTCCCACGGCCTACCAAACAAGCCTGCTCTAGAACATGTGATAGCCCAGACGTCGGAGTGCCTGAAGCTGATGTCTCGTTCCAACATCGCGACCAGTGCCTTCGCCAGTCTACAGGACTATCTTCACTGACCTCTGCTCACATCTAGCTAACCACCACCCTCACCTCCATACATCCTCATCCCTGTCTGCAGTCGCCTGTCAATAATGTTCAGTCTGTCAGAAACTGTCACCTAAATATGCCCTCTTAAAGTATTCTCACTGGCTTGTGGACCCATTGTTGTGAATATACCTCAAGTTGGAAATTACTTTTATCAAGAATAAACGTCAAGATATGCATCGAATATTTTCAAACTAAGTCTTTAAAAAGATATTTCTGATAGTCAATAGGACAAAATACAATCGATATAGCAGTGCAAATTAGGGTTGCAGTTACAGTGTATAATCCATTGATACATCTATTAGTAGTTCTGTAGTACTTGATTTAAATTTCATGATGATGAAGCAAAGTCATAGAATGTCAATTATGTTTAGACTTTTTCTATCACAGTTCTTTTTGTCAATACTTCATATTTTGCATACAAAATAAAAAGTACAAGTATTTAATGGACGTGTTATTTTACGCCTCAGAAAAAATGATTGAGCTTTGAGAACACTCGCATGTTACATTGTCGGAATTGCAAATGATTTTTCTGAAATCACCATGTGCATGGTTTAACAGATGTTTCACAACATTTCGTTTTTGTATGTTATGTGAAGCAGACTTAAAAACAAAAGTGTGATAAGTTAACTTTTTTTACTTTATATGCATTTTTATATGTTGGTCAATGGTTCCTAGTGAATCAATTTAAGGTAACCATTTTGACCATTAGCAAAATTCACACAAAAACTAAATGCATGTAAATAAGATTTTAATGTCATCTTTATGAATTTACATATTTTTTATTGATAGGAAGTCTTAATATGGTAGTCATATTCTGTATGTAATGGCCATTTGAACATACAACACAACCTGCATTCACTCCACATACCTGTACAGTGTTGCCCTTTGATGTAATCAAGACAGTGGGGAAGGTTCACATGCAGTCTGATCCATCATACTAGTATTTTATGCTTATTGAAATTGTTAGTGAAACTAAAGGACTGGATTGACTGGGACTAGGTTACTAGCAAGCTGCTACCTATGTGGATTGATTTCACTGGAGTTGTGACAGCTGTTCTGTTTCTAATTGTTGCCCAATCTTTACCTCCCACACTTTCTTCACAAATTTTAGACCTATTCCATGACTAACCGACATGGTCCTCGCATCATAATATTGCAGATGTGTAAACATGTAATGTATTCACAGCATGCTATTAAAGGCAAGTCAGCACTTTTAGGGTTTCAATTATTCAACTACCCAAGGTGACTGGAAGTTGGTTGCTGGGGCATTAAACAAAAATATAACAAAAGATCCAGCATCATCATTAAAAGCTGATGAAAAGTCTATTTAGTCCTGGTCAATGCTTATTCTAGGCGATAATTGTGTGGTCCCCCTGTTTATATGGTATGTACATAGCCGATGTGTATGGGACTGATGTTTATATGGTATGTACATAGCCAATGTGTATGGGACTGAAAGTCACCTATTTAAAAAAAAAAGTGATTGTACATGTTGATAGGATTTGTTATGTTTGTATCCTCTCTTTTTTTCTAACTATGTGTATATGAGATGTTTGACAATTGTTTTATGCTATAAATTATTCTAATAACATTTGTGTGACAGAATAAAATTATGGAATTAAAAGTTCTTTGTATCTTTCTTGTGGGGAGCAAGTAAACACCATTTTGTTGGACAACCAACATATTATTATAACATTTACATTATCAATATTATTTTTACATGCATTATATGTAATTACCCATCATACACCATATAACTATGCAAACATGAAATTACAATTGAAACTGCATGGAAATATCAACAACTTGACTTGACTACGGTTTAAACCAGATTGAGCATCCAATGCTCTACCAACTGTGCTAACTGGTCTGTTATTTATATTATCCCTAATTGCTTCCTAACGGTCTTATATGCATCTTAACATAATGTGCAATTACTACTGGCAATTGAATCGCCTTTACAAAATAAAACAACTGCCTAATTGATATTTAACTAAAATAGTATTTAATAGGGATGTCACAATATGCTTGAAGAGTACCACGATATATTGTTATACTAAAAGGGCATATTGCAATACGTACCACGATATATTGTTATACTAAAAGGGCATATTGCAATACGTACCACGATATATTGTTATACTAAAAGGGCATATTGCAATACGTACCACAATATATATTGCCATATTTGAACAAACTGATAAGTAGCTATTACATAATGAGCAGAATGAACAAAAAATACCTTAGTAAAATATGACAGAGCTTTATAAGCTTCACAACAGGTAAACAAATAGTTAAAACAGCATATTTGCTGCAAAACTTTACAACAGTGTAGTTGGAAGCTTCCTGTGAATTTCAGTGATAGCAATATGCTGACTGTATTTAGGTTGGTTGAGCCTCAACTGTATCTCACAGGCATATGTCCACACAATACTACTTCTTTTACAATTTTCTTTGATGATCTGTCCTCCTTCACCCTGTTTACAAATTGCATCAGTCTTCTTCTATTAAACTGCCCAACAATATGCAATAATAATGTTCTAAGTATTCCACAATGACCTATCTCCTAACAATATGGGCATTACAGTAAGTTGTATGTTCAGTAAAATTCACTCTTCGATCCAATAAATTGTTTTTCTTACATTAAGAAATTGTGCCATTAAGGTCCAAACCTTATTTAAAACTCTTATTTTGTGGATTACTGCAAATGCACATCTAGTAGGCTGTATTGCCCGGGCTGTTTAGAGTGAATTCTGCTGACATGGATTCTGCTTTAGACTACATTTTCAGAAGATTACTGGCATTTCATCAGTATGAGCAGATAGTATTGACTTCACTCAATAACGCAATATAGCGGTATACTGCGACAGCCCTAGTATTTAAAAGAAAAAATACAAATACAACACAATATTCAATACTTGCAAGGACTATGGGTCCTATGACACTCAGTAAACTTACTCTGGTAATGTGTGCTACGGTTCCGCTCTAACTAATCAGCTCTGTAAAAACATTTTAGTGGTGTGCAATAACGGTTCATAAAAAGAAGTCAATTTAAAAAAACAATACAATAAGAAGACAATCCAAATGCTAAACAATTCAACTCCAACAACAAAACCAAAAGGAACAATCCTTACAAATGTATAACTAGCAGGCAGACTGACCAAGATGATTCAGAATAGTCATGTGGTATAAAAAAAGCTTGAATACCAATTTTACAGACTGCACTAAATTACAATTGAAAGCGATTCATTAAAAAATAAAATATAGGAAGTCCCAATACTATTATCTTGTCAGATTCCTTTACATGACCAGTGTGCTATGTTGACATAAGAATCATGATTATGCCATTCTCCAACCTATAACATTACATATAGCTGAAAAATGAAGCTGTCTTTCTAGAACAGGATAAATAATTTATTTAATAATCTATAATTGATTAAACATTTTGTTTAAATGTGTGATATTAACCTTAAAAGACAGACTATTTCAATAGCTGTGTCAGCATACTATAGTTGTAATAAAAATAGTTTTGCTTATAATAATAGAATGTATCTTAACAAAATTGCAACAATGCAAAAAAAAGCTAATTATGAAATAAAGTGGTATTAAAACCAAAGCTGTTTATAGACAGATTCCTCCACTTTCATCAGTATGAAGAACATTTTAAGTGTGATGTGAATTATTAAACATATAATTAAAAATGTTAAACTGACTGATGCCAATGACAAATGCTTACTTTGTTTCTTTGAAAAGTGGAGTTAAGAAACAACAAAATCCATATATAATTACTTCTTTTATTAGTACTCTGTTTCTTGAACATAACACACTTTGTACACACAAGTAATTAGAAAAAATACCCTTTGATGTTAGATGAGATGAAATGAATTCACAATATAACTTCAGTTTTGAATATGAGGATGAAAACAGAAACATAAACAAAGATTTAATTTAGACATAATGGACATCATTTATATACATATTGTGATTAATTACTTGTCATGATAAATAAGTATATAAAGCAATAAATATCAAAACAGGTGAAAGCTTTTCAATTTGCACCTGTTTTTTTTTTGTTTGTTTTTTTGACTATGAGCTAAAACAATATGTTTTTTTTTGCTTATGATTTCAAATTGATCTTGGATACAATATGAATGTAGCAAAAGTACTCAATTAAAATGTGATATCCATTTGAATGCTTTCAAATGTTGTCAGGGTCTTTACAATATGCAGAGTTATATCTGTATTCACCTGCCACAAGATGCACTTTGTGGTCTGTGTCAACAATATCTGCAGTTATCTCTCTATTCACCTACCACAAGGTGCACTTGGTGGTCTGTGTCTACAATATCTGCAGTTATCTCTCTATTCACCTGCCACAAGGTGCACTTGGTGGTCTGTGTCTACAATATCTGCAGTGTTCTCTATTCACCTGCCACAAGGTGCACTTGGTGGTCAGTGTTTACAATATCTGCAGTTATCTCTATTCACCTGCCACAAGGTGCACTTGGTGGTCTGTGTCTACAATATCTGCAGTTATCTCTATTCACCTGCCACAAGGTGCACTTGGTGGTCTGTGTCTACAATATCTGCAGAGTTATCTCTGTATTTCCCTGCCACAAGACACCCTCAGTTAAACCCTAGCCTGTAATTGTTATACTAGGAGTTTTCGGATCAGGATCTACCTGGGCATAGTCAATTCATTCTAGACTAACAAGTTAAATGGAGACACATTGTATTCACACATTTTATAAAACTAAAGTATGCATAGAGTTATGTTAGTTAACTTATATTACATTAGTGTTTGTTTCATCAAATGGACTAAAAATTCATCTGTATGAGCGATGACCCAGAACTGCCCAGAATTTGTTAATAAATTATATAACTATTGAGCTATTTTTATTAAACATATTGTAAAGCCAAATGTTTTGGCATTTAAAATAAAAATACAACAACAACATATTTATATCATTTTTTTCTGTTCCAGTCTATTTTGAATAACCATGGTAACAATGCAGCAGTGCAGCTCACAAATTACTATGAGAGTTTATTTTACAGTAATGCCTGAGATGCAAACTGTCCTCTGCTTTGGTTCAGTCAAACACCAGCCATATTTCTCAGATTTGGCTCTTTTAAAATTTTCATTTTTTTCAATGGAAATTGATGGGTTAGTGGCTCAGGTCACTAGCTTACTTTCAAGAATTAACATCAACAATAGTTAAACAGGTTTCTTCATGGTATGAGGTTTTTGAGCTGTGGGTCAATAGGCACCAACAATGTATAGAGGGCAGTGGTACTTAGAACAGCTTTAGTATGTTCTTTGATGACAATGTGTAACATCAGTGTAAATGACAAATCGGATCATTTGAATTGTTCACCATATGCGCATTACTATGTTTTGTTGGAATCTACATATGCCAATCACGCATTGTTTAACTGTGTTTGTTTTTAATTTTATCTACAGCGGTTTGATTCCACTTTGTTCTGATGTACATTTTATGGACTTGCTATGAATATTAAATAAAGTATGGCATAATTCAGCGTAATTCTGGATCATCCCTCATATGTTATATAAAAGAACATGAGGCATGAAATGAAGATGCAACTAATGCCAGGCTTGTTTCAACTAAAATGACGAAAATGAAGGTCAATCTACTGGATGGTTTTTGTTATACACAATGCCATGTAAAATGCTGTACAATTTAATAAATAACTGCCAGAAAAATTACATTATTATATGATACAATATGACATTGACAATCGCCGCTGCTAAATAACTAATATGAACATAATAGATGTAGGGACAATGAATTTTTAGCGCTTTATGAAAGCAACAGGTTTTTACATAAAAATATTACGTAACAATTGTCACAACTCATTAATTCAATGTTCATGTGTTTCCTCCATGAAAAATACATACAAGCAACTGGAGAAAAGGATTGCTCCAGCAAAATAAAGCAGCTATTGACCTGAAAAACCACCTGATAAAAGATTTCAAGATTTCTATTAAAGATATGAAGCTTAATTCTATTAAAGAGGACAATTGCCAGCAAGCTGTGACTAAATCATTCCAAGATATGCATCTGCATGCAAACAGAGTGTCATGAACTCAATTTTGAGCATAATCGTATTTCTAGTATTGCACACAATAGTCTAATAACAGAAAATAACCCTACAGGTCTTTAACTACTCCATGTAAGCATACACATGATGAAGTATCCATCAGCCATGCTATATACTTATGATAATTTATGTTACAGCAACACAATTACTTTTATACCTAAGTGGGAGATACAAACGCCTCTAAATCAGCTGGTTGTTTAATTAACCCAGTCACAGATGACTGTTCACAGACAACTTCATAAAATACATATTGTTTTAGTGTAAATCCTGATCAGACCAAACTATCTGTCCAAACCTGATCCATTCATGCTTGAACGACTATGTGCTTAATAATAAAAAATACTCAAGAAAATGGTAGCATACATTCTGCATGAGATCAAATGAATTAGAACAAGATGATAAAACATTCTACATTTTGTTAAACTGCAATATATTGGCACAGATATTAAAGAGAGGTTGTTTGGACTTCTAGGACTAATTAGGATTGTTATTGTAATAATTATACTGGTTGGATAAAACAAGGTATAAATATACACAACATTGTCTCAAAGCTTTAAAAAAAATAAAATAAAAAGTACTTATAATTGATCGCCATAAAGTAAGGAATGTTGATGTTATCACAAGAAAGTGTAAACATGTATATACAAAAAATACAACAACTAATATACTATGTACAGTGACCTTCATGTATAAAATACTGAAGCTTTGATACTAGTGTCACTATTATCAATATTACAACACAAAAGACCAGTGACTGTTCCAAACACATTTATACAATGATACAAAATCATCTCCATAACATTTAAACAATACTTGTGGTTGGTTGGAATGACTGAAGTTTATTGACAAATCATAATGCATATCACTTAGAATTGATAATTTTGAGGGGAAAAGGAACTGTATAAGAGCAATTTCATAAAACACTTCTACGGATTGGCTAGTTGATTGATACAGTTGTAATATTTTCAAGCCATGTGTCTGTTTACTATTATTTAATGATTCTTTGATCAAAGTTCATAGAACTAGATTCTAAAAACTATATGATTAAAATTCCTATTATGTCTAAAACTTATCATTAAGTTTTACATTGGCATAATAATTTGTACACAAAATCTGCCAATCAAGGTTGCAAAAACTGTACAATACTAAGATCTGATAACATCACAGACAACAGCACACTACAACCATTGGTTACAGATGAAATAATCAGCAGCAGGTACAATATCACAGACACTGAATCTGGAGTATGGACAAGAGATAGAACATGGAAGAAGTCAGTAAGGACTGAGTATGGATCATAAATGGAACATGGGAGCAGTCAATCAGGACCGACTGAGTCCATACATGGAACATGGGGGCAGCTGATCAGGACTAAGTATGGCCCATACATGGAACATGGGGGCAGTCAATCATGACTGACTGAGTATGGCCCATATATGGAACATGAGGCAGTCTATCAGGACTGAGTATGGCCCATACATGGAACATGAGGGCAGTCAATCAGGACCGACTGAGTATAACCCATACATGGAAAATGGGGGCAGGCAATCATGACTTAATTATGGACCAGAGATGGAACTTGGGGGCAGTCGATCAGGACTTACTGAGTATGACCCATACATGGAACATGGGGGCAGTCAATCAGGTCTAAGTATGGATCAGAGATGGAACTTGGGGGCAGTCAATCACGACTGACTGGGTATGGCCCACACATGGAACATGAGGGCAGTCAATCAGGACTGAGTACAGGCCAGAGATGGAACATGGGGGAAGTCGATCAAGATTGAGTATGGCCCATATATGGAACATGGAGGCAGTAAATCAGGACTGCGTATGGACCAGAGATGGAACATGGGGCAGTCGATCAGGACCGACTGAGTATGGCCCATACATGGAACATGGGGGCAGTCAATCTGGACTGAGTACGAACCAGAGATGGAACATGGGGGCAGTCGATCAAGACTGAATATTGACCAGAGACAGAACATGAGGTTAGTTGATCAGGATTTACTCAGTAAAGACCATACATGGAACATGGGGCAGCCAATCAGGTTGACTCAGTATGGACCAGAGATGGAACTTGGGGGCAGTCAATCAGGACTGAGTATGGCCCACACATGGAACATGGGGGCAGTCGATCAGGACTGAGTATGGCCCATGCATGGAACATGGGGGCAGTCAATCAGGACTGACTCAGTATGGCCCATGCATGGAACATGAGGGCAGTCTATCAGGACTGAGTATGGCCCACACATGGAACATAGGGGCAGTCAATCAGGACTGAGTATGGCCAACCCATGGAACATGGGGGCAGTCAATCAGGACTGACTCAGTATGGCCCATGCATGGAACATGGGAGCAGTCTATCAGGACTGAGTATGGCCCACACATGGAACATGGGGGCAGTCGATCAGGACTGACTGAGTACGAACCAGAGATGGAACATGGGGGCAGTCGATCAAGATTGAATATTGACCAGAGATGGAACATGGGGTTTGTTGATCAGGATTGACTCAGTATAAACCATACATGGAACATGGGGGGAGCCAATCAGGTCGATTCAGTATGGACCAGAGATGGAACTTGGGTGCAGTCAATCAGGACTGAGTATGGCCCACACATGGAACATGGCGGCAGTCAATCAGGACTGACTCAGTATGGCCCATGCATGGAACATGGGGGCAGTCCATCAGGACTGAGTATGGCCCATACATGGAACATGGGGGCAGTTAATCAGAACTGAGTATGGCCCATACATGGAACATGGGGGAAGTCAATCAGGACTGACTGGGTATGGCCCGTACATGGAACATAAGGGCAGTCAATCCAGACTTACTCAGTATGGCCCGTACATGGAACATGGGGGCAGTCGATCAGGACCGACTGAGTATGGCCCATACATGGAACATGGGGCAGTCAATCAGGACTGACTGATTATGGCCCATGCATGGAACATGAGGGCAGTCAATTAGGACTTACTCAGTATGGACAATACATGGAACATGGGGGCAGTCAATCAGGTTGACTCAGCATGGAACATGGGGGCAGTCAATCAGGACTGACTCAGTATCGACCATAAATATAACAAGGTGGCATCCATTCAGGACTGACAACCATTGCAGGAGGCTATATCACTTTCAGCTCAAATCATTTTAAAGTATCTAATAACCATACAATTCACTAGCAACTAATTAGTCACATTTATAAATTCTCAAATTTGGTTTCAAACATAACCTTTTATAAAAAGTTTTATACCTTAGGCCCAGGTCATTCAGGTGTTGATCAAATCTCAACATTGTTAGAATTTATGAGAAAAAGTTTGAATACAGTTAATTTTTTTCAAGGAGAACAAAATGAGGAATCAAAATATTTGATTCAAAAGTTCAATAATCTGAAGGATGTTTTATATTTATTGTGTGTAAAAACAAATTAATTCTGTCTGAATTGTATTTTTCATACTTGTTAAAAAAACAAATATAGTTCTGTAAATTGATGAGATAAAATCTAAAAATGACTAAAGTAGACTATATACATAAGAATAAACATGGACGGATGTCTTTTGTAAAATCTTGTCTCACACTCTATAAATAAAATAAATAACAAATAAATATACCTTTTCTGGACTATATATGTAGTTTAGAGCAATTATAAAATATGGGCAATGCTTTTTCTTCTATAATTTAGTAAAAGAATTACAGCAACTCTTCTATAATTTAGTAAAAGAATTACAGCAACAAACAATAATTCTTATTGCATTTTCCAATCTTCCATACAATGCAATGCATATATAGACTTAATGACAACATATCTGCATGTATTAAGGTAGAGCAAATGTAATGCAGCAACTTCATTTGAAGGATAGTAAATAGGCCTTGTGTGCTTAGAAACTGGAGGTTGTGGGTTTGTATCTCTGAATGGGCACAAGGGGTAAGCAATTTTTATTTTGCTTTCTCTCTTTAACCATTATTTCTGTAACTCTTATACCAGATTTAGGTAGAACCATTGTCATACTTTTATCAATATATTTTTATTGAACAAATTGGTCTAAATTTGATAGCAATATAATATTCCTGGTTTATACAGCTGCTTAAATAACAAAAACATGTCGTAAAAGCATTTCATACTTGGCATGATCAATGAAAATATTATACAGAAAATTATGGAAAACTTATTTAAATAAATTATATGGCTATCTAAAGCCCTGTTGTTTTAGTCATGCATACTAAGGAGAAAAATGGTAGAACTAATCTTTTAAATTGGTTGTGTTTGTTAACAAATTATTACATATTTTGGATAGTTAGATCAAACCAATCAAGAAACATGTTTGGTTTGACTGCCTCATGCTATCATTTGTTTCCAAAGAATACCTAAAAGCAGAACACTTTATATTAACAAGCTATGACCTTGTATTTGGAGTTTTCCTATTTGTACATCTGAGTGCAAGAAAAGGAATATATCCATTAATGCCAAAGCAGAGGGTGCATTTTTTTTTTAGAATTTTGCATACATGTGCTTATTAAGGTCTTAAATATTTGTGTTAATTTTCCAATTCTGTTTATTGTCTGTTGTATTTGTGCTACCTTAAAACCTTCCTGGTCATATGACCAACATGTCACGTTGCTGGTTAAACAAATAATAAAAATGTAATAAAAATGAAAATGCTTAAGAAGTAGCAGTGAGTTTTGGTTAAACTCCTGAAGAAATAGTTCTCATAGGAACATTAAAGGCTCTATAGATTACACTTTTCGAAAGAACAGAAAATTTTCAGTTTATTTCTCCAACATTCCAACCAAAAATGCTGATTTCACTTTTAGTAGTGTAGTATTTGTCTGAAAAATACTAGAAATGCATAAGAAAGTTACTGAGGCTACACATGTAGCATATTTTAAGAAAACTCTCGCAGGACATTATTATCAGAAACTTTTGATGACATGTCAATAATTCTGATGATAAATGTGTGACCATTTACACTATTCCATAGGATGCTTTCTTTGTTGGGATAAAATCATTCACTAATGAATAGAGTGGTATCTAGTTATTGGGTCCCAAATGTGACCTTATATTGGCTTTATGACAGATATGAAGAAATACTATCACATTGAGACAATTATGCCATCAATATATAGACCCTTTAATGTCATAATAGTTGGGCACAAAACATGAGATTAGCCAATGTCTGCAATCTCACAAAGGTGTACAAGTGTCTAATGAATTGTATATGGAGAACTATTATACATTCAAGGTTTAGTCTACCCTGCATTGTGTAACATATAGCTCCTTAAGAAATCATTTCTGAGTCAAAGTTTTAGCTTGAGAAAGTCTCAACTTAGATTATTTCTGAGAGTGGGTCCTTGAACTATTTTTCTCATCTGAGACAACTTACAAGCATCTGGCTGGTCACATTTAGGTAAAAGATAACCAATCTGATCTGAGACAACTTACAAGCATCTGGCTGGTCACATTTAGGTAAAAGATAACCAATCTGATGCTTTGGTGTAGTACTATAAGGACCCCCCACTGTGATGCTGCTCCTCTAGGAAGAGCAGCTGATCGACCAGAAAACAGTCACTAGGGTTCTTCACAAAGTCCCGAAGTCCCTGCATTATATCCTCCTCTGTCTTTTCCTGCACCTGATCATAGCGAGCTGTCTTCAGATAGTCATAGGCCTTCTTAAACTGCTCTTTTCCCAACATCTTCTCACATTCACTTCACTAAGAGTTAAGGAAAGACAAGTATTTGTTATTTTTTTTTATTATTGTTATGAAATATATCAGATAATCAAAATATAAAGGACTACTTTAAACCAAAATATACAATATAGTCTGAATATAAATGATTCTAAAAAATAAACAAGATTCTTAAAGTACACAAAATTATCAAAACAATTCATGTAAATGTGTATGGTTATTAACTAAAAAATGCACAAAAACTCTAAATGCAACATCTGAAACAAATCATTATTCTGTTTAAAGGTCACATGTTGTTGTTAAGTTTTTGAAATATACATGTTTAGAACTTGGTGACTATAAATATCTTAAAACAAAGCCTTAAGTAACCATACAGTTGACATGATTCAAAATCCAAGAATAACTTGCCCCCTTAATCATGCGACAAACAACATGCTGACCTCCAACATTAAACAGTACAAATGACAGTACACATGACAGTACACATGAAGGTAGTTGGTGTAGTTTGACCACTCCTGATAGGACGCTAACATAGAATATATCTTTACTTTCCAACATTTTTTATCCATATTTTTTTTAGATCGTTACATATGCTCATAAACTGATTAAGTTTTATATTGATTATTTACATGGGTGAATGTTCCATTGTTGGAAGTTTTGAAAATCCTAAAAAATTGCTGGGTACCAGGGGGAGGCCCCACAACACTCGTGGATTTCAGCAAAACACAGAGGCTAAAAATGCTTATTTCTTAATACAAAAGTGTGTATCATATGTTATTTTTTGTCCAATATCAAGATACTTAACTGCTATAAAATACACTTCATAATAGCCAAATTTCATTTTATTTATTCTATCTTTAGCAGATGGCCGTACAAAGTCATCAAATATCTTTAAAGCATAATCCAACATATAATGAATCTTACATCCTTCAAAACAAGGCTCATCATTATTATGTTGAACAGAAAACAGTTATCTCATTTTGATGTACTTAAGAGTTTTTATAAGCACTATGTTATGAAGAACATTTGTATTGACACTTTTGGAATAATCTGGGTAATGATTAGATAGTTTCACAAAAGAAAACAAACAGTCTCCAATCATTGGCATCTACATGTAGCAAAACAATCAGCACTTCTGATGAGGCCTTTTGTTACTATGTGCTGAGAGCAATATCATAAAACTATAATTTAACATGAAGACAATCAGTAACATACACCAAATGATGCCATTTTGAGCATGTTATTTCCCACTGAACAGTGAATACAAAGATCGGACCCACTAAACTTTAATAGCTCAGGTTGTAGAGCGTTGGTTTGCGGATCGGGAAGTCGGTAGTAGTGGTTTCCCTCCTAACGCTCAGAGGCTAAGGGGACAGCATTACGCCTAACTCGTCGGTGTCAGTATAATGGACCGGCCAGGTTCAGTCCCTGGGCACCTCATAAGTGCCCATGTGCTATAATGATAGAAATGTTGCTGTGCAGTATCGGCAAAAATGCCGACTAATCCCATCCCATCCCAATAAATTTTAATGCAAAGTCAAGTAAACAAATACTGCGTGCAAAAATCAGAGACATGATGACGTCACAAACTATGTCAGATGTAAAAAACATAATGTGGGACCTTCATTATATTAGATAATAGTAACTAAGAGCATTTGCAACTTTAATGCAATGTTAAGTGTACTTTTCTTGTGATAATTCCTGGATTCACAGACATTTAGCCACAAATGTGAAACTGTTTGGGACTTCAGTAACTGCATCTTATCCTTTGTGTAGATAATCGAAATTGCAATTTTAAGACTAGCTTGTTGACAAGTGGATTTCCCAATGATGTTTTCCGAGTTTGCCAAACAGTGTTTTTGGCTTATCAAGCATCTAATGTGATTGATACTGTAACTTGTCCCGATACCAAGTAAGTCAGATCTATTAATCCCAAAATAAGCTGATTGTCAGCAAGGGAGCTATAAAAGAACCATTAAGGGCCTGCCATGGTCTGGTTTGAAATCCACAACCTCATGAATTACTTTTGAAACCATGGCCAGCATCAATATTTACAAAGACTTTTGAATAGGTATGATACTGTTTACTTCTTTCTTTTTTAAGTTTGTTCTTTAGTTACTTTGGAATTGTAATTGTAATCTGAATATATTTATCAAAAAATGATTCCTGCATAATTTTGTCTTTCTTTGAGTGGCTGCAGTATCATACCAGCCACACTATGAATGATAAACAAAAGTATTGTCACATTCAGTAACACATGGATTGTTTTTGTTGTCATATGATATTTGTTTTGTTCTTTAAATACATTGCAGCCCCCAATTATGAACATTATAGTGATGTCAAGCTATTTGATGGAGGAAGACCCAAGACAAATGTCTGGGTAGATACGGTCAGCTTGAAGATCTTCCCACAATAAAATCCTTGCCCTTATTGGGACTCTAACCCATGTGGTGAGCAGGCTTAGCAGTCAGAGGAGCTACAAATCAGCAACTCTACCACTATGCCACAGGCACCCCCTCATATGATATTTACTCATATTATATCATTAAGATAAGTTTTACTTACGTTTTAAGTCAATAAAATTTTATTAAAAATTTTTCAAAAAAAAAGAATTGATTATTATATAACTGAAATGGTTATATAAAAAAATCCCTGTTTGTAAAGGATACATTTTGAGGTTCTTTATTTTGGTCTCTCTGGCAGCAGGCCCAAAAGCACCAGCCTCTGCATCATCAGCTAATGTCAATGTTCCTTCTGGAAAATACAAGTATAATCAGAACACTGAGTTTTAATGGCATTTCTATAAATAAACAAGATACTACAGTCAACATTTAAAATAGTTTCTTTTACATCATCAGCGAAGGTCGGCATTACCTCTGGGCAACGTTAATTTACTCTGCATCTGTTTGTATGAACAAGATACTGAAATTATTATCAATTAAGAAGAGTCATTCTTATTGTTAATTATAGAAGCTAAATCTGAATGTAATTTAAAGTAAATCTTGAACATTTTTATTACAGAGAAAAAAGAGAAATAAATTGTTTTAGTGACTTTTTTGCAGGCATGTGTTATCAAAACAGCATATTACTGATACATCTTTGAACATTTCTTTTATATATAATAGCTAGTTAATTAAGCCATACCTATTTCACTTGGCTTGTCCAGTACATACTGTAGATGGTTAAACAGTTCATCCTCATCATCCTTCCTGGTCAGTGTGCCCTCATTGTCAGCTCCCTGGGAGCCAAACTCTATATCAGCATCATCATCATCATCAGCATCATCATGATGCTGGTGGTCCTTTCGTGCTACAACTGTCTGGGCACTTTCATCGTCCTCCTCCTCCTCTTCATCAGAGAAATCTTCATCAAACTGAGAGTAATAAGAATTGGCAAGAGCTGGGTTGTCAGGGATACCTGCAGAGAAGGAACCAGTCAAGTTACACAATAGTCACGGGTGTTTGCAAGCAAAATATCTTTTAATTAGACATAATTCATAGAAATTGTGAGACTGTAAAATAGTTTAAATTTAAAGGTGTATATCAAAATAAAGCCATGTTCTTAAATTCTGTTTCTGATTGTTTTTTTCATTCAAATTTCTACAGTAAAAGTTCAAACTAAATAAAGGAAAATGCCAAGCTTTGATTTTTTTTTACTTCATCTACTTTGTTGTAGAGGAAATCTATAATGCAACCATCTGGAAAGATTGGGTGCTGTGTACCTTACATAAATGAGAAACCTTCAGCCTACAAGTTTCAATCACAAAAATGATTATGATTTAAAGGATGGTTACTGTATTAATTAGTGATGCAGAATCGTAACGGAAACATAATCGATAAACGAATTGAATCGAACATAATTAATCGATTAAAATCGGTAAAAAATCGAAACTTTTTGATCAAGAAGTACTAATTTACTTTAATCAGGAAGTACTTATTTATTTTAAAACTACTCTTATTTACTTAAGACAAACAATAGACTTTATTTGCATATTAACAGTCTATAAAACATTTTCAACAAGCAAGTTATGTGAAACAATTTTTCACAACTAAAACTCTTGAACAATAACAAGTTAACTCAAATTTTATTCAAAGTTTCGAACCCTTTACATTTGAAAATTTACTACATGACGTACAAGTTACGCTACTTTTAACTCACTGACTCAATGTAATGGATTGTTCAGTCTTTAAACAACACTTTAGACTAGATTTCAGTAAAGAACACTTAAACTCTGTAACATTTTCATCGCCCGACATGACGCTATGTATGAATTACGTCCCTTTGAAATTTTTACTAACTAATGGAAAGAAATTTAACTACTGGAATCGATTTTGCGATAGGGAAATCGATTGTCGCGGACTTTAGTAACCAGCGACGATTATTCGATTTAACCCGATCATCGTGACATCACTAGTATTAATTACATAATCAGTTAAATGATGCAAGAATTAATAGTATTTTTATTAAAAAAGGATGTTCAACTGACACAAAATTAGAATCAAATATGTAAGCTTATATAAACAACTTAAATAATGGGAAAGTTAGGCACACTAAAGAGATGAATTTTATAAGCTTGGCTGCCATTCATTAAACAAAATGATTAATATGGAACATCTCTATGTGAATATGTTTTATACTTAACAAGTGAAGTATTTGTACAAATGTTTAAAGGAATAACAATGTTATGCTGTCATATTAAGGTGAGTAGAATGTGAAAAGATTTATTTAAACATAACATCAGTTTTTAATATGACACCTTCTTAGTAAAAGTAGAAAAAGGATAAGATTATAAAATAGCCTGATTGAGTAAAACATTTAGCTACAGAGACAGTATTGTTTATAAGTCATTTAATACATTTAATAGTTATTATGATTGTAATAGACTATATTAAAGGACACAATGTTTCTGTTGTTATTTATCTGTGTACTTCAAAAACTACTGATTAGACTGAAAAATCTACATCAGACTACAAGACAAAGCCATAACTCTGCCAATATGGAGTGTAAGAAAAAATGACCTGTATTTAAATACCAAACACTTAGATACTAAATGTAACTTAAATCTTTCTTAAAATTACTGACTAGAAAATTAAATAAAAAACCACAAATGAATAGAAATTGGGATAATGTACAATGTCCTAGCACCATCCTTAGACACTAGAAATTTCTATAGAATTTAAAAATGTTCAATTATCTCAAATCCTCACTCACCCAATTGTGTGTTAAAAAGCTTTCATATGAAAGATGATATAAACAGTTTTTATATTAATAAAGTATCTAACTAAAGAAAACTATCAAGTATAGACTGAATAAATACCAAAATACTTACAAAACATGCAACAAAAATATAACTAAAGGGCCAGGACAACAACTTTAGCATCGTATAGTACTAGTATTAGGCCTTAAAATATGAAGAAATGTGAAAGCAAACACCAAAGAGAACTTGTGGGGAAAAGGGCTTATGCACAAACTAATGTGGTGTGAAAACAATGTGATACACAACAGGAAAATCAAAACATGGCAAACAAGGCAAACAACATTTATCCATGTAAAAAAGGTTATGACAGAAGACAAGAAAAGAAAGTAATGATATCCAATTGCAGCATTTCCAATTTACAAGAGCAAAGACAACACAACTGCATTATCACTGGGACAAAATATTTAAGTAAAGAACTAAAGCTTAGAAATCTACTTAGTCCATATCAAACTGGCACGATAAAAAACCTTTAAAACTATTAATTTTTGGTGCATATAACATTGCCAAGATATTACAAAATACATGTTATTTGGACAATATATAATTTGCAAAGCTCAATCCTATGTGACCAATGCTATTTAGTCTATTGTTATAGACAGAACAGGGCACATGCCAACATAAACCCTGATTAACCCATCAGAAGCAGCATAATAACAAAACAAAGCCAAACAGCAAGTGTATAGGATTGCCAAAGAGCTGCGGGGTGAGCCAGACAACTTACCATCTTTAAAGTCGAGTGAGGAGAATGCCTGATTATAGACCATCTTATCCCTCATGGGAGTAATGGGTCTATCATCATTGGGCTGCAGAAACTCTGACAGACTGGGGCCATCAGCCGTCATCAACAGAGGCTTATATTTGACCGTCGCCTGCTCATCCTCCTCAGAGTTATTGTTCTCCGTGCACAACACAACTAGGGCAGGATAAAACAGTCCACATTAAAAACCCTACCTTATAATCTACTTCCAGAGTTTCACCTTAGGTTCCACTTGAAGCATGCAGTGTATCAGAAATGACTCAAGTGTGGGTATTCACACACATGCAGTCAAAATGTGTTGTACATTAGAAACAAGGTTAGAGCAACTACTTGTATCAACTGGCAGTAGATATATAGCCATTGATGGCTTAGAAGCATAAAACTGAAGCGCATCTAATACAATATAAAAGATTACATAATTGTCAAATTGTTATCTAATATGCATGTCTTTTGAAGATCTTAGAAAAAAGATTGTGTTTATTTTGCAAAGTGTATTTGCTAAAAAAAAAAGAGATCAAAGATGGAACTAGACTGTTGAGGTTCTAGTTTTTAAGGCCTTATATATGTAAAAAAGACTATTTAAAGTAAAATGCTGCTACTTATACTTCACTAATAATTTACAAAGCACTGAAATTAATTTGTCCCTTTAATACTTAAGGACCATGACCCACTTATTTTCTGGGAACAAAGCCCCGAGTTGAGGAAGGCTGGTGCAGAGATCAGGATGACTGCACAGCACACTGTGAATGTATCAATGCGTGACAAACCAACCACTCACCTGGTGCAGAGCGCGTACCAAAGTCCTTTGGCTTCCGTTTGGCAGCCACCCCCTTCACTGTGAGAGCATCTCGCATTGTCTCCCCCTCCCCCTGGCCTCCCTGCCAAGCAGGAACCTGGGGAATAACAGGAACATGGGGTATATTGGTAAATGGATTAACATAACATCGTCATGTTTCAACAGTATGTAACATTCTATAGTTGCATGTTGTTCCATTGGGTTTAAAACCCTTGCAACAAGATTTTAGATTTCTGAAGTAGGACACAGAAATATGACCTCACTTTAAAATATCTTTCCACTTATTCTGAAACAAATGGTTAATTAGCCCGGGAACTATTGTCATGAGCTGAGCATCAACAATGAAGCAAGAACCAAGATCAAACTTTCAACATCATGTGATGTGTCTATACTGCCATCAGTAGGCATACACAGTCTGAAATATTTACAGTCTAGAGGTATTTTTTTGTTTTATAAATTAAACAAACAATAACATGAAAAATAAAAACAGTTATATCTTGTTGGGCTAAATTTAAATTTTTGTATTTGTATTCAGATATTACTGTACACTGGAAGAGCAAGCAATCACTGTATGATGACTGGAGCTTACATAGGGCTGATAAAGTGACTGCTGTATCCGTGTCTTCCTCTGCTGGTTCTCTATCAACTGAACACGTGCCACCTCACTGAAACATCACATCACACTAGTTAAAATACACAGCTAACATTGTTAAAGACTAGCTTACAGGTGGCTTTACAGACTTCTCGTATACTTTTGAAATGATTGCCTTACCACTTTTATAAGACAGATGGTCAGAATTTAACAAAACTCACCAGATAACTGTTTGCACAAGTTTTAAAGATAATGAACTGTTTCAGTATCTCATATTTTTATATGCATCATAAAAAATGAAATATCTTTTTGTTAAAAAAAAGACAAAAGCAAGAAAAAGCCTGTTTACTAGTTTCACATTTAAATTGGTTAAATCACTAGAACAAAGCTGCAAATATAACCAGCACAAGCAAGAAATTTGACTTTAAATTGTTACCAAATTGGGCCAAGGTACTTCTATTAGGAAGAAACTCTTCATTTTGCTGACAACTTATATAGAACATAGCCATGGCCAAAAGTGACAGGTTACATTTATAAACTTATTTGCTATTGAAATGTTTAAGATAAAATTCCAATAATAAATCTCAATGCAAGTGTGTTTACATTTAATCAGTGTTTACCTGAGTCTCTTGGCCTCAAGGTCGGCCTGCTGCAACTTCTTGATCCGCATCCTCTCCCGGGGGTTCATGTTCTTCCACTTGACATCCTCCTCACCCCGTCGTAGGTCTTCTAGGTGTGAGCTCTGGCGCCTGCACATTGAATTATTGGCATAAACAACATACCTGAATCCCTTTTTATAGTTTAAAAAACCCCATTAATTCTGAAGCTATAAGGTATTAAATTTTATCATTAATACAATCTTATTGAAAGTATTTTTACGGTTTGAAAAGTCAATTAATTATCTAGTTTAGAGTCAACTAAGTTTAGCCAAGTTTAACCCATTTGAGTTACATGTCCCTTAACCCCTTGGAGTATATACTTGTGACCATTGTGAGCCATTATTTCAATATATTTTTGCACCTAGATATTTAGGTAGCAGCAAAATGTGTTAGAGGGGTTAATTAATTCAGGCAATAACTTTTACAAAAATAATGGCTCAAATAATAAATAATTGGTATCTATCAAACATTCTTAATTTAATAAATACAGATCTTTCAAAGAATCTTAATTCTTACACACTATTTATGACAAGCTATATGTATATTTCCAGATCCACTTCTCTCTACTTGAGCCTACAGAACTGCTAGTATAGCTATTGTTACTTACAGAGCCTTTTCAATCTCAGCAGCATGACTTCTGGCATGGTTCTGGTCATTGGTCCCACTGTGTCGGGCCAAATACTCCTCAGACATTTTCTGTAACATACGATAATTGACACTCTCAATATTTTACTATAAAAGACCATACATTAAAAACATTCTACACCACAAATTACAATCTGTGATGATTTAGTATAATAAAAGAGATTTCATTTGCCATTCACATCGTATTTTAACACTCAAGTATGCTGAGATGTAAAAAACATTAACTGTTATTCAATTATACAGAATTTTTCCCTCTCAGCTTGTTTTTTTATTTTTAAAATCATCAATATTCATTGCCTGGTTAAGGTTTTCTCCTTGAAGGCTTTCATTAGTTTATGCTTCATAACTTACTTACATTTAAAAGAATGTTGACTTATTGATAAAAGGCTAAATACAGATTCAACTCACAGCCACATGCGAAGATATCAATGGTATTTTTAACAATTCCGTTGCAGATGGTCTTTTCTCTGGGTCTTTCTGGAGCATGCTGGAAAAGCAAATCAAGTGCTATGGTAGTTGCTTTAAAACACTACTACTACATATTATCATAGTCAGACAACATACAAGAACATCAGTTTTTAAAAAAAAAAAAACGAATACTAATCAACTTTTGAAACCATATGACCAAAGTACCATGATAAATGTATATATATATTGTTCACACTAAAACATAAAATGATTAATTATTTTAAACCAACAAAGCAAAATGATTCCATTGAGCAGAAGTCATATATTTTTATGAATTACATATTCCTATTTGGGATCCAAAGCATGCCATAACAAATGAAACTGCAAAAAGCAGTGACCAAAGTTATTCTACAATTGCTTTTGTCATATAATCTAAGGTCTCCAATGAAAATGTCAGCTAGAGTTTAGCCTTTTAATAATGATTCGGGATGAAACGAAGCTGCTACATTTCACAGCAAAGTGAACATCTTTAGAAATGATGTGGCAACACAGTTCTAATTAAATCTAATAAGGGATGCTACCCACATATAATCATACTTATGGCAGTTAACACTGTAAACCTGTTCAGTGCCCTGTCACAAAAGTAGCTCAGGGTAGAACGTGCTTCCTGAATGTTCATACCACAAGTATTGCTTGGGTTTGCTGTTTAGTTGTTAAAATTGTCTAAGAAATGTCATCTTGCAATCTTTATTAATCCAGTATGTTTTGAAGTTGTAAATCAATATACATTTGAGTTCAGACTGAAAAAGATGTGACAAGTGTATGCCTTTGAATTTTAGTGATGCAATACAAAATAACGAATTACAAAATAAAGAAACCTGTAAACTGACAGTATATATTCAGGAAGATATCAAGCACATAAAATATTACATTCTGCAGTGAAGGGATTAACTGAATAAAACACACTTTAGTTTGTGTATTAACCATTTGGCAAAGTAGTCGTGAATATTTTAAAGGCAACTTGAACAACCTCTTTAGGCATTTTTTAACTGGTTTGGTTATGGCTTTTTTTCACCTTTTTTGTGAATGGGTCCGATTCCAGCCAAACTGTTCAATTTTCATGTCATGAAATAATGTTAGATGTAAAAAAAGGAAGTTGGGACACTCAACCAATTGTGGGGTGAATTTGAGTTCACAGTTGTAAATTGATTTCTTTAAAATGTTATTACTAATAAATATTTCAAATAATTGACAATTGTTCATGTTTAGAAATATATGATTAACCCTTCAGCATTCCCTTTACCCCAGCATACCCCTAATCTGTCCGCCTTATAACAATGGAAAATTTCAGTGGCTGATGAAGGATGTTTTGAATGCTACATTTTGCTTAAAACAGTAAAATGTGTATAATTACATTGCTCTACTGTGGTATGTGAAGATTGCTATGACAAATAAAGTTAAAGAACAGACTCATAAGAAAATTTGGTTAAAGATTGACACTTTGTATAATTGTGAAGGGTCCAGTCAAGATGGGGAACAGGTCCATATTCAATGTGGATGGGTCCCTTTACTGGACCCATTTAAAGAAAAATGCTGGGTTAATTGAAATGCTATATATATAATATACAGTGCTCACAGTTTGAGAACAGTGTTGAGATCCTTGCTGTACTTCGAGGGCAGATCAGGGGGATCCCCTTCAACAATTTTATACATGACTGCCATAAGACTCTTGCCATCAAATGCATGCTCTAAGGTACACATCTCAAACAGTATACAACCAATGGACCTGAAACAATACATATGAAGGCACTTATTTATTCATAGAAATTTTGTCCTGAATATTAATTAAAGATTAAAATGAGCAAACTGAAAGGTAATAGTTCAATAAAAGGACCGTGATAAAAATATTCAATTCCAACTTTTGGCCTTTTCAAAAATCAACATAGTGTAGACTTTGGGATGGGTTTTTTTTTTGTATATAATTAGAAAAAATGTTCAATCTATACTTTTATGTATAATAAGTTAAAATAACCAGTCAGTCCTTTAAATATTTGCAGGATGTTGTAGAATGTATAAGCAACAGATGTCACTTGAAAATAACAATAAAAAGCCTTAGGAAGTTTTTTTTGTTTTGCTTTTGTTTGTATAAAAATAAATGACTGTATGTTAAAAAATCAATCTAGTGTTAATGGATGTATACAATGCATGTAATATCATCAATGATGACAATGGTGGAATAATTATGGTCTACAGGAAAACTGAGTATGACATACCAGACATCCGACTTGGAGTTGTAGCCCTCATGTTTCAAGACTTCTGGGCTCATGTAGTATGGTGTACCAGTAAATGTGGAAGCAAGGTCTGTAGTACCCATCAAAATTCTGGAGATTCCAAAATCTCCTATCTTAACCATGTTTCTTTTGAGAAATATATTCCTGCAAAATAAATAATAATTGCCTTTCACTGATATTACAGCAGATCAATCATTTAATATATACCTAGAAAGTGCACGTTGCAATCCTTTTATTAAGAAGAGTTTTACTAAATTGTAACCTTGGTGGGTTTTTTTTTGGAACATAGCTGCGACCAATTACTTTAGTGAAGGAAGACCTCTGACAGACATCTGAATAAAACAACCAGCACACTACAGGTCAATTGGATGACATTAAGTCTGTGACACAAGAGGTGCCCCCTGTATAAACAACAAGTGAGCACATATTTTTAAAAAAAGCACATTACAAGCCTGTACAAAGTGTCTAAGACACTATCTTAAATCTGTACATCATCCTCATTAAACTTCAGCAACATGATATGGTTATCAGATCCCCATAATAATACCTTGTTTTTAGATCTCTATGAAGCACTCGTCTAGTGTGCATGTAGTGGACAGCAATCACGAGCTGTACAAACCAGTCTAGCACTGCATTCTCATCAAATAGCTTCTTGTTCTTCTTATACTCATTGATCTTAGCATCCAGATCTCCTCCCTACACAACACAATGTTACAGTTAGAATTGTCATTCAGTAGATTTTTGGCTTAAACTTGTGTTATATATTGTCACATAAATGTATTGTTTTTTTTGTGGGGGGTTTTCCCAAGAAAACAAAAATTATAAATGCTTACTACCAGAAGTTGCATTTGACAAAATATTAAATCTATTTATATCTAATAAGCACAGGTGACATGGTGTTTCTATTGACACCTTACTTCATCTCAAAAGACACACTCAAAATTAACCATTTTTGGTACTACCTCACCTCACAGTACTCTGTGACAATGCAGAAAAATTCGCCATCAATAAAGCTGTCATGGAACTGAACAATGCTGGGATGATCTAACTTGGACAGTAGACGAGCTTCATGCATAGCATCAACTGTTTCATCTGGCTGAAGGTCACCTACGGAAATCTCTTTCAGAACTTTACTGAAAAATATTTAATTTGTCAAGCAATACAATAATAACCAAAGGGAATGTTTGTTAAAATAAAAATAAGAACAAAAGTAAGTTAAAAAAATGGACTCCTCCTAAGGGCAACATGTCAAGCTCTTTTTATTACCACTGACCTATAAATGTGACCTTGACCAAATAGTTGACAAGGTGGCTCTTGATAATAAGATGTGTCATACAACTTATTACATCAGTAATTTAAAAACACAATGTTCAAATGTTTGTGCTGAAAGTGTTTTATAAAAAACATATTTGATAATAATTATTTACACATGAGAATGCATTCGCCGTAATCACTTGTTACAGACTAACTTAACTACAAGGCAAATTCGCTCAATCAACAAGAAAAAAATGCCAAGTTTACTTGAGCACTCAAGTGTTCCAACCAACACCATTGTGTTTTGCCTCTTAAAGAAAAGCACTTACAGCAGTATTTCAGGCATCATGTGAGATAGGTTAAATCAAAGAAGTGGTAATTGATCCCAAATTAATTAAAGCCTTATTAAACAGCATTGCATAATCAACCGCATCAATTAGGAACAATTAAGCTTTTGATCAAGAAAGTGAGACTTTTTGTTTTACGTGAGTAGGCTAAGCCTATAACTAGCACCTAGACCAGTGATCTCTCAGCATGCATGCAAACTAGAGAGTGATTTGCTAAGGGTGTAAATCGTGTAGAAATCAAGAAGCTCCACTTCAAAACAGTCCCTTTGTGTTAGACTGACAGGCTGTATGAATGTATGTTGCTTTGAAATGTATGCGTATGAAAAGTCAGTCTTATTAAATATGTGTAAGTCTGGGGAAATCATGCATTCAAAAAAGGAGATTTAAGCATTTCCGATAACCCCGTGTTATGTTATTGTTCTTTTTCATGTTTGTCAGCTAACTTAATAATGAAACATATGTATTGCCTCAGACACTTAAAAAATGATTCATCTATAAATCTGGTATGCATAAAAACCACAAATTTATGATTTTCCTGGTGTAATGTTATCTCAGACTTAAAGTATTTTGACTCATTGTAAGTCTGGGATAATGGAAAATTCAGTACACTTTGTCCTATTAATGGACAGGGCAGGGGTTGATATTCTGTCTGGAACAAAATGACAAAGAATTACTGTTTGTTAGTGGCACAATTTGAATGGAATGCTGGACAACTCGCGCCAAACCAACTCGCGCCAGGTAAAACTCGCTCCAATATTGGTCAACTCGCGCCACATATAGACTTACAGTATACAATAGACTGCAACTTACCGATATTCGCACTTACCTAATTACATAAACTGTATAACAATACACTATTTCATATTATTTCTATGTTTTTGTTTTTCAGGTCAGGTGCCAGATAACAACTGTACGAGACACACTTTTTTATCATGTACGCCGGGATGTGCATTGTATATTGCTTGAAATAAATAATTAAAAATGATTTGGTTTTAGCTTTTTTTTGATGAAAATATTATTTTGTTAACCATGAAAAATGTTGTGGAAAAAATGTTTGATTAAATTCTAAAGAACCACATTAAGCTATAGTGTAAAGATAATAAGTATGAACGCATCAATGATTAAAGAAATGACAATATGACTACCTGTACCAGAAAATGTACTTTGGATAAATAAACATCAATATAATATGTAATCGATAAATTTATCTAATTTATTTGTATTCCAAAACATGATTTTTATTAGACTACAATAATTGGCAATCGGTATGTGAGGCGTTACTTTAATTGGGCAGTCCGATAACTAAGTTGTCTGCCCCCTAGTACTCTCCGAATGCGCATGTGCACTCGCGCTGATTAAAACGTCTGGGGTATAAGTAGAAATTTTATCAGTGTGTATAACACGAACATCGAGTGGAAAGTTAATTAAAGAAAGAAACAAAACCGAAATGGAAATCGCCAAAATATTGCTAAATATGTAAAGGTGTTTAAAACGGGAAGGTGGTCGAAAACAGAGCTGTTTCATTGCACCGATTTCCTCAAAACAAATGACTGCGACACATTTGGATGGTATTATAACACTTCGCCCTCCCTTAACTGGTTACAGTTCGCCCTTGATCGGTAACAGCTCACCCTAGATAGGTAACAGTTCGCCCTTGATTTATAAAATGTCGCCTTCGGATATAAGTGTATACATCAAGAAAAAAAAGTAAATTTGTTAATTTATTTATAAGCATTCACAGTGTATTTGTTTTCTTCGTCTTCAAATACATTATGAGCTCTTCTGATATAAGTGTATATGCCACCCTTCGCCCTTAAAAATCTTTAAGAAATTAAGTAAAATGAATGTAAACTTATTAATTTATTTTTTTATTATTTTGACACAATTCACATTAAATTTATGCTTATTTTGTCTCCTTATACTTTATTATTATTAACAATGTATTATTAGCATCGTAAATTATTATATTTTTATTTTTCATATTTTAAAATTGTTTTAACCAAAGAAAAAAATCTGATCCTCCCAGTACAATATACGAATTGTCACTGTTCCTTGATTTAAATGCAATGTTGCGTCCTAAAATATGATAACTATACTGTGTACGTGGTTTATTTATTTCATATTTTAAATTTAAATAAAATTCCGCTGTTGCAAGGATTTTAATGTTACTTAGTTGCGAACATATTTTGTTGCAAATACTTTAATAAGGTTGTCACACTCAAGATGACTTGAGTATGCAGTTATCTTATAATTGCAAATAAAAGCGTGAACGTTTTATTGATGTTTGCCTACAGTCATTATTGTGATAATACCATTCACACTAATCTTGATTGATAATTAGTCAATATGATCTTGATTAATGTTTACCGACATAGACGTATATAAACATTAAAATTAATAAATTGGTCAGTGTGTGATTATTAATTGATTTTTGCCTAGTCATTATTGTGATGATATCGTCAGCACTAATCTTGATTGATAATTAGTCACCATGATCTTAACTGATGCTTGCCGTCATAGACGTATATAAGTGCTTGCAATTAATAGACTAGTCAGTGAATCAATCTCACAACGTACGCTAGCTTTATCACAATACAGTATGAAGAAGTTGACTAAGACGGCAACAAATTAATTGTGTATGTATGCATATCTTATAAAAAAAATTATATATATTATACACTATATAAAAAATTAAATCAAGTATATACTTTACTTGACATCATTTTCCCCCTTCATTCAACGCGTGGAAATGGTACACTTATATCCGAAGTACTCATAATGCATATGAAGCCGATGGAAACAAATACAAATTGATGTGAATTGTGTCGAAATAATTATAAATAAGTTAACAAGTATACTTTTTTACTTATATCCGACGGCGACATGTTACTGATCAAGGGCGAACTGTTACCCATCAAGGGACCTGTTACCAGTTAATTGAGGATGAAGTGTTATTAATTCTTCTCGAGGTGGTCTCTCCTTTTCAATTAATAATTGCCAGCAATATCTAGCTTGTGAGCACCGGTAATTCGCTCGATTAGCTAATATTCCCTTCAGGATCCAGTCAAACGACGATTCGCCAGGTACTTCTTTAAATCTGTTTGCTTGAAATGGTCTAATTCTTAGTTGTTTACACAAGTTTCGTTGATTTCTTTGTCCTTGTCCGCCATCTTTTTTTGACTTAGTCCCCAGAGGCTCGGCGGCGAGTAGCCTCCCTTTGAATTCAAGGGAAGTAACCGGGTTATCGGACTGCCCAATTGATTAAATCAAATTGATTGACAATCAGACAATTCTGTATGTGAGATGTGACTTTAATTGTCCAATCAAATAGAATGGCAATCAGGCAATTAAATAATCCAAACCAACTAATTTGCGTGTTCCATTTTGCGCAAAGTGTCTACAGGAAGATCCTCTCCATCGGCCTGGGTCCCACATACAAAGAGAGAGGAGACAAGTACCGCTTCATGCGACAATTGATGGCTCTTCCCTTTCTTCAGGAGGACATATAAGGGAAGCGTTTGGAGTCCTGGACAGCAAGTCAGAAGAGAGCGGCTGCAGTCAGCTCTGCGACCTGACGTCCTACCCATGGATAAGGAGTCAGCCCACCAGGCAGAGATATTGATGTAAAAAGTGTTTAATGTGCTAAAATTCTTCAATGAAATCAAAATGTATGTACATTACCAGTGCATCTATAGCTACACGATTATATGACATATTCGTATTTCATTATCTGTTTTCTTTTTTTTTCAACAGTTTATTGCATTAAAACGCATTGTGTTTTACAGCAAGTCAAAATGCATGTAAAAATACAGTGACAAAAGAAAGGACATGGTGTTATCTTAACACCATATCAAAATAATAATATCATGGTTATTAATTTGGAGCTGGAGAGCTTGGTTGTTGTGGTTGTTGAGGTGTTTGTGGTGTTTGAGGTGTATGTATTGATACTGCGGAGATTGTATGGTTTGCATGTTCTGTCCTTAATAAGGTTGAGGCTGTGGCTTTCTTATGAAATTTCTACACTATATGTTTGTTTTTGTGTTGTCATTTAATTGCAACAATAGATCATTAAATCATTAATATTATCTTACTTTTATTATCTCCAAACAAAAATACTAGGCCTACACAGACACATCCAAGTCAAAACATGTGAAAAACAACTATTATCGCCATCCCCAGTACATTGTTCACACCTAACTCTCACTACATGTACCATAAATATGGACGCAAGTATATATATGCGTGAGTTGACCAATTTTGGCGCAAGTTTTACCGGGTGCGAGTAGGTTTGGCGCGAGTTGTCCTGTCACCATTTGAATGGAAGCCTATAAAGAGTATACTTACAGACTGGACTCATCATCCTTCACTTTACAGCGTAGATCCTTGCACAGAAATGCAGTTCCAAAGTTACCCTTTCCAAGCTTTTTGATGATTTCATATCTGTTTGCAAGAATACGAGGTTTCTTCTTCTCTTTTGTTTTTGGCATGATGAATATTAATTATATATATTACTTAACACTGTTAATATTATTTTAGTAATAACATCGTAAAAGATATAATAACAGTGTATTGCTATCTTTCATCAGCGTGCTTAGGTAAAATATGCCGCTAGAAATGTATAACATCAAATATTTACAGTATTTCTAATGCTACTTATCATGACTTGAACCAATGACAGTCACTTATCAAGCTGACAATGCCGCATGTACACCTTTATGGACAATGTTTCAGTTATATTCCTAGTTATATGCCCTCGGCTCCGCCATTTGCAAACTGGCGTCCTTTGTTACGAGACTTGTGTGAGATGCAAAAGTCCAAGAACCATGATTTTGGCACAAAAAATGTTGCGCTTTAACGTAACTTTGGAATATTTCTGAAAACACGCTCAATGCAATTACTGTTTATAGAAGCTGCGTGAAACAAGTTTTTACACAACTTTTGACAGTTTGTGCACCTGTCCAGTTACGCGCATGCGCAACATGGGTTCTACCTGTTAACGGTGCGACAGTAAAATTACACGCAAGAGTTATGTCTAGTGGCATGAGCGGCATTAACTAACACAGCCCTTGATTTCCTTTTAGCAGAACGAGTTCTGGAAGAAGACACGAGCACTGACTACATAACCAGTGGAACTAAGCGACCCCATAAGTAATTTAACAGTCAACAAAGTTGGCCATAAACATATATTCAAGGACCATGAAGTTACAGTTGGGTAACTGTCAGTAACACTCAAAAGAGGAGTAGAGAGTATTCAGAGATAGATAATTCCATTAAAATTATCATCAGAACAACTTCTGTCAGTAAAACCAAATGACGAAAATAATCCTACGGTTTTATGAAAAGAAACAGAGACCTTTACATAAATGCAAAAGAAATGTAGCATTATGTACATACGACAAGTTGGAAAGGACAATACACTTTTAAAGGGTAAACAACAGTGAATTATTAAGAGCCTTGAATCTGATATGAACGGGGCATTTAATTGAAGACAATAGATCTGCAGCACATTCGATTCATTTCGTGTTCTAGGCAACAGTTAACAAATGGTGGCATTATTGTTAAATTGCTTGCATTTTAAATCAGGCCCCAATCTACATTGGTTTTTATTGGAGTGATTGTTTAAAACTACACCCTGACTTGCAGTCTCAGTATAGTTTCCCCGGATTTCTAGTGGCTTGGTCACGATTACGCCCATATTGTAACACAGAACCATGATTTGTTCATTATATTATATTGATTATATGTATTTAAATTTCAGAGTAATTCTTGAGCTAATCAGCACACCATAAATGACCGATGTATACACATGACATACATTACCAAAAGATGCCACAATGTCTCTCATTGTTCAAACCTTATCTTAAGACAACACTTTTTTTTTATTAAAGGGTAATACTTGAAAGCATTATTCTACAATTCATTGTGGTGTTCTGAAGATTATTTCGTTTTGCAAGCCAAGAGTAAAAAGAAATACTACCAATCTGACCAACTGTGACCTTTCAGTATTTCTTACTGTTCTAGTCAAAATACAGAAGACATGGATATGTTGTAGAATAAACAAGATGGTCCTGAAGGCCATGATGGAGTTTCACAATTTTAGGAGAGGGTCATACAAGGGCAGTATCTGTAACATTATTTCAAAATACATGCAGGTGCCTTAAAAGATAGAGGCAGTTTTATGGAGCTTAGGCTGGAATACTTGTAGGGAATTACCACTAGGCTTGCTTTTTTAAATTATTATTTTTAGCTTTGGCAGCTATATTGTGCAGTGAGAACAGTGTGAACTATTTGGATAGATGATATATAAGGAAAAGTTATGTGAAATAATTATTTATGTGAAATTATTATACAATCCACCCTGGGATTCAGAAGTTGTTAAAATTGTTTTTTTAATTTTATTTTAAGCTCGGTTGGAACAGTGGATCAGTTTGAGTAATTTTGGTGAAGGCTTATACAAGGGACATTTCATTAATTTGGGTGAAGGCTTATACAAGGAACATTCATTAATTTTGGTGAAGGCTTATACAAGAAACATTTCATTAATTTTGGTGAAGGCTTATACAAGGAACATTTTATTAATTTTGGTGAACATTTATACAAGGAACTTTTCATTAATTTTGGTGAAGGCTTATACATGTAACATTTTATTAATTTTGGTGAAGGCTTATACATGTAACATTTTATTAATTTTGGTGAAGGCTTATACATGTAACATTTCATTAATTTTGGTGAAGGCTTATACATGTAACATTTTATTAATTTTGGTGAAGGCTTATACATGTAACATTTTATTAATTTTGGTGAAGGCTTATACATGGAACATTTCATTAATTATTTCAAAATCTATCCAAATTTGGGGAGTAGCAGTTGAGGGTCTTTCCATTTTTCAGCACTGGTGGTCAAATTGTGCTGCAGTGCGCAATAGTTTTGGCAATTTTGGTAAAGAATCATGCAAGGAAAAATACAATTAACATTTCTGTAAAATAATTTAAAATGCATGGGTTAAGAATTCATTGAAATCAAAAGTAGACAACAGATGGAATAAACACAGAGTGATCCAAAAAAGGAACAGGCAATGCAGAGATACTTCCATTTCAATTTATTAGACAAAATTACATACTATATTTTCTCTCCATCATATGAAAAAATCAGTATCATTATTTTACACAATGTACAAATTTTTAGTTAGGAACATAGTTCTTATACTAGTATAAGTTACATAACAAATTTATTATCTTTTAACAAGTAACACACTTCTCAACTAAATAGTCAATTTTATACTACCGGTACATGAAATAACAGCAGAAGATAAAACTTCAATACAGAATACCAACATAAATGAATCAAAACTTAATTTAGTGACATATTTCACATTATATATTAGCTTCTGATGTAATTCCAGCATCACACATGTAATTGGTTATATTTTGTTTCTTAAAATGTTTCATGATAAAGGTTGATCTACCAACAGTCAGAAATCTAAAATGTTTCACAGAAACAGAAAAAACATCACACACAATGGAATTTAATATTTAAAAAGACTGCTACAAACTTAGTATAAATAAGCACGTTTAAGAAAACAAAAACATATCAATAACACTTGTTTAACAATTTTTGATTTTAACTTTGTCAGACTTTTAACATCAATAAACATGTGCTTCTATGTTTGTGCATTGATCTTAACCACATTTATTTTATGGACAGTTAAAAGTTAAAGAATAATCAAGTTGATTTAAAGAAAGGTTTCTTATTTCAACAGATGATAATTTATTTGGGTTTTACGGCACACCAACACAGGCCATACGATGCCAAAGATTATAATTTAGAACAGCTGAAACTACAGACATGTTGTAAAAACTTTAAGTTATTTTTCAAAGGATTATAATTCAGAACAGCTGAAACTACAGATATGTTGTAAAAACTTAAAAAAAATAAAGATATTGTTACTGCGTCTAATCTCAAGGTATGTACTTTTTTTTAACAGTAGCTGTATCAGAATTGTCAAAATAAAACAAGACTATGAAACTTAAAAACAAGACTGAACATTCACCTAGATATGTGACAGTGTGAACAACATGTAATTTTGAATTATGTTCCATGAAACATATTTTGACAGACAAACAAAAATACAAATGATAAATGAAAAGCACATAATCTACATGAAATAAAATTTTAACAAAATGCTGCCCTTCCTACAAGTGTGTATGAAAATCTGTTCAAACACACTCATTGTCTGATTCTCACTAAATGTGCCACAGAAACGACTGATTGAAGACACAAGTCCTTCAGTACAGTGAGAGAAAATGACTGGCTTCACTTGCCACAACAAAAGTTTGACTCCAACTTTTGACTGGTCGGATTCAATACTAAATGCTTCATTTTCAAGAGAAAACAAGTTGCAAAATATATAGAGCAAATTTATGCTGATCTTTTGTCGGATACATTGTATTTGACCATAATGAAAAACAACACGCCTTCTGAGTTTATTACTGCTCATTAAGCAACTTATTGTTTATCAAAAATAAGAAAAAAATGATTGATGTAACCTCAATATACTCTGCTCTATGCAAAATATTCCAAATATGCTTAGTTTGTATTTCACATTAAGTCACTAAGAAAAAATATACAAACATGGAAAAATATGGTCACAAGAAACTGATATAAAACTGTCTTATCTTACCAATCACTAGTATTTTTAAAAAAACATTCAACACAACAGCATTAACGAATCCCAGAGAAATTTGCAAACTGTTTCATATTTAACAACCACATGAACACTGACAATTGCCTGGCTTCCACCCAGGATTGACTTCTATTTTAAACTGATACTTAAAGGACAAACATGAACTAGAACTGAATATCAGTCACTGGTTGTAATTGTGTCCTGTTGGTCGGAGCCCTGCTCACTGAGACCATCACACTCAGACTGATCAACCCATCTGTTAAAGTGTTTATTAAGCATACTGTTTGCCTCATCTCCATGCCTTGCTAACAGGGCCTGGCTCCAGACAGTACCTGACCTCTATATAACCCACCAGACTGGCTGGTACTAGGCCACTTTGTGCATGCCTTGACAGGTCTGCTTGCGCTGGGGCCCTGCTTTGATATAAATATGTAACAATCCCTTGCAAACATCATCTGGTTCAAGACCTCTATGTATCTCTGCCTAACCAGACTTGCTGGTTCTAGGCCATTATATGCCTTTGCCTGCCTTGACAGGCATAAGTATGTAACTGTCCCTTGCAAACAATGCCTGGTTGTAGGCTTCGGTATAACCGTCTTAACAGGCTGGCCTGGTTATAAGCCAGCCCTTTACCAAGGGACAAACTGGAAAGATAACCTCTGGCAATAGAGAAATCAAAGTTCCCCCTCTTGACACAGCACTAGCCATAGTTAGCTCCCCTGCCCTCCACATATCACAGTAGAGCAACCTGACAGACTGTCAGGAGTGAAGATAAAGCACTATTCTCATTGTTTACAGGCAGTCATCATTTCAAGAACGTTCTATATAGTAAGTTTGATTTATCTAATGTCTTGTCCTGCTCCATCAAAAACAGCAGATCCCTGAGGTTGACCCGTTTAATTCTTGGTCGAAGTGACTGAAAAAGAGAAAATAAATTAAATATAAAAATTTCTAGATATCCTGTATACTTAATGTTGTGTAATATAATTCTGTGAATTTTACATGTTTTACATCATCTTTTTAGAGATCTTATGATGTCCAAACATATACATGCAGTAAATGCATTATGTAATTTATGTTAAATTGCATTCATACAAATGAAGGGGTAAGAAATCTTTGTAAGCTTTGTACAAAATAATCAATTTAAACAGTTATTAAGCTAAAAAAGATTAAAGTACTGGCCTATTCACTAGATTTACTCGATCTGCATATATTGCTATCTCTAGTGAAAGATATAATTCCCTTGTTTGAAGGTGTAAATTAAAAAACACTAAGAATAGGTATTGGTAAATAATTAACAGAAAATATGAGAAGTTGATTTATAAACAAACATCTGCTAGAGAGTAGTGACATTGATTGGTAACTTACAGATCTGGAGGATGAGGGTCCATTAGATAGACCAGAACTGGACGCTGAACCCTGCAACGAACACATGCAATGTAAGTAACTCCATGGAATGATGACAATAATAATAACTCTTAGTATAACCAGTAAGGTAAGTAACAACTTGCAGATTAATCATGTATGTATTATTGTACAAGTGTTAATACTACTTTTCCTATAACATTTTCTAAACATCCAAATTGGAAATGTTGCATGAATAATCTCGGTCTATGATAATGGTAGAATATGTATTGTACACATGCACAAGCAATACCACTCAGTACTGATAATTGTCCTTATTGTTTTTACTTTGTCAAGTTACAGTGAAACTAAAACCGGTTGATGATATTAAGCAAAACAGCAAGAGTACAGATCAAGTACTATGGTTTATTGTTAACTTTTATCAAAATTGATGCAAAAATGTAACAGAAGCCTGGATAATTTTTATCTAACATGTTGGTAATGGGAGCAGTAAGCCTTTCAATTTTTTATCTGATTAAAATTAAAATAGCAAGTTTTATCAAAACTGACACTAAACTGTAGAAGATATGACAAAATGTGTCCATGAACAATCAGACAGATGAATGGACAGATAACTTGACCAGAATACATTATTGGTGGTACACACATTTCGACACTGTCTAGCCAGAAGTTTTACCTTGTAAATCATTCAAGCAAATCATTTCATTTTTAAGTATAATCTGTTTATGCAGTAGGGATAACATGTAATATACCAGAGTGTCTGTATCCAACTTCCGTTTCTTCCTGGGCCCAATAGCTGCGAGTGCCGTCAGGTTTGCCTCCCTCTGTCGTACCTCCTCCATCTCTGCCTGCTGCAACTGTGGGACAGAAACAAAGCTTTTTATATCATTACATGTATTCACAAACACACAATAAGCTGCAACTGTGGATCAGAAAGAAGGTGTCCATATACTATAACAGCTACACGGTCAACTGCTGGTAAGAAAGGAGAGGTTAATATACAATAATATACGACCACACTGCCAAATGCTGGCCACACTGCCAAATGCTGGTCAGACAGGAGAGGTTAATATACAATAATATACAGTCAAACGATTAAAAGAACATATTTAGACCAAGTGTAAGTAAGAGAAGCTTTACAAGTGTTGTGTATCTTGTTACATCCTGCGTCATTCTGAGAAATGAACCTACGACTTGATCTAGATTCTCACCACTAACACCAGGGATATTCTACATATATGTATTTCATCATTTAATACAAACATATATATAAATGTAATATTAAAAAATATCAACTGTTTTGCATTTGCTTTTGAATTCCATTTGTGCAATTAAAGAACATTAACTAAGATGAATATACTGACAATATAATCACTTTTGAAGGCCAAATACCATAAAAGGTGTTTATGTTTATCTGATAAGTGTACTCACATCTTTAGCCCTCTGCTTTAGCTTAAGGTGCTCAGGATCTTCATGTTTGGACCGACTCTACAACAGTCAATATAAATTGCAACCAAATAACATTTTGGAATTGGAATAATAAGCTGAACGGTTTAAAATCAAGCAATGTTACCAGAATAAATGCCCAAAGATGCAAAGACATGACCTTGACCTTTTGGGTTACACTTACAAATAATGCAATGCACACCTTCCATTGCTGATCAGCAACAAGAAATTTGTTTAATTATCTGCAAAAATAACTAGACAATAATGTTTAGCATGAATAGTCATATTTAATTAATGATCTAAAATATAACCTAAATGGTTGCACTTGTAAATGGTATGTCTGACACACCCTCTAGCATCTTTAAGATAAAAAGTATGATTGAAGTACTTTAAATAATATGTAAGTTATGACTTAAACAAGAAAGCATGATAAACGGACAGACAAAGAACAGAGTGACTTCCATATTCCGTCCCATTCAGACATAAAAAGAACACTTTTTGGCATTATATATATGACTAAAATATTTAGTCTAGATATTATCTGACATAGATACAACCATTATAGAAATATTTATATAATTAATATTAAATAAGGAGTAGCAGAAAAGTGTGCTATATCATATAAATTTGATGACTGGTTTATTGTCCCACCAACAGTATTTCAATTATTTGGAGAGTGTCCACTTGAAGCAGAGACAGTGCTGTCTTCACTGTGTATAGCATGCCGTGAACACCTGGCATGATACTACACTCAGTCACATTATTACAATATGACAGCATCAAATTTGTTTTGGGTTATCCTATATACAATCCACTAAGACCTAAGCCCTATTACCTTTGCTGCCCGCCGTAACATTTCTTTCTCCTGTTCATCGTGCCGTTTTCTCTCCAACACATCCAGCTCCTCTAGGAATTTCAGCTGTGCCTTGACATCAGCTGATGCCTCAAACTTATCATTGATCTAAACAAGAAAACATGAAAAAAAATATATCAAATATAAAGAATTTTTACCCTAATTTCTATTTAAATTAATGTTGACAAAATGACAAAGTACATATAGCTTTTTACAAATTTTAGAAAAATTAAAGGTTGACTCTTTAAAGAAGGTTTCAACATTTAATTTTAATTTAAATGAAGTAATGTCATGAGTTAAGTTTTAACCAATTTGACTATTTAAAGGATATTCCTCCACATATAAATGAGGCATAAGTTTTATTTAAAGGATATTCCTCCACATATAAATGAGACATAAGTTTTATTTAAAGGATATTCCTTCACATATTAATAAGACATAGACTACTTAACAACTAACAAACAGCCACATTGTCACCTACCTTATATATTTCACTGCGCTGTTCTGCTATGACTGATAATTTCTCAACAATTTCTCTCAATCGTTCCTGTGTGGCATGTGAGACAAGATTTACTACCTCCCCAGGAACATCAGTCAGACCATGCTTCTTAGCTGCAACCATAGCAAACATTTACACACTCTGCACATCTTTAGTAGATGATCATTATATTTAATTCAACCTAAGCTAAGATATGATTCTTACCAGGTGACACAATTCCACTGTTCCCTTCTCTTTACAAAGTTCCAATCCTAAAATATAATTACCAACCTAAACCAACATCCTAGACAAATTAATATTCAGCTGTTCCTATAAAATTAGCTTAAAATTGATTACTGATACCAATATTACCAACTGTTCATGCCTAATGACAACTTTGTTGTTGTTGTTGCTTTTTTTCAATTCTTTATTTTTTTAATTTAACTTCTTACATTAGCTATTAGAAACAGATACACATTATGCATGTACTTTGATATTTTTAGTAGTCAATTGTGAAAAAAACATACCAATTGATGTGATTCTGCTCAACAGAGCGCCATGAATGAGAAAGCTTTCATCTTTACAAGAACGTATCTGAGTGCCGATGAAATCAGCATTTGTAGCCAGGATATTGCGACTTTCCTCCGATAAGTTGACCCCTCCCATAGTGGCCACATCGTTGATGTCATCATCATCCCTATGCACAGAAAAAAACAGATGTCATGTTATAATTACAAGTTCTGGTGAAAAGAGAAGACATGAACGCAATAAAACATGACAAAATAACCATAAATCTTACCAAGACCTTAATGTGATCTTAACAGTTGCACTTATGAAAATTTATAACACCTTCAAGAGCACATCTGAGTAGTACTACCAACACTCCACGGTTAAGCTGAACCAACCTCACCAGGGACTTGAACCCACACAGTGAAGGGCTGAAGAGTTAAGTCTTCGGTTATAACTGGTCAGCCACGGGCGCCCCACATGTTCTTTTAAATATGGAACCATAAAAAAATTGAAAGACCCAAAGTTTAAAATGAAAGTTGTCAACAACAGATTCTAAAAGTATTTAGTTACATTAGTTGCATTTTTTTAAGCAATAGCCGGTAAAATGCTTACAGCTCTGCATTCAAATGTTAAATATGTGCATTCAACTACTTACAGTCAATGCTGTGAAAGGTTCTTTCCAAATATATGTCATTTTGTTTGTTTGTTTGTTTATTGGGTTTATCTTCCCACCAACAGTATTTCAGTTATCTGGAGAGGGTGTCCACTTGAAGCAGATATAGTGCTGCCTTCACTGTGTATAGCATGCCGTGAACACCTGGCATGATACGACACCCAGTCACATTATCCTGACACCCGGCCAACCAGTTGTGGAACTACCCTTATGTTTGTTTGTTTATTGGGTTTATCAGCCCACCAACAGTATTTCAGTTATCTGGAGACGGTGTCCACTTGAAGGAGATATAGTGCTGCCTTCACTGTGTATAGCATGCCGTGAACACCTGGCATGATACCACACCCAGTCACATTATCCTGACACCAGGCCAACCAGTCGTGGAACTACCCTTATATTTGCTTGAGCGTTAGCAAGGGAGCTATACCACTACCATTTTTAACGACTTTGGTATGTCGCGGCCCGGGATCGAACCCGGGGCCTCCCGTACCTGAAGCCGACGCTCTACCGATTGCGCTACCAGGTCCGGTTGTCATTTTGTACACATTCTCTACTCTATTGTAGTTCAATATTGTGCAAGAACTGTCAAATAATAAGTCTTTAAAATAATTAGTCATTGAGTGATATTTTAACTTTGATAATAAAAGACTCATGGTTCCATAGATGCAAGAGGCGTATATTTACATTATTTTCTTTTTATATGGTGAAAATACCACAAAACAAAATTATAATAATCACATGAACACTGATGTATCTCTTTATTGTTAATATTATTTTTTAATTATGAATCACAACTGGGCAACTTTGTTCTTACTTGAGAGTTTCAAACTTCTTTTTCTCCTTCTGGGAGTGTTGCTGACCCGGACTGGGAGCTGTGGTTAGTCCTGCCACCTTGTGTTGGAATGATTTCACCGTGCTAGGCATGTTACCCCCTGCCTTGCCATGCTGCTTGCTGACCAGGGCCTTCTGGTTCTGTGAGACCAGCTGGGGTACTCGGGCCTTTGTCTGTACAGGACCCTGCTGTACTGTCTTCACTACAGTCTGGAAACACAGGGCAGAAAGAGGTGGCAAATTAAATCATTACCTACTACATTGTTTAATATTTCAAAGTAACCTAAATTGCTCTTACTTAAATGCCAATGATACATAAAATGTGTGAGGCTGGAAAGCAAACAGCAAACAGATCCTAATCAAGCTAGGAGACACCTTATTTGGATCTTCATGTTGTCTTAATGCCTGTTTTGATAATATGCTCTAAGCAGGTGGTTAACAGCTAATTTCCATATTCATAAGCAGGCAAAATAATTGTATTGAAGTGTTAATCAAAGTCAAGAAACTATAGTAACTTTTTCTGATTGAAGAATCAAAATATCAAAATATCCTTAGGTATTTAAAGTAGCATTTTTGCTTAAATGATTATTAAAAAAACAACATTTAATACAAGCAAAACTAGGAGCACACTTTCTACTCTTGGTAGGTATGTGATAGACAAAGACAATATAAGATTAGTTTGTTTACCTGTTGAACCGTGTGTTGAGAGGCAGGTACGATACTGACAGGTATCTGTTGCTGGACAATTTCAAGCGGAGGTGGTCTTACACCATCTATAGTCATTTTGTTGTTCAACAGAGATTGGCGCAATAATGGTAAACTTTTCTGAAATATAAATTAATCCCACGTTTACTCAAACTCAATTAACGGAAAGTATTAATTGAAACAGCTATTTATCCCTTTCACTCATGGTTTGGCGATTTTTGGCGTTGTGCGTCAGGCTAATAGTTTGGCGATCTTTGGCGTTGTGCGTCAGGCTAATAGTTTGGCGATCTTTGGCGTTGTGCGTCAGGCTCATGCTTTGGCGATTTTACGCCCTCAAAGTTAAGTGCAAAATCATAAGTGAATACTTCATGTAAAGTCTTTCTTTTATCTTTATTCAGTAAGATTAAGCCTTTATTTATACATTTAGTGAATAAAAAAGGGGGGTTGTTCTGAAAAAATTGTGACAATTTGCTAAGTTTGTAGAGCACCCAAATGAAATTTTCCATTGTTTACACACGCTGGCAAATCTTACCATTTCTAAACCGCAACAACTCTCACATGGTCAGCCTTACAGTAAAAACCGAGTATGCCGATGTAATAAACATCCGCTTCCTTCACAATAAATGGAAGTGAAGTATTTGATGTTGAAAAGTTTTGCCGACTTACCGGAACCCCCTGTTGCTTCGGGGCAGCATTGGATCATAAAACCCACTGACTAATGAAAGGGGCAAAATGTTTTATTGCTCTGTGGATCAACTTGGAAGGTATTTAAGCTTCAATTGATTGCCTCGTTCATTAGCATTCTAATCGCTGCATCGTTAACACCTATTGAAAAAGATTTTGCACACAAATTGTTTGATAATATTTTTTGATAGTCTCACTTTATCTTGCTTCAGAAGTATGCCTGATGCTTATGATATTTTGTTTGGTAGTGACACTGAGTCAGAATTTTCTGTTTTGGGGAATCAGATTTAAATGTTGTTATTTAAATAAAAAACAATAGCAATTAATGAATATTTCAAACATAAAATAAAGAAATGGCCTATGACATATTTCTTTTGTTTTATTCAAACCTTTCTTCTAACAATTTATATAACCTCAAATGCATGAAAAGTATATCATCAGAACAAAAAATTATTTCTGAATAAACTTTTTAATTACATAAATATGATTAAATAACTCATTCTAGCTTAAAAAATAGCTTAAACATAACTACTGTCAGCTTCCCACACAAAACCAATAATGCTCTATGAACCTGAGGTACCTTTGTCACCAGTTTACCTATGCATGCCAGGTGGCCTGATAAGCCATCTGGTTATGCATTAGGCATATGGTTATTTAGGAGAACTCTATGAGTGAAAGGGTTATATACATTTAAAAAAAATGATCTGTACATTTCAGTTTTTTTGATAAAAAATGTTAAACATGCAGAAAGGAGTATTTTTTGAAGTTGCCCCCTTCACACCTCTGAGTGACCACACAGCTTTTACATACAAACGCAACCAATTCACTTGATATGTCACTCAATCTGAATAGCAGCACTCTTTGTCTACCAGTTTAGGTAAATATGACATATAGTTAATTGGGTAGAGATCATATGCTTGTCTCCTAAATTTGCAGTATTTCATGCTTCACTTTCTAAAATTAGTAATTGTATTTGTTTAGTGCAATTTTGTGATATGATGCCTTAGGTATTCTGATAGCCCATCACTGGCATCACTGTTACTTTCACAAGACAACCCTCACCTATTTCTTGTCTGCAGATTCATGGCACACGGTGTAAATTGACCTACTAGCCTATGTACGAAGGGTGATCAATAAATTCACGGAAAAGTGTTCCCATTTAGTCATTTATCAAAGTACATTTATGAAATTTCTCCATGAACCCAATCCATATGTTGTCTATTGATATGTAAAATAATAGACCAGAGACCCTATTTATGTTTGAGGAATGGATTCCTTAGTAACGCCATAGACGTCATCTCAGGCCCAAAATTCGATATTTTCCTATCAACAAAGGTAGTCATCACGGCGTCTTATTCATCCTGTAGCTAACGCACATCAACCAAATTATCAGTGAAGATTCTGCCAATATTAGGCATGACGCTCATGATGTCACAATTATATATGACGTCATGAAGGTAAACAAAAGCGGTATTCTTTGATGACAGGTGTTAAAATGAGTGTCGAACAGCGATCAGCTATCAAATTTTGCGTGTTAAATGGAATTTCGCAAGGAAAAACTATTGAAATGCTACAACAAGCTTATTGAGATTCATCAGTGAAAAAGACAGCGGTTTATAAATGGTATAAAAGGTTCAAGGAGGATTGACAAGGCACTGTCGATGACGAGCTCGGCGGCCGCCCAGTGATGAAGACGTCATCGTACGTCGCTGATGTTAAGGATCTGCTGGACAAGGATAGGCGCCTTCGATTCGCGAGATAACTGAAAGAGTTGACTGTAGCTATGGAACCGTGTTCAACATCATCCATGACAAACTTAACATGCGACGAGTCTGTACACGCTGGATTCCAAAACAACTGACTGATGAGCAGAAGTGGCTAATGCGGAAGAAAAGGGCCGAGCACCTGCCATCCATTATCTTCCATCATGACAATGTCCCGTGTCATCGTGCAGCAATTACACAGTCAGCTATATAGGAGCTGGGATTCAAACTTCTCGACCACCCGCCGTACAGCCCCAACCTGTCACCATTTGACTTTTTCCTTTTTCCTGTGGTCAAGAGCTACCTCCGAGGAATCCACTTCGACAGCATTGACAAACTTTCCTCTGCAGTGAAGGTCGCAATCTCGAATATTCAGACTGAGTCATTTAGGAGAAGTTTTGTAGATGCCTGGATAGCCAGGTGTTGGAAGTGCGTATCGTTTAGGGGTAAATATTTTGAAAAGGACTAGACATACTGATCAATACTTAGCTGTAAGTTGTTATGGGCAGTTTCGACGTCATTGACGTCAATATGACGCTGGGCTGGGATTCGCTAGGTGATGTTACTATAGTAACAATAATTCGATAAGTGTATAAGCAATCGCCGTGAAATTTTCGGATCTAAGCAGAATTAAATGATGTTGAAATGTGTATACAAAATTACTGAAAACGTACGCATGCTAAATAAACGAGAACACTTTTCCGCGAATTTATTGATCACCCCTCGTATTAACATATGCATGTGTACATTGTGTGCTGCATGTTATATCTTGTCACAAGGTTTTGTTTTTGTTTTGTTTTGTATTTATTATCATCACTATTATTTAAGATTTTTTTATGCACTTAACATTTACAATCATCATTCTGTTTAAGTTTTAGAGATACCATCAAACAAAGATTGATTTACAACTCAATGATGGTCGATACAAGTATATAGCAGTGACTTAGGGGTATATTACATTTTCACAAACTGCAATTTTATTTTTGAATTTGCCGGTCCAGCGTATATTCAGTGTCAAAATATTTTTAGATAAATCATGCATCATTTTGATTCATTTCTTGCCCGTAAAATACTTTTACTTCTATGTGGCAGTAATTGTATCTTGTTGTTGGCCTTTTTTATATTTAAAAACATCTAATGATAAACATAATGAACAAAGCACAATATAAACAAAAGGGTTACCTTTAAAAATGGCACTAGGTATGGTTGGGGTGAGGATTTAAGCTCCTTCTGCAATCTCTCTGTAAATACTTCTGGTTCAAGCTTGCCATCCTGAAAATAAAATGAATACTTATTTTTATTTCACTAAAAACAATATACCACTTATTATCAATGACATCTGAACTCTTGCTAAGAGTGAAGACAATTATTCCAAATAATCATGATAATAGGTAATTATATGAAAACAAGAACATCTCACAGCAGATTAACTGGGCTAATCTTTTACAGACTCTAATCAAATAAAATAAATCACACCTTGACAAACAGTAAAACAAACAAGACACAAGTGGTAAATAACACTTAGAATATCAAGAGGAGATCAAGAATTTGGTCAATACAGTAAAGAAAAAAGGCGACTGTAGAATGTTGAAACATAGTTAATTAAAATGAAAACAAAAAAACATTGCCATTTTGTAGAAAAGTTGACACAATGAGATTATTGACACTCCTGCTACGGTATTATAGCAATGCCGCATTTTTATTAGTTGAGGATGATTGTTCATCCGTTCATAATACTTTTGCCCAAAATGGGATTCCAGTTTAATTTATACAATTAGACTAATGAAGAAGCATCCAGTTTATGGTATACTTACAATGAGGCCCTGTATGAGATCACGCACACTGCTGACAGTTGCTTCGGGCTGACTAGCGGCCAGCTTGATCAACGTCGACAAAAAATTCTTGCACTTCTTTACATTCTCCAACATCTGCTGCTGCTGCTGTATGGCACCTGCAATCATAAAACAGTCATTATTATTATTTCTTACTGTCTGTAGTAGTGAATTGCTGCCAAACAATTTTTTGCATCAAGTTTACAGACATGTTGCTTTATGAAACTAGGCCAATATGAGAGAACAGGAATACTGGATAAAAAAAGAAAAAACTTCACTGGATGACACATCAACAGCACTTCTTTTTCTGGCATTCTGACATAATTCATTTACCTAAACTTGATTCAAATAAAGATGGTGATTTTAAAATAATAATGTTTGGATTCATTGAGGGAATACAAATTTGAGCCAAGTAATTTATCTCTGAACAGTTGTATTGACCCTTGCCTTACAGGCCAATACAGCAATTTTCAGCCAGATAAGTGACCTACAGGATTAAATGTGTACACATCTGAAATAAAAACTTTAACATATTAGGTACAAGATAATTCAAACTCAAAATCTATTTCCTAAATATAACAAATCTTATATTGCAATTAGGATTTCAATACCTTTCAATTAAAATTCCATTTATATACCATCAGGTGCCATGAGAAAATCATTTGAAGTAGCTTTTGAGGTATCAAATTATGTTATTCTAAATGTGCAATAAGCAAAATATTTAAAATTTTTCAGTTATGGTTTAAGTGTTCACTTGAAGCAGATTCAGTGCTGCTTTCATTAAGAGAGTATGTTGTGAACGCTAAACATGTTGACATACCCAGGACTGACATTTGGCCAACCTGACCTGGACCTACTGTTATTACATAAGCCATGAGGAACTATATCACTAGCTTTTAAATGTCAATGCTTAGGTTTGATCCTAACACCTTCTGGGACTAAAAGCTTTACCAACTATAGAACGTCTGATGGTTTGTCATGATCCGAAACTTGCAAGTTGATGACATGTTACCTTGTCCCCCTGCAGTGTGTCCTGCTACAGTGTGTACTGTCTGGGTCGCCTGTATACCGGGGGTGTTTGTCCTGACCACAGTTTGGATGGTCTGTGGAATAGTCACCCTGACTTGTGCGGGCTGCATTTTGGCTGTGTTGATGGGTGCAGGGAGGGCCTGTCGCACAATGGTCTGGGGCTGGCTCTGGCCTGGCTGGATCGTGAGAATCTGACCACTGGGTAGGCGCTGACCAGCACCAGAGTTAGGATGCTGTACCAACAATCATTATTAAGTCTTAGCCAGCTAATCACAAATTGATCAAGGTAAGACAATGTAGTTCAGGATCAGAACATTTGATTCAAGACCTGTCTGATCTGCATTTACACTGTCTAAATATTGATCTCTTTATCTTTTTAATAATGATCAATAAATTATAATAAAGAAATAAGTATTTATTGTTATTTAAAAATTTGCCATTATAGGGCTAAACACTAGTATGACAGGTCCTACTATTTTTTTAACCTTTTATGTAATGTATGTGTTTTTACACTAGAAAAATTACAAAGAAGGCAGAACAAACAATTATTGCAATTAATATTAATTTGAAACAAAATAAAAATGTTATTAATGTGCTCTCTGGTTTTCAGTTATTTAACCTCAATAAATAAAGGTTTTAAAAGACAAGGTTTTACCTAACAATACATATATAGATTAAAACAGTATTCTAACTTAACACGAAGTTAACAAGGTCTTACCCGAACATATTGAACTTTTTGACTCTGTGTAAGAGGTGCTGAGCTTGATGAGATGGTGACTGTGGAGACAGGTTGGTGGGGCAGGTTGCCATGCTGAACGATCACTAGCTGACCATGCTCGTTCTTCATCAGCATCGCACCTGGACTGTGGACCAGTCCTGGGGGTAAGGTGATCGTCCCCTGGAAAATACAGGTCTCAAATTGAATATTCAAGTCCTTCTCAGCCTTAGGGAAGTGGGTGGTATTATACTTATACCCTTCAAAATGTAAATTCATCATTTAAAAGACAAACTAGGAAACAATTAAGCCAGCAATACTGAATGTTTTATTTGTATATAATACTGCTGCAAAAGTGTAACTTCCAGTTCTACATTTAACAATTTTAAATAAACTTCTCTTTTATTCATACTGATACAATTATGGTCATATTGGCATTAGCATTCAGTTTTGAGTGAGGATTACCACAAACAAATGTTTGGGTAGAACCACCAGTCCTCTAGTTTAACACCCCAATGTTATAGTTCTGAGTAGATCTGAGACAATAAGTTACAAGTCAGTAACTCTAATTATTCACTCCAAAACAGATATGGTGCTTACTTCTCTATGATAGTCTACCAATGAACACCTAATGCATCATCAAATCAAATTTTTCTGGATCAAGATGGTCCAGATCAACCTGTCTCTGTATATTTTTATATTAAAAAAATGGTCACAAATTGCATTACCAGGGCTGGTTGACTTCTCCTGATTTTAAGTGAGAGTTCACACAATGTCAGCAACAAACTGCCTTACAATATTTTGCCTAATGCCTAGGTAAGTTGGTCACACTTAACTCTGCACACAGCCTGCATCCCTGATGTCGGACTTGGGATATGCCCAAAAATTTAAATAACTGAAGTCACAGCAAAGCAGCAAAAAATAAAAACAAATCAGACATGACCAAAGATGTTTCACCTTGGTGATTCCTTACACTTTTACAATAAAAAAATATTGATTTTGGACATTCTTTAATAAACTTTTATTGACAAACACAAAAATGGATATGCATTCATTTTCAAATTAATGCGTAACAAAAGGCCTTTTATCGGTGCAACAGCAGCCCCACGACAAGTGCGCTTGAAATCTGAAATCTAGTTTGTAGGGCCATCTGAATCCATAATCAGGGTCGCCAGTGATTTCATGTTAAGGCGGCTCAATTTATTCTATGTGGCCATCTACAACATCTATAAATCTGAATTATGAGAGATTGAAACTAAACATTTTTTTTATTTTAAAGAAGTGGGATGGGATTAGCCGGCATTTTTGCCGATACTGTGCAGCAACATTTCTATCATTATAGCACAGGAGCACTTATGAGGTGCCCAGGGACTGAACCCGGCCGGTCTATTATACTGACACCGACGAGTCAGGCGAAATGCTGTCCCCTTAGCCCCGAGCGTTAGGAGGGAAGCCACTACTAGCAACTTTAAAGTCTTTGGATAGACCTGGCCGGCGTTTAATTCCGCAACCTTCCGATCCGCAAGCTGACACTCTCCAACCTGAGCTATTGTGGCCGGTTGTATTTAGTTGCAAAACTTAAATATCCGTATGTAAATGTATACATGCATAATTTCTTTTAACTTAACGTTTCTTAGATTAGTTTGTTAACCATTTAAATAGATTTGCTAAATGTATGATTTCACTCTGTATACAAAATGTATTACCTGAAAAAAATACTACATTTATAGATATGACAGTGTATATACTGTTTTTTTAAATAACTCTTATTTAAATTTTGTGAAACCAATGTTAATGAATTTTTTTTAAAAAACAACCATATGTTTAGTAAATATATGATACAGTTTTAGTTTTTCCCAATTTTATCTGAAACGATGTAGGAAATTCTGAGAACTGGGTTATGTTCACAAAATAATGAACATTCATAAGGAAGTATTTAAGAAAACAAACAACAAAGACTTGTTGTAAACAATTTACAAATAAAAATCTGAAGCTTTGCTATGTTGCAGTGTGATGTTAAAGTAAAATATATCTGGACTAACTAATTATGGTCTGAGCTAGTTCATCTGAAAAAACTTGGAGACCGGGTGGCTTACTGAGTCCACAAGTAAATTTATATGCCTGCTGGCAATGTGGTTTTCATTACAAGTGTCTTAAACTGGGAAAGACACTGGTCAAGTGTGTGTTTGCATGAAATTTAAAATGATTGCAACATTATGCTTTTTCTGAGTCCTGCTGAAATGACGATATGTGCATATGTCTAAACAATCTTTTGATAATGTTTAAAAAAGAGCAAAATTATACTCTTTATAGAGAGAACGAGAACGATGTTTTTAGAGCAGTGACATTGACTTTTAAAAAAATTGTGTGGAGGAGCAATAAAATTTCTAAGTAGTAATCACTAATCATATTTTGCTGACTTCGGTCATCAAAATATATTGACTGATAAAATCACTTAGGTGTTTAAAGTCATCAGCTGTGGCCACAGTTTTGCGACATTCTCACTAAAAAAATCAAACTGAACATGACCCTGGTGTGACATGTTGTGTAGGAAACTGCCAGGGACAAATGCAGTATTAATCGTCACAAATGTGAAAATAAAGATTACTGGTTAACTGTGCTAAACAGCTTTGTTTCATCGATTTTAATTTGATGGAGTTCAACCCACCCAGGCACCTTCTCTGTTCTTAGCCAATGAAACTGAACGGCAAAATGTACCGTAAAGTTTTATAGATAAGACGCAGTTTTTTGCCCCAAATGATGATAAAAATGTGGGGGGTGCGTCTTATACATGCGAATTTAAGTTTTCCCCTTTTTTCCCAGACCAAAATTGACCCTTAGACTAATCCGACCGCAGAGAATATCGCCGATAGTATCGGCCATAGACAACTGTATTGTGCTATTTTAAGGGAAAAGTTACGTTGTCTTTACCTAAAATTTGACATTAAACATAAAAAGAGACATTTAAATTCGTTTGTGTATACATAAAACAACAATATGCAATAGATATTTGCATAAATATCAATTTATTCTAACAAAATCGGCGAAGTTTCATAATCCGGAAACGGTTATTGAGTTTTAGTGGAACGGGCATATTCATTGACGACGCTGTTATTATCATCGTCTAAGTAATATGGTATTATTCAATTGATCAATTTTGAATTGAATTTTTTTTTTATTTTAAATGTTAACTACGAATAAATTTTAAGTTGAAATTAAAAACCCACTTAACAACAATAAAATGTGCATCGGCTATTTGCGCAGACAAGTTTTCACACCTCTTTTGGATGTTAATAGATCGTCCATCATCCGTAAGTTATCACAAAGGTGCATAGAACTAATTTGTTGGTAAGCGGTCACTTACATAGCATGGTGTGAAAATGAACATATAAAAGCCTTTAGTTGTTATTTTAAATGTCATTTGTGTGTTTGTCCCATGTGTCGAGAACTTAATTATAGGCCGAGAACTTAATTGTTTTTATGACATGCTGCCGCGTGAAACAGGATGTTCTCTCGTGTGTAGGGCTGGGATAGCCGCGAGAATATCCTGTCTGGCGTGTAAACGATATATTGGGGTAGAGTGTCATAACGTAACACAATACACACGGTCTCACTAGGCAAACAGTCGCGACGTATTATTCAAGACACTTAGAGAATAATAAGCACTCGGCGCAAACACGGAGTTACGGAACAATTGGAACATGTTCCCTCGAGTCGAATCGAGCGATGCGGCGACGCGGGAATTTCGTAATGGCGGCCAGATGGATTAGTGAATCGGGGATGCGTCTTGTCTTTGAGAATTTGCTTTTTTCCATGATTCTAGACCTCAAAGAGGGGGTGCGTCTTATCTTTGTGTGCGTCTTATCTTTAAAACTTTACGGTATGCTTGTATAGAGAAAAGATGCTGTCGCCCCTTCCAAAAAAGAGAAAGTTAGGACAATTAATTATTTTACTAAGTCAGGTGCCTGATCCATACACTGGTAATAACATTCTAAATAAATGAAAGCCCTAGTACATCTTCCATCCCCCGCAGCCCCTACGTCCCCCAAAGACACTGACGCCGAAAACAAAATAATGAGCAGACTGAAGCCGAAATCATCAACTCGCATTATTCAATGGAGTTGGCTTAAAGACTTTTTTTGGTTAAATTACAATTCAAATTACATGACATGTAAGCTATTTCACAATGCAATAAAGGTTACATATCCACTGTACCGTAAAGTTTTATGGATAAGACGCGTTTTTTTGCCCCAAATTATGATAAAACAGTGGGGAGTGCGTCTTCACCATGCCAAGTAAAGTTTTCCCCTTTTTTCCCAGACCAAAATTGACCCTTGTACTAAACTGACCACAGAGACTTCTGGCCATAGACAACTGTACTGTGCTATTTTCAGGGAAAACGTACATTGTTTTTACCTAAAATTTGATATTTAACGTACAAAGAGACATTTAAACTTTTAGAAAAAAAAAAGAACAATATGCAATACATTTTTACATAAATAGCACTTTATTCCAACAACATCAGCGAAGTTTCAAATTCCGGAAACAGTCATTGTTTTTTAGTGAAACAGGCATATTCATTGATGACTCTGTCATTATCATCTTCAAAGTTATATTGTACCATTCAATTGATCAATTTTGATTTAAAATTTGTTTTATTTTGAATGTTAACTACGAATAAATTTTAAGTTGAAATTAAAAACCCACTTAACAAACATAAAATGTGTGTTGGCCATTTGTGCAGACGAGTTTTCACACCTCATCAATCAACAGGTAAGTAAATACACAGGTGTATTGAACTAATTGTTTGTAAGCGGTCACTTTAATACCCTGGTGTGAAAATAAAATAACTACATTAAAAGCCTTTAGTTGTTATTTTAATTGTCATTTGTGTGTTTGTCCCATGTGTCGAGAACTTAATTATAGGCCGAGAACTTGTTTTTGGGTTGTTTTTTTTGACATGCTACCTTGTGAAACAGGATGTTCTCTCATCTCACAATTGCATAGGGCTGAGATAGCCAGAAGAAGATCTGTCTGGCGTGTAAAAGATATACTGGGGCAGAGTGTCATAATATAACACAATACACACGGTCTTATTAGGCAAACTGTCAAGAGGTATTATTCAAGACACTTAGAGAATAATCAGCACTCGGCACAAAAACGATTTACGGAACAATTGGAACATGTACCTTCGAGTCAAATCAAGCGATTCGGCGATGCGGGAATTACTTCAATGGTGGCTAGCTGAATTAGTGAATAGGGGATGCGTCTTGTCTTTGAGAATTTGCATTTTTCTTTGACTCTAGACCTCGAGGAGGGGCTGCGTCTTATCTTTGTGTGCATCTAATCAATAAGACTTTACGGTAATACAAATTCCAAAACAACTACACCGACTTGTCATGAGGGGATTCAGTGCCCAAAACCAAGCAAAAACTGCATTAATGACTTTCCTTCAAAACTGTTGATATCATGATGCTATAATTAATGTAATTATCTTTGTGTGCGTCTAATCAATAAGACTTTACAGTAACACAAATTCCAAAAACAACAACACCGACTTGTCATGAGCGGATTCAGTGCCCAAAACCAAACAAAAACTGCATTAAATGAGATTCCTTCAAAACTGTTGATATCATGATGCTGTTATTAATGTATGGAGACATGAACACTTTTGACGTTATCAGGGCTCTTACACTGTTGACGGGAATAAAGACAGGAAACTTTTCCAGTGAAATGATAGTATACAGTGTTATTAGTGTTCCTCGTCAATGTTTTTAAGTTAACAGTTCAAAAGTAAAAGTTCAACTCTTTTATGTTAATATGTTACAGGCAATGATCTTGTTCAACTGATCATTCATATTGGTGCATTCAAAGGATTGAGGTTACCAGGACAATAAAAAGTAAACATTTTATAATAGATTTTTTATCAAGATATATATTCATAATATATTTATATACATTTGTAAAAATGTCATGTCCCCAAGTTTTTTTTAAATGTCCCCTGATTTGCAAAGGTGACAGGACAAATGTCCCCTCATTTTTTTAATGCTCGGCACAACACTGGTGTTTGTGAGACTTAGTTGTCTGTAAGACTTAATGCAGGGCTTTTCATCCTTATATAACAGAGGGCGATATTCGGCCACTTCCCAATCTGAAAAATATAGTTTTTTCCCAATTGTGGCAGAATTTCTTCCCGAAATACAAGACATGATTTCCCAAAATCTTATGTATAGAATGATTATCAGTAAATAAAAGTAAAAACATGCGCAGTGAAACAGTCAAACGCTCCGAAAGTCTGGATTTTATTCCGTTTCAGGGGAGATAAATTGGTGTTTATTTCCGGTTGCAGAAACTAATGTCTCATAACAGAAAATATTACTGCAAATCCGTGAAACGTAACGAAAACCAAAAGTCATTATTTGACTATGGGGTAAAAAAACAAAACTCATTCCCCAATCCACGGCTGTGGTTGAGCGTTTTTTTAGTGCTATGAATGACATCTGTACACACCTTAGAACATCGCTCACTAGCAAGCATTTAGATGATCTTATGAGGGTCAATCTTCTCAACATCACTCTTAGTGAAACTGATCTAAATTCACTTGTTGATAAATTCAGAGATGCCAAGGAAAGAGACATGGACCTTTGAGTTTTGTGAACTGAATTATCAATACTATAGAATTGTGAAAATCGGAAAAAATAAAGTGCTATAAAAATTAAAGTAACGTTAAAAATGCTTATTCCTATAAGAATTTGTACTCCAGTACCCCTTATTTCAATAAATTTTGTTTTCCCAAAATGAACAATCATCGCGCATAAATTTCCCAATATGAACAATTGTCGCGCATAAATTTCCCAATTTGAAAGGCCAGGGCCTCTTCCTAATTTCCTGATGAAAAGCCCTGTAATGTGTGATACTAATGTTACGTAACATACTTCGCTACAGATATGTTTCTACTCATTACTTCTCAGGTTCTAATGATTGAAGGCATACTACCTACTAACCTATCTTATCCAACAATCTGATTATCTAAATATATAAGTAGTCTAAATATATACTGCTCCAGACATGTGATCTTTCCTTGGTCACAATGAGGAAGACTTAGGCTCCCAGAGAGGCAGATTGGGATGCCAGATAGAGAGACTTCCATAAATGCGGATGTAAATTGACTATGTGACTTATTTCTATTTGTAAAACAGTATTTTTTGTCTTTTTTATCAATAATCATTGTAATTTCAGTGACAAAATTGTTCTTTACAATAGTTTAAATGAATTTTGAAATGTATGCAACTCATTTTACTTCAATATCTAGACATAAATTGTGTGCTTTGGTTTTAAGCTTGTGGCCTACAAAAACAACAACAGCCAAACATGGTATAAACAAGTAAAGTGTAAACAGCAAATACTAATTAATTAAAATAAGGTTTAAACAGTGATCTAAATATATTCTACCATCAAATTCAAACTTAAAATCCTTAAAAATATTTTTGCACTTCAAGATTTAAAATTTGAAAAAATTAGAAAGCAAAAATAGTTTATTGAATGTGTAAGTTAGTGACAAAAGAGTTTTGATAATTATAAAATATTAATGGTAAACACTTTGATACCATTATTGCCTAAACAAATTTAAGTTAAATGAATTAAGAATACATGGAGACATTATACTTATCAGGAATAAATAACAAACAAGTGTTTTATTTTGTCTATGACAAAGTAGTAAATGGATAATTGTCCAGATGTTTTGTTTTTTTACATATAGAAGTCACATGCTAATGCAAAAAAAAGCCCAAATTATTTTAAATTAATTAATGAATTTGTCTTCTGATAATGTATCATCTCATAATGTAAATGATGTAAACTGGTTTGGAGTAGTTGAAATGGAAAATATCTTTTAAAAGTGTCAATGGTTGGCATTTTATTTACTATTCATACACAAAATGAGATGGTATCAATTGACACAAAAACAATTTACGTTTATGATAAATGCAAAGCTTTGAAATTGGACAACACTATTGTAAAGTAAAGAAACAATTTACTCCTCTTAAAAAAAGCTAAAGTCAAAGTTAGCTTAACACAATGTTGGGAAACTCTATCATGCTCTCCATTTCTTAGCTTTTATCTGTTCCATGGTTCCTGTGACCCTTGCAGATTTGCCTCCCAATTCACCCCCACCACCCCCCCCCCCAGTGTTCGCGGTTATGCTGTAATCATAAATACACACTGAATTTGCCTGGGACGCATTTTTGTACACAAAAATACATGTTGCAAGCTCCATGTACTCAGCAGCGTTTTTGTTTCATACATTCATCGCTTTCATGCAAACTTTTTTATGTTAATTTCATATGCACATGATAACTTGTACATAATGTTTATTTCCAACCAAGTTAATTACAACAGTCATAGAAATTAGGATTGAAATTTACAAGCACATCGGGCTATTAAGAAAGCAATTTTCATAAGAAAATTCACTAGTCTGAAATCAATTCTGTTTTAATTTACAAATAAATCTAAAAAAAGATTAATAAAGAAAAAAAACACATTTAAGTATCATTTGCCCAGCAACTTCAGGCTATTTTTTCCCGGGTTTTGCACTAGATACATCTTTCAGTTTTATTTTCTCTGCCATTTTGTTCTGTGGCCCAGCTGATTTTGATTTGGTATAAAATATTATGTACCATGCAGGAACCAGAATACCGCATGGTTTCTGGGCAGTAAACATATTATCGTTTTAGGGGGCATAACAGGTTTATTATACAAGCAACAGCTTGCCAAATGAAATAAGCAGCTCAAAATTTTGTTTACAATTGTAAATGAAATTATAATGATTGTTCAACTATCTGGATCTTAAAAACTGTTGGACTAGTAAATTGGGAATTTTTACTAGCCTGAGAGAAAATCTACAAGTTTTTTGCTGTCTGGCTAGCGCTAATTTCGATCACTCTTATAAGCAACATGTTCTTAGTATGAGTTTTGAGTCTAAATTGGTGTTTATTCCAGTCGGTCCTTTTTCCCGACCGACCGTTCCAAGGCGGTTACTGGAATACCTTTGTCCTGTTTCTTTTCAAATTATGGTATATGTTGCAATGCTCATAAGACTTTGTCATATATTCTTATTCATGGAAGAGAAACCATGGTCGCTCGCTTCATTCACTCCCATTGGTTTCTAATTCCTGGATGAGCCACCAATTTTGATACTAACCTTAACATGGTAAAACTTTACACAGCAGTCAAGGTTGAAGAAAAAGAAAATCAATACAAGATTAAGTTTTATGAGTACACACAAGCGCATCAGTTTCAACAAATGCTGTAGTCTGCTGAGAAAAAGGCGCTATGACGTCACACATGTAATTAGCACTAGTTTGTTTTTTTGTTTGTAAGCAAAGTACACAGGTCATTTGGTAAACGTTTTTGAAATATTCTGTTATGTTAGTTGCCTGTATTCAAGTGCATGCATGTCCATTTTTCTACATGTTTACTTGATTTAAGTAGTGTATTTAGAGAACCAAAGTAAACGGAAATTATTGTTCTTTTTTTAAGTCACAAGGTTAGTCAAATGCAATAATAATGCGGGAAATTAGTACCTTGACTTGATAAAGAAAAAACTTTAAGTCTAATTATCTTGAGCATGTGTATGGGTAAATAGAAAACAGTTCTCATAGAACCCTATTAACTGGTTATTGAACATTTAAAAATTTTGAAGCTCAGTCCGATGCCTGTGTCTGCAGGTGCGTTAAGCATTTCTTCCATTTTCAACATAGTGTTGTGTTAGAAAACAGAACATGTGACACTGATTTGGCTCGATCTCCGCCATTCATTAAATGGGTGTGGTTTCATTGTCAATCAAGGGATTACAGTTGGTGATGGTTGCCTTCTTACACCAGTAGACGAAATGATCATCTCAACCAATGAACACTCAGTACACTCAATGATGGGCAGTGATCTGTTCTGATTAGCTGCACACATACAGCTTGAGCTGGTCATTTGAAAAAGGTTATATTGTGTAATCAAATGATCGGCTGGTATCTACTGACTGGGACAGACTTTTGGAGGAGGGAGATTAAGTCTGTCGAGAACATCAAAGCAAGAGAATTGATGTACTCAGCATGAGACAGACCCCTGATATCAGCAGTCTCCCAGGGAAATGGGGAAAGATCATATGTCTGCTGCTCTTAACATGTATATCAAATTATGTGTCTTCCCAGAGCTGTCTGCATAGGTAGCTCAGATGATACTCCCAAGCAGGAGGTTGTAGGTTCAAACCCTATCCTGGGTAAATAGTTAAATAATTTACAACATGGTTTAGAGGTTTACATGCTTAAGATTTTATTACACTGATTGGCAATTATAACTGAAAATAGGACAGGTTTCTCAGTGTAGCATAAGCTAACATGGGGGACAGGTGGTGGCTAGTAAGAGCTATTTTTATAACAATGGATTGCCCAATTTTCAGAAGTCAAGATTATCAGCATTTTTTGTGAGCCAAACTAGATTATTTGAAGCCAAAGGCTCTATTGGAATATGCCAGCACAACCCGGCTATTGTGTGTATGTGCTGGAAAAAATTCTACAAAAACACACCTGCTGGATAAAACATTGCTAAAAATTCAACCCTCAAGTTACAGGTACTGTTGATTTTCTGTACTGTCCCTGCAAATGAAAGTGCCATGTTGCTTGCAGTGTTATACTTACTGGTGGTCCTCCTGGCCTGGGTGCAATGTTAATTTGAGTTGGCTGAGTTGATGCTGCACGTATAGATGCATTATGCATTCTTGCCTGTTGTAACCGAACATTTGCTTGTGGTCTAGGAGAGGAAATATTTGACATTACAGCCTGTGGTCTCACACTGGACATCTGAGACACTGGTGCTTGTCCTCGAACGGTTATCACACTTTGTGTTGTTACCACTTGAGATGCATTGGAAGTCACATTATGAACTATGTGCACATTTGTTTTCTGGGTCATAGATGGTGGCACAACAGAATTCACAATTATTCCTTGGGTACTTTTAGCACTTCCATGAATACTTGCATTGTTAATTCCTGGTGATGATCTATTTAAATTACCTGATGAATTGTCACTAGGTATAACTATTGCAGATGAATTTGGTGCCAATGAATTTGCAACCAATTTAACACTAGTTGTTCCTTGACATAAATTATTTGATGTAATCTGTTGTGAAGAATGTGACGTTGCACTGTTTATATGATGGACATTGCTGACTAATGTTTGATTTCCCTGATTTTGAGCTTGAGAAATGATTTGAATTGAAGGTGAAGCTGGTTTGTTTACACTGTTGACTGGCTTAGGTGAAACAGTTCTTTGTGAGTTTGCTTGGGAATTAACAAGAGTAATTTGTGAATTAGAATGAATAGAATTAATACCAAGTATCTGGTTGTCTTTTTTCGAGACAGCATTGTTTATACTTCCAGTATTATTAGTTAATTGCACATTGTTATTTTGAGCAGTAATCAGTGCATTTGTACATGCCGAATTTGTCGAGGATCCGATGACATGATTGCAGTTCACGGACGGAGTAGATATCGATAAACTGTGATCATTATTAGTAGGAGAAGCCAACTTTGACTCCAAGGATGCAACTAGCTCATTCACTGCGTTGACATCAGTGTCTGTTCGAAATAAATCATCTAGCGGGTTAGTATCCGCCATTTCCTCGACTGAAATTTTATAAACTAAAACTACGCATGCGCAGTGCATAGAACTGTGGGAAGGAAATTAGAATTTAGCGCCATCTGACGGACGTGAATCGCCATTTTGAAGAAAAAAATCAACTACGTAGAAAGAACTGCAAAATATCTGCTGTCATCCTTCGCTTTAAGGCGAAAGTCATTGGTGGAAGCCATGAGTACTGGAATACCATACCTTGGCAGCAAGATAAGCCTAATATCGAAGGCCGGAATCCGATATGAAGGCATTTTATACACCATCGATCCTAACGAATCCACTGTCGCTTTAGCCAAAGGTATACCCATTTGTATTATAAGAATATATTCATCAGTTTCCATAGTAGATTGAAACTATCGTTAAAAACATTTTCAAATGGGTTAATTAATTATTTTATTTTAGGAGTCTCGCGTTTAAGCAAAGATTTGAAATCGCTGCGTGTTGGTTTAGGTATTTGAAAAAATGTAAACAAAGGGAGATTTTTCTTGTGGAATAGTGCTGTTTTCAGTATTTGACGGTTAAGTTGAGTTAAGTTGTTGCAAATATATGCAGTTGTCTCTTTAATGTTTTAAAAGTCCATGAAAATTCTGCATAACTTCCTACTATGCACATATATGTTGCTGTCAATAGGTTGAAAGTCCATGACTGAATTGCAAGTTCTAGCAAATGTGAAAGATTGTTTTTTATGGGAAGTGAATTGTGTGTTGAATTTTACATGGAAACAGGAAAAGGTTGAAAGCATGTGGTAATTTGTCAATTTCTCATCAAACATGGAAAATTAGTGTGTCTGGACAAATCTCAACTTCTATAAATGTGACTTATCATGCGTCACAAACCCATCCACTTTTTTTGGGAGAAAAAAAAAATACCCCCACCCCACCCCTTGATCAATTACGCTTCACCCAGGAGTGAATGGTCAATAACATGCCATTTAATAGAACTTTTTCATATATTGTTAATTTTATTATGGCATTGTTGATCTTTCTTAGAAAATTCTACTTTTTTCTTATATTTTAATGACACGAAGCCCTTGCAAGGATGTTGCTATTACATACTGGCATAAGTATTTTTTGCCCATATATTATATATAATAGGAAACAGGTGCTCTAATTCTGCCGATGACATGTTTGCTCGTGTGCGCGGCTAATTTTAATATGGCGTTTTGACAGAGGTGAAGAAAAGTAATAAATCTTAATTGATCGGCATCTGTTTACTCTTAAAACATGTTTGTAGCATCCTGATTTACGGAAGCAATTAAGGATGACTGTAGGCATTGTATAATTACTGATTGGGCCACCAAAAGGCATGATTACCGCAAAGGAGCGAAGCTGTGCGTCCGAGTATTATTTAATTTGACAGCGATTTAGAACCATGCACACTAATACAGCAAATCGATTGATTGTATCTACGAAAGATGTACTTGTTACTTGAATGGTTAAAATTATGGCTAAAAAAAGCTTGTTTGACGTTTTGGTATTTCAAAATTAGTTTTGGGCACAGACTACACTTTGACACAGTACATTTTGTACTATAAACCAGGTTCTTGTTGTCTTACCTGATGTGAACGGTGACAATTTAACAATGTTTATTGATATGTTTAACATGTCTTGGCTACAGGGGGGAACCCCTAGTAAAAAACGTAAAATTGACGAGACCGACTCGCCAAAGAGATCATTTAAAAAACTAAACTCACAATTAAACTATGACTGGTATGTGAAAGACGACAAAGGGTTATGGCACTGCACTTTGTGCAGAATAGCAAAGTTTGAAAACCCCTATGCACGTGGGCATGAAACACCAGCCAAAACAACAAATCATGATCGTCATGCAGCATGTAAGTAAATTATAAAGTGAATAAGTGCACTTTTTTGTCGGATGGGGTAAAAATGTTTTATTTTTTTAAGTTCTCAAACTGTTCAGATTTTGTTTTGTTGTTGTAGTGAAGTCAGTTCATAGATATGTAAAAACATGTAAAAGGTGAATGAATATTGAAATGGCAAAGCAACTAGCTGGCTACAAATCAACATAATAAGATTATACTAAAGATGAGTTTAGCATGAAGAAAGATGTACATATTAAATCGCATATTGTTGTTTCTTTGGATAAGTACAGACAACAAATGCAACAAAACGACACATACACCTTTAAATAAACTAATAAAGATATATAAACAACTTAAAATACACCAACAACTACACATGGTATGGTAAGTTAACATAAAACGCAGTACTCTTCTCCCTAAATTCTTCCATTTCTCCCTAATTCCCTTGAAGGGAGAAGTCACTTCTCCCTAAAATTTCTTCCTAGGATGATCCCTGAAAACCTCGATTCAACTTTCCAAGCTGAACGATTTGTAGCATGCAATTTCATGGTTGTTACCCAGCTGTTAGAAAATCTGTCTAGGCGCCAACAAGCAAAATTTGAGAGGACAGAATTATCAGAAGAATAAAGAATGGAATAGACAACCAATCTGAACACCTCGGATAATTCACGAATTATCCTGAGAACGGAATTACCAGAGGAGTTCCGACTGGTAGAGACAATTAAGCTTACGATTTCTAACACGCGATTACATTGGTTGTTACCCGACTATTCATCCAATCAGAAATGCCGTAGCTCAGCGATAACGCATCCAGTTAAGTTTTGATGGTGACTGTTTACAACCGAAAATGTCATGGATTATTGAATGTACAGACGATTCCAAATTGGCGAGAGATGTAAAGACGAAATGTAAAAACAAAATCGGATGGGAATGGTTAGAAAGTGTAATTGAACTTGATGGAATTTGTGTAGCTCTGTCCCTAATTTATCAGAAAGATCGACAGTTCAGGGAAGTGTATGTGTATTCTTTGTGAGAAAACCATGACATATGGGTCGGGTTGCTCTACTTAGGTTCTATAGTAAAATACTTTAGTGAAATTAAACTTTTGTGTACTTGAGAATTAAGAAATCCCAAAAATACATGCATCTTCTTTGTGGGTGTGCTTGGCCTTTGCTAGTCATCGCTTGTCAGTCACATTATTGTATATGTATTATGACTTTACATAATACATATCAATGTAAATATGCTGGGTTGTTTAGAGAAACGCTAATATTTATGTTTTTCATTTACTTATGGACTAGTCTTTTTGTTGTTCATATGACATTGTTTAATATATAACCATACTTTTATGTAGTCCCTGTGTTCTAATTCTTGTCATCTCATATGTTCCAAACTCTACTTAAAGTGAACAGCTTTAAAGTACTTAGAGTTTTTGAAAATTGATTTAGGGATTTTGAAGAAGGGATCTGGAAGAATTTAAGACCACTTTAAAGTTGAAAATGTTTTTTTTTTTCAGGGGGTTTCCTCCCTGATCCTCCACAGGGGGCCTTGCCTTTTGACCCATGCCTAATGCGACCCCCAAATCCCTAGCCGAAAGTTTTCCTCCTTTTTCATATTTGACCAATCACACCCCTGTGCAGTCCACATTCATGCCAGAGTGCATTGAACAGCAGTGCACACAAGTTTTGCAGTTTGACACATTAAAATGTTTGTTGTTGTTTTTTTGTTTTTTTTTATGTTATTCTACTTTAGTGTCTGTTTTTCTTGAAATAACCTGGAGTAAAAAGCTAGTTGTTTAAAAGGTACGTTAGTGCTGTCAGTTTAAAGGTGGTTTGCAACAGTTGCCTAAATCAAATATGTGTCAGTTACCATTGGTAGTATTTACAAATAATTCTGGACTATTGGACCTAAAGAGGCCAGGGGACTTTCCTCATTGGCTGTTCAAGATTATAGAATATGTCAATATTTATTGCTAAAAAGGACAATAACAGGAGACTCAATCATAATATATGTTTATATTTGCTTGAATACTTAATGTTGACGGTACAAGTGTCAAATAATCAGTGACCCATTATCATTTGAGATTATGAACCGATTTAACAACACTTGTCCCATCACGTTGAAAGTTTTGGTTTGGGTTAGCAAATTTGAAAACAAATTTCTAAAAGATCTGAATTCCGAGAAAAGGCATGTTGCAATGTTGCAGAAACCATCTGATATTTAAGGGCAGTGGTTTTGTATAGCATCAATATTGAATGTTTTCAATCTTGCTTTTTCAGTAAGGTCATTTGGAACAGAAGACCGTCCGACAGATCGACCAGTTGCTCCAAGGGATGAGATATTTGAGTATATCATTTTTCGAGGAAGCGACATTAAAGATCTTCATGTCTGTGAACCTCCTAAACCCCAAACCTTGCAGCCACTTCCTCAAGATCCTGCCATAGTTAAAGTAAGAGCTTTTGTCAGCGAGTAAAAGTTAAAATTCGATGTAAGAACTATTTTATCATCAGAAGTTTTTATTTCGCTGTCATTATATGATGTTTAAAAGTAAACGTTCTGATTCATCATGAAGCAAAACCTACACTGATAATGGCAGCATTTTTAACAGTCCTCAAAAGTTGACATCAATGGGATTTTTATGTGGGGCGGTTTTCCAGTTATTGATTTATTGTGGGGTCACCAATAATCTGTAATCCCATCTTTACAAGAGCAGCTTGGCAGAAATTATTAAGATTGTATTCTTGGGAGAAGGAAGACTCTGCTGATTATGTCGGAGATATCCGTAACCATTGTTTAAAAAAGCAAATCACAAGTCATCTTGTACTTACATCCTTGGAAGAAATCATAGTATGGATGTTAATACATAAGCATTGATAATTCATTATGTCAGTGCCGTTATAGTTTGTCAGTTTTATATTTTGATACAAGTCTACTACTAAACCCAGAAGATTGGTAAACTCTGAACTTCATTCATGATTGGCCACCGTCAAAATTTAGAAAGGTCAAATTAAAATTTCTGCTGGTAAATTGAGTGTGCTGCATCATACAATGTAGAATGATTAACATATTGCATGTATTTACTGTTTATAATGCTGCTGCATTTTTACGTATTGGAATATAATTTTCTTTCTCCATCTTTTTAAACCTACTATCCTTATTTGCTTTGCTGATCTTTTCTTTTTTTTGTGCTTTTTTTTATATTGTATAAAACTTCTGTATCATAGGCCTACTGTACAAAGTGATATTAATTTTGTATTCTTTTTTCTTTAGTAGCAACGAAACTACTGAATTTCATATGTACTTTAATGACAAACACAATAACAACACACACATTAAAGATGGCAAATGTAATCCTTAAATGAAAATAGCTAAAGGATTTTTTTTATATAACGTTACTCTAATTCCTGATGCCCTTAGGTTCGCTTGCATCCATGGATTAAGCTTTCTTTAAAATTGGATTCATGCTTCTTACTAGAATCGTCATGATTATAGTGTTAAGAAGTTACAAGTCAGAGACTCTTTCTTAACATTAAACTGTTAATTGACTTTATTGAATTTATTTTCTTGCTCTGGTATAATTCAAAAGTTTACCTTGTGATTTCAGTCCTCTCAGCCAACTCCTTCAGGAGGAAGTTTTCAGCAACAAAACTCTGGGGGAGGTTTTGGAGGCAACTCTTCAAGTTCCTACCAGCCATTTGGGGGTTCTGCCCTATATGGCCAGTACGGTCCTGGAGGGGGTCAAGTCAGTCAGTCTCAAGGATATGGAGGGATGCCACCTTCAGCTGGTGGTCAACCAGGTATAATCTATTAGGTGGTTGTTATTTGCCACACAATTTTTGTGCATCTTGGTGAAAAACAAACAAAAACAACATCTTTTTGTTTTTTACATAATTTCCCAACCAGGCTTGCCATGAAATGATGCTTAAAAAGTAAACGTTCTGAAACAAGACTGAAGAACAATTTTTACTGATCAGGCGCCTGGTTATCTATACATTTCTCATAATGTGCTCAGAGTGTTGGTTTCAGAACATTTGTACATTAGTGGTTCGTCAAAACAGTAGACTCTTTTTCATGCAAAATGGCCAGGACAAACAGTTTGCTACAAATAACACCTGTGTTGGAAAATAATCCAAAATTCCTTCACCTACATCTTTTGACATCTCCCATTTTGAATTCCCAGTTACACTAGACTTTTTTTTATGAAAAAAGATTTCTGGATAGTTACGAACAATGATTACGTCTTTTTATTACATGGTAACACAAAAAAAAAATGTAATGAGCCTTGCCAAATAAACAAAGCATATCAATAAAGAACATAAGTGTGTAGTTGTACCGTATACTGCTTGCAATGAAGTAAAACATGCCTGCTTTGTGACAGTGAAAAAAACACAGAAATAAACATTGAATACCTCCAAACTTTGCACACAATGCTTGTTGAAGTTACATTGTAGATAATGCCACATTAATTTTATACCTACCTATTGTTGCTGTATACAGTATCTGGTTGAGACAAAGGTAAAGGAAATTGTCCCTTTTTTGGACTAAAGCAAAAATTGTTATTTGTATTTTTTTTTAGCTCACCTGAGCACGTTGTGCTCAAGGGGAGCTTTTGTGATACCCGCTTCATCCGGCGTTCATCGTCAACATTTTAGCTTGTGAACACACTAGAGGCCACAGTTTTTATCCAATCTTCATCAAACTTGGTCAGAATATTAGTCTTGGATGAGTTCATTATTGGGTCACCTGGAGTCAAAAAGTAGGTCACTAGGTCATATTTTAGGAAAACCTTGTGAACACACTAGAGACCACATTTATAGCCCAATCTTTGCCAAACTTGGTCAGAATGTCAGGGTTTTCCCTTGGCTTCGCCGACTGGGGGTCATTTGGACCCCCAGACATCCATATTTGGGGGTCATTAAAAAAATTTGGGGGTCATTCTTAAAATAACAAGCAAACACTGATTTGCAGTACGTGGACCTGGTTCACTGCGCTTTGAGCTTGCAGACGAAAGAAACTGCGTCAGTTTTGCCGAAACATTTTTTTCAACAGACTGGTTATTACTTTTGACGGGTTTTCCTGTGAAGAAACCTGTGATACAGTCTACATGTTGGACTGTGTCTTCCGCTGAGCAGCAAAGATACGAAAATACGATCAATACACCGTAAACCCGTCTACCTGGTGACTGGTTTGATTATGTAAACCCAACTAGCGAATAAAAACTGTCAACATTAGCGAACCAGTCTGGTTAAAAATGAAAGTAGACGAATAGAAATTCGGACAATCAACAAATCGGAAAGCAAACTGAAATGATGAAATATTTTTTGTTCCACGCTGACCTGCGTCCACATGGACGCATCGTATTTTATTTTGAGGGTCATTAACAGAAAAAATGCGATAATGACGCAGGATTTGTGCGTCAAGGAAAACCCTGGAATGTTTGTCTACATGAAATCTTGGATGAGTACGTAACTGGGTCACGTGGGGTCAAAAAAAGGTCACTAGGTCAAATCTTAGAAAAGGCTTGTGAACACACTCGAGGCCATATTTATTGGCCAGTCTTCATCAACCCTGGTCAGAATGTTTGTCTACATGAAATCTTGGATGAGTTAATTATTGGGTCACGTGGGGTCAAAAAGTAGGTCACTAGGTCAAATCTTAGAAAAAGCTTGTGAACCTACTAGAGGCCCCATTTATGGCCCAATTTTCACCAAACTTGGCCAGCATGTTTGCCAGTATGAAATCTAACATGTGTTGAAGTAAATCATATTGATACAAATACCAGTATGCAATATTTGGTTAAAAAATGTATAAGAATATATTGGTCATTTCAGTATCGAATTTATATTGGAACAAAGTACCTTTTGATCAATTTCTCATTCGTATTTCATCAAAATCATGAAATCAATACTCTGCTCTAACCAATAATATGACTGACAATTCAGATACTAAACCAGAGGTCTATCATTTGCAGTTATTTGGTGACATTGTGATCTTTTTCTCCCAGAGTGTTTTTACTTTTAAACCAAGTATGTATGCATAATGTCCCATGGTGCACAAAAAAGTCATTGCACACACGCAAGTTTCGTGTATTTAAATTTAGAGCCTGCTTGTCTGTGTCTACCTCAGGTGGTTCAAGAGGGCCCTCCCCCTCACTAAACCGTGTGTCTCCTACCATGGACCAGGGGGTGCAGGTGGGCTCAGGTCCAGCCCAGCAGAGGCGCACTGGTAATTGTTGTCTCATGCGGCTTACCCTTACACCACTGTTGTGGCATTAACTGTCAAATCTGCATGTGTACACATCATTATTAACAATATATTTAACCTCTTTTTCCAGAAAAGCAACAGTGGGATGATTGTAACTTGTGCTTAATCCATGTTTGCCGTTCTCTTTGTTTTGCACTCACTACTTATTCTGCTTAACAAATAATATATTGTCCTCTATATCAGTTTTACTTACTACAGTATAAGCAGTTTGACATTGCTGATACTATACAGAGGAGTTGCCTTGTTATAAGCAAATAAAAAAAAAGATGGTTCAATCATGCTGATTAAGTAAACCTAAATGACCCATTTGTACTGGTGATTGCAAAGAAAGAATAATGCTTGTACTTAAATATTTTCTCAAGATTTGATTTAATATATGGCCTTGATAAAAAGAATAATATCAAAAGTAGCAATCATGAATTTAAAATGGCATTTTTTTTTGTTGAAGACAGTTGTTAAAATAGAAAATAACTTTCCAGTTAAATGGTTTTCAGCAAAAAGAAAGGTGTTACGAGTATTGTAGGAAATTCTCAATCTAACTGCCTGTTATAGGATCTCGAGGTGCCACACCCCCACCCAACAGGAAGTCTCCCACGTCTGACCAGGGCACACAAGCCGAGGCACCAGGTGTTCCCGACACCAGCAAGCCACCTCCTGGTCACCACCAGCAGCAGCATGACAAAAGACGTCCCCCTCAGCAGCAGCAGCAAAGTCAGCGTGGCTGGGAGAGACGAGACCTCCAGCCAGCAAATCACAGCCAGCAACAGCAGCAGTTCAGAGATGACAGACCTGTCTCGGGGACGTATGCAAGGGGTAGAGGCAATAATAACAGAGGAGGTGAAAACTATGAGAACTCAATTACTATGTCTGTTTTTAAATCCAGTATTTATATTAAAACTATTTAAGTTAGATAAATTCAAATTAATGACATTGTTTTTTAACTGATCTTTATGGACAATTTAAAATTTCCCTAAACTTTTACTTTTGATGATGTCTGTTTGGGTTAATATTATAAAATTGAACACAAAGAAATAGACAAAAAGATGTCCCAAATATTACAATGCTTCAATTAGGTATGGGATAAGAGGAAGGGTTTTTGATCACGTTCTTTTTATTTTTTACATTGGCCAAGCATGCCACATTTAATGTTTGTTCTCCTAGGCTTTTTTTGAAAACAGTGAAGGAAAAATCAAACTGGTTTTTGCTTTAAAGATGTTTATAATTACTGTTAACTGTTCTTTTCTGAAGAGAAGTTGTTCCTCCCTTATTCTGTTGTTAGCTATTGTAAACACACAAAGTTGACCGCGGCCACAGGATTGTCAGCAACATTTACAATTTTTCTCTTAACTTCCAGATAAATTAAGTCACCATTACATTCTCCCTACATCTTTGAAAGCTAGACCATTTTTTTTTTTTTTTTAGAAAAAAAAAATATTTTTTTTAAATCATTCGGTATATGCTTAAAAAGAATTTTTCAACTTTCTTTAAATTGATCAGGACCCTGTTTATTGTGATGTAGTCTTTTCACATGAATCAGTAACTGTTTATTGTGTCTTCATGTCCCCAAATGGTTGAATGTAGAAAATGTTCTTATTCCTACTTTATTGTGTTGTTTAGGTGGTGGTGGGTTCCGAGGCGGACCACCACGAGGTGGAGGTCAGAGAGGGGCACCTAGGGGAGGACCTCCTCGCAGACCCTCTAGCAGGCAAGAACCTCTCAAGTTTGAAAATGACTTCGACTTTGAGAGCTCCAATGCACAATTTGATAAGGAGGAGATAGAACGAGAATTGAAACAGAAGCTTACTATTAGTGAGTTATTTTTTTATGTTTATAATGTTTATCTTAACAATGGCTACTAATATGGTCTATTACAGAAACTCTTCCGATGCTAGTTATGTAATTATAAGACAAAGTAAGCTGGGGGTAGTGGAGTATCTACTTGTTGAAACTTGTCCTCAAAAATATTGTTTTAGGCAGCCCCTCCACCATATTTACATTTTGAAAACAAAATATTATGTGGGGCTGCCAGACTACCAACTTACTCATTTTTTAAGAAGTAGATCTTCTTCAATAGCGTTATATGAGTTTATATATCTGTTACAAAGTATAAAGAATTTTAAGAACAAATATAAAAGGCAATTCAGGTGGGAATGGTTTAACTGTGGTGAAAGTTCTATCACCATGGTGATACAAGAGTTTTACACTGCAGTTTAGGTCTTACTTTCGCTGCAATGTTATTTTAAGCAAGGTTAATGACGGAACTGTTTGAAAGTTTTTAGTAGTAAATATTTAATACATTCCTGTGAATTCTAGGTGATAATAAAGTGAATGGTGATGCAGCAGTTGAAAATGGAGCAACTGAGGAGGAAGAGGAGGAGTTCTTTTATGACAAGTCTAAGTCGTTCTTCGACAACATCAGTTGTGAGTCACAAGATCGAGCTAAGGGGTAAGTTCTGTTATCATGCATCATCGAAAAGAGAGAAAAAATAGGGGAAAAAAAGTACATATTTGTTCAAGTATAGAAGAGTTATCAATTTTATCTTGTAGTAATAGCTATATTTTAATTTTCTTTTTTTGCTCTTTGAGCCAATGAAAATATTTGCATGTCAACAGTTTACTTGAAGTACGCACATTATCATTAGTTGACCATTTTCCTCTTTCATATGTTTCGGGGAAACAAATGTTTTAGAGGCAGATCTAAAATTTCCTGTGGTGAGGAATTAACCTTTCATAATGTATCAGAGGCTGATCGACCAGGTCCATTATGGATGTATGTTACCATTTTAGTCGTCATGCTTGCGTCGCTTGGCATATATCAAAGGTATTACTTTCTCCTTTTAGTGGCAACAATGACACTTTTCTAGAACATGATGTAACACAATTGCATGGATTCACTGCAAACTTGAAACATGGGTACAGCATAAGGTTTAGGAGTGCTGTGCACAATAACTGTAAATCTAGCTCATGTAATTCATGAAGTTCACGTGAAAAATGCAAAATACCAATACAGAATGACAAATTCTGAAATGCAGGTGACATCAACTGTTAAAGTGAACACCATTCATTTGAGTTTGTCTTTGTTGTTAAGGTGTTTCTGCAATTTATTTACTTGCTTGTCAGGAAACCAAACAGACCAAGTTGGAAGGAGGAGAGAAAGTTAAATCATGAAACATTTGGAACAACAGATTCCAGAAGGGGCTTTAGACATCGGGGCGGTTTTAGAGGTGGACGAGGTTACAATAATTACAATGGATTCAGAGGGCGCGGGCGCGGCAATCCTGGATATAGAGGTACACAGACATAGATTACATCAACTTTGTATTTTTATGCTCCCCACTACCCAAAAGAGAGGATATAGTCGCCTCTTTGTCCATCCTGTTCATTTTCATTCATCTATCAGTTCATCTTAATTTTGTCTAGAACATAACACAAAACCAAGAGGTGTCAACATGAAAGTTTATAGGCATATAGACCTTAATGAGGAGAAGTGCACTGTTCAAGACCGTAACTCTGTTTTGCATAATTTAAGATTAACTGCCCTTTATTATTTTTACCACTTAAATTTTGTCAGGAGCTTTTAAAAAGAAAAAGAAAGCTTTGCGTGTATATTTTGTTCAGGATTATCACCTTTTTAAGTGATTGTATTATGATGTGCGTCAAAAATTAATGAAAGTTTATCTTTTCATATTTTTGAGAGGGCAACTATAGGCCAAATACTTGTGGCTTCTCCCTTCTGTCAGTTTAACTTTTTAGTTGCCATTTTGTATTTTAATAATATCCGTGTCGTGGATAGTTACTATGGTACCTGAAATTTCCTGTTAATTTCAACTAGGCAGAAGTTCTTCCTTTTTCAGGATATTTCGTCTGGAAATATTTCTGTCTGTTAGCAAATCTGAGAATAAACGTGCTCATTATGAGCCATTGTGACTGTCCTATGTAACACGATCTGTAAAAATTCTATAAACATCTCTGAGACCACTGGGCCAAAATTCAACCATGTGGCATCTTTTTTTTTCTTTATTATATCGTTGAAAAAACATGGCGATCCCATTTCGCCAATAGGCAATACATGCATATTTAACTTCGGATGAACAAAATTATGTCGGCAATCAAAATATACAAAATATTGGGGAAAAAAACGATACTGCTATTGCATATAGTGGTACAGTATTGACCTTGCATATTTTCACAATATCCTGGTATACTGCAACAGCTCTTCCCAGGTGAGCAATGTAGGGCCTCCATATGCCCTCTTATTTAGGTTTTTACTGGCTTATACTCTAGTTATTATACCCCCACCATAAAATGTGTGTGTGTGGGAGCGGGGGGGGCTATAATGGATTCGCTTTGTCCTGTTCGTCGGTCTGTCTGTTCGTCTCTATTTTCTTGTCCGCTCTATAAATCCTATACCATTGAAGGATTTTCTTCAAATTTGGCTGAAATGTTCACCTCAACAAGGGGATATGCAGAACCCATGTTGCCCATGTGTCAGGTCAAGGTCACAATTGAAGGTCAAATATCAAACAATCAAATATTAGACATTATATCGTGTCCGCTCTGTAAGTCATACACTAATTGAAAGATTTTCTTTAATCTTGGCTCAAATGTTCACCTCAACAGTGGGATGTGCAGAACCCATGTTACTCTTTTGCCGCTTAAGGTCAATGTCACACTTGAAGGTCAAAAATTGACTTAGAAAGTATTCTTAAATTTTAACATGTATTTGAATATTTCTTAAACTAGAAAAGGTATTTGCTTGAAACTTAAAATATATTTGAAGTGTCACAATTAGGATATGCAGGTCAAGTTTCATAACTCTGTATCGCATTTTGACAAAGTTATGCCCCTTTTAAGTCTTCAAATTTACATATAATCAAGTATTAGACAATATGTCTTGTCCGCTCTATAAATCCTATACTAATGGAAGAATTTTCTTCAAACTTTACTCAAATGCCCCACTCAACAAGGTTATGTGCAGAACCTATGTTACCTTTGTGCCGGCTTAAGGTCAAGGTCACACTTGAAGATCAAAATTGACTTAGAAAATGTTCTTTAATTTTAACATGTACTTGAATATTTCTGAAATTAGAACAGGTATTTGCTTGAAACTTAAGATATATGACTTATCACAAGTAAGATATGCAGGTCAAGTTTCATAACTCTGTATTGCATTTTAACAAAGTTATGCCCCTTTTTAAGTCTTTTAATATACTTACAAGCAATACTAGACAATATGTCTGTCTGCCCTATAAATTCTAAACTAATGTAAGAATTTTCTTCAAACTTAACTTAAATGTTCACCCCAACTGGGCAATGTGCAGAACCTATCTTACCCTTGTACCAGCTTTGTCAAGGACATTGGTGGGGGTATGAATCGCATTCAGCGATAGTTCTAGTTATATTCTCTTGAAGCAACATTTTTCTGTTCCTTGTTTCTCAAAAGCTCAATCACTCTTGATTCATAATGTTTATATTAAGACCGTTTTATCTTCTGATTTCATGTACATTTTATGTAGCCTGCAGTTCACCGGTGGTCCTATCCAGGCAATAGTCTGGGTGTCATCCTCCACCAATAATTAGCTGGACCAATTTGACAATAATTTTGTCAGTACAATGTAACAAAAAACAAAAGTCTGCTCTATTGGCATTTTAAATGCCTTGAAATTATTGACCCTGTTGAGCATATCTGCAGTGAGAGTTCGTTTTGTTACAAACAATACAATAAAATTTACAGTCATAGTATTTGTTCTTGTATTGTTTCCAGGCCGAGGTGGCTATGGTAACCGTGGCGGAAGTGCTGGTGGTAACCGACGCAATCAAGGGTGGGTGGATTATGAATATCACTACGATGGCGAAAACAGACGGACAGATAGTAGGCGAGACACAGATAATAGGAGAGAAGCAGATAATAGACGGGAAGCCCCAAAGAACAAAGTTAGTGAGTCACTTTCAAATATATATATTTTTTATATATATTTAACTAAATTTCTGGGTTTCTGCTTCTTAAATTTAAAATTTAAATTGTAACCAGGCTTGCCTTGATATGATGCTTAAAAGTAAACGTTCTGACACAGAAGTTGAAGAATATTTTTCACTGATCATCATGCCTGGTTATAAGGAATGCGTTTTGCCAGAAATATTGTCAGTTTAGTAACTAGGGGCATATGTACAGTGTGAAAGTAAACAGTTCTTACAAAAATAAGGTTTGAATTTCAAACTGTTCTTACAAGGGCTGAAAACAGTATAAGACTCATTGGTGCAGTCTGGACACGGTTCAAGGGCTTTGTTACATTTATTTGGAGAAATAATCTTTCATGTAATCTAGCAGTTGAGACAAACATCAACACATTTTTGTTAAAGGTAACTTTTGATGCCAGCTGTTTTGAATTCATTTAAATATTTATCATTTTTTAATTTCTCACTTCATGTTTATTGACTATTGTCCTGTTGTTTATGTGATAGCTATAGCCCTGTAAAGACAGTCTCTCCCCATTTCTATATCTGCACATCTCCAAGCTGTTTGGCCTAGAACAAGATTGTTCAGATACAATGACACAGTGCATTTAAATATATATGTGTTACAGATTCTGTACTTGATACGACCATTTGCCATGTCATCAATTTGTAAAGTTTACAACCTTAGTAAAACATGGATTGTCGTTTATTTTATTTCCAGTGAAGAATCGTCTCAGTTTTCTATTCCTTTTCACAGAATATAATACCTTTGGATTACTTAAATCTGTTTCTAACAAGTTACATAATCAGTAGTCATTATTCTTTATATTTAAAGCATATGCCTATTCTTCATAACTTCATAGTTTTTTATATTGGCAAAGTATTACCTGAAACTGTCAAACTTTTTCTTTAACCCATAACCACAGCGTTGACTAATGCTTTGGTGGATATGTGATCATTGTATAGTTTCAGCAAATCAATTGTGTTTAAACACTCAGTGGCCACATATGTAAACAGTTTTAAACATCTGTGGTGCTGTGGGTTTTGGAATTGAAAAATGGTTAATTAAAATGTAAAAAAAAATGAGTAGAACAGTTGAGCAATAAATGCAGTTCATTCACATGAACAATGTGAAATATCTGTATGACCCTAATTAGGAAGGTACTGATAGGTTTTAGTCAAAAGTGTGGTGTGTTTATAATAGCATCCAGGGTTGTCACTAGAAATAATTTGAGCAGGCTCAATTAACTTTTGAGGAGGCTAGGTTTATGTGACCGCCTAAGGTGAGAAGCGCTGCTAGGGGGGTCCGGGGCCATGCTCTTGACCGATTTTCATTTTTTTTTTTTCGGTCAAATCGGCCGCCAGCCGCCTCCTAATGACAACTCTGAGCATCCATCCCTACTGGTTTAATTTTACTAATTTAGTAATTCAGAAAATGTGCCAATTGTTTTAGGCTTTCAAATGTAATGCATTATCTTGTGTTGAGTGTGTCCTTTGGTCTGTCATTTAATCTTGGTCTTGAAATAAACAAAATATAAAAAGCATTTGCCTCCAATCAACCAGTGACTGGCAGTGTCTTTTAAGGCAAATAAGGATCCGAGATTAGGATAAATAATGCACCAGGGTTTAGAGGATGTTGTATCATCTATAGAAAAACTTGATTTAGATGATATTTTTTTCTTGGTTTTAAAGTGCATTGATGATATTTTATGTAAACAAATTAACAAAATGCAGGACAATTGAAGCACACGATTGTAATGTTACTTGTACTAGTTACTCATCCTGCAGGACAACTTCTCTGGAAGTTTTTTTTTTCAGCCCTTCAGTATTTTCATATCATTTTTATTCCATTTAAAAAAAAAAAAAAACATTTTTCATTGTAACCAATTGTTCCAGTGTCTTACTTTTTTTTTAACAAATGCAGTATTACTTATTAAACTAAATATATAAATTGGCGCAAATTGCCTTTGATGCCTTTCCCTTTCTGAAGGGACCTACCATTTTTCCATAAAGTCCATAGAAACCACTGATAGGAATCATTTGTGGATAATGGTAAAAATTCTGGACATATGCTTGCTAAAATAACAGCTTAAGATAAAAGATGGTCAGACATGTCCAACGTGCTATTTCATATATCAACACTGTCACTAGCCTAGCAATTACCGTCTGTAGAGGTCGTGGGAGACCAAGAAAGATATGGTCAGAATGTGTCGTGGCTTGAAAGTGTGCAGAACTTATCCAATGAACACAGTTGCATGGAGAGCGGAAGTAGGCATGTTGCCTAAAACCCCAGAAACTGGGACAGCCGCAGCAGCAAACTAAAATCTGGCTCAGGCAGACCTTAGAAAAATGCTTATACGATCAATGAATGCACTTTCTCATTTCAGCAACAACAGACCAGTAGACCTCCTGCTCAAGTGGAATCCTAGTTGAACAACCAGCCCGAAATGGTACCTTTATCTACTTGAGTTACTGGCGATCGGCCAGGGTTAAGCTTGTGCTGTATGAACAGGAATAGGACTGTCAATATTTCTGGTGATCACTTGTGACTTTTGAACACAACTTTATGAGGAGTGTCTGGTTATGTCACCTGAATCAGTTTTTTAGTAAGTGTGACATAACTTAAAACTTTATTTGCTTTTGGCATCTTATTTTTTGAAAGGGATTGATTCACACGGCAGCGAATATTTAATTGCTGTAATTGATTACTGTTATTAATAAAATTCACTTATTTATTGTGTTGATTTACACATTGCAAGAAGCAAATAGAATATTAAAGATGATTATTTCATAATTTAGGGCAAAATGTTTTAAACAAACTTGGCATTTGTTTTTAGTAAATGATAAATTTGTGTTATGTTCCTTTACTACACCACAGTATTCTCAATAATTGCATGCTCATGTTAAATTTTTGCAATAAGATTAATTTGTAAAGAAACATTTTCTGACTTTCACCATTTTTGGCTTGCCTTTTAGTAAAAACAAACACATCGTATTTGCCTAAAAGTAATAAAAATAAACAACCCCAGTTTATATAACATTTTCCTGTGATATATTTTCTGCTGTTGTTGATGATGTACAAAGTAAATTAGTGCTATTTTGAGAAACAGTCCAACTTAGAATCAAGGATACATATACGAGCTAAGCAATAACAAGAAAAACTATACATACACGACCTAAGCGACATTTTAGTACATGGTGCTTCGCCACATACTCTCGCAGGGAGATATATATATCATGGCTTTTCAAGTATGGTCATCGGCAAAGGTACGTTCTCCCTGATAACTTTGGACAGATGCTCAGCATATATAATGGCGTGTAGTCAGCCCTAGCCTGAATTGTGTGACCTGTAACTGATGTAGTGGGAAGAAACTTGGTAGTCCAGTGGCATTTTGTTTACAAGTGCACTTAACGTGTCATTTATATTATCTCTTAAAGTAGCTTACAGACATATGGAACATAGATTGTAAAAAGAAAGGCATTTTTGCGAAAGATATTGGAGCAAGGTGTTATTGATGGTTTTTGTAAGCTACTGTCCGCAAATGCCACGTGCATCAACATGAAGGACGTGGTAAGTTGGAGGACGTGGTAAGTTGGAGGCTCCTAACTGTATCCTTGAATCTGATGTACTTGGTATCAACAGCAAAAATCAGAAAGAATAAAAAATTTGCAAAATATATGTGATGTGTTGTCATTTTCTACCAGACATTTCGGCATTGAAAAACATGCAACACTTTCATGACGGTGAGTGATGCTGGAGGCCCTACAGGGATCGTGACGTTTTTACTTTACTGTGCCGAACAACGCCGCACCAAGAAGGAGTCCATAGACGAATTAATTGGTTTCGTAGCTGCAATAATATTAGTGATTTTTGCTGTTATTGCGAAGTAAAATGATGTACAATGACTTGAAAGATAGCATTTATGAATTAATGGCTTTGAAGAAAGAATATCCCTAATATATATTTGGAGTGGTAGGTGTAACAGCAGACGTAAGCTGGAAAACGTAGCGATGTACTTCATTAGTAAATTTAGGCCGTGCCTGTTGAAATTCTTTTGCGTAGAGATAGAGGAAATGGTTAAAAAAAACAATACTTGTTCACGGAAGAATAATAAAACTCGACGCCCCATTTAAAATTATCGCGGGAAACTTATTTAGACTGTAAACAACAAGAAATCTGCCCAGACATTTTGACAATATGTTTATTCTATAGCCTACATAGATGTGGTATATTGAAGAATCTTTTACAGATGAGCATTGCTTGTGTCATTTCTTACCAAGCTTGGTCATTTAATTTTATAAAAATCATGTTTTAAAAAAAATTTAACACGCCTAAGCAGAACTTTTCTGATACTCCGTGAGGTGTCAAGAATTTTGCTTGTGAACAAGCTAGAGGCTACAGTTTTTATCCAATCTTCATCAAACTCGGTCAGAATGTTTGTCTGCATTATTGGGTCAGCTGGGGTCAAAAGGTCAAATTTTATATTAGTGTTTACCCTAGTTTTTCAACCAATCACAATGCTTTATTTTAAAAAAAATCTCCTTTCTATTTCGTGTAGAAACAGTCTATAGAAATTAATGTTATAGAACAAACATTCTACAGTGACGTCATGTGCATGGGATTGTTACTCCGGCCTACCTAATTAATATGCATGACAGTACAAATGAGTGTGTCGTGTGCAAAAGTAATAACAAAACACAGCATATAAACATTCTATAGAACGGGTTTTCTTTGAAATAGCATTGTTGCATTGCTGTTTAAGATCGTCGGAAGAGACAGGATCGGCAAATCGACGGTTGGACTCTGAAAATAGACAATATACAATGCTAGATCTATTTTTTAAACACAAATAAATGTAGATGTAATAAATTTGTTAACTTTGTTACAAACGTGTGTTAGACAAAAAGGTAATTACATGTATCTAAATACATTGAACAAGTACCTAAGGTCAACGTTTAGATTTAATTGAAAACAATTGTACAATAAAAAAGATAGATTTCGTAATGTAGATCGTTTATAAAAGTACCTTCTTGCTTGAAAATCAGCTGTGGAGTCGGTATTTGCAACTGTTGAGTAGACGAAGAAACATCGTCTTCATTATCGAAGTTTTCAAACAAGAAATCCCTGAGAGCGAAATTAATTTTTTCTTCTATGTTTCCTGTGTGAATGCCTCGTGGTAAATGAGTTAGAACTACACACCCGTCGTGTAACAGAATTTTTCAAATGTACATGTATACCCAATGTGTCTGGGTGCAGTGACAAGGATAGCGCGTGGTTTGTTGATCACGTGAAGTGTAGATGCAGCAAACAAAATCAGTTTACTTTTGGCGCTGATGCAATATATTGGAACACGATGGGCGTGGTTGGTATGATAATTAGGGGAAAACTGGCGTAAACACTAAGTGAGTTAGATTCCAAATAGAGAAACCTACATGAATAGACACGCCCAGTCGGTCGCTACCGCTCCCTCCTTTGCCGTGTCTATTTCATGTAGATTTCTCTATTTGGACTCTAACTAATACGTAGAAAAACAACCAAACCTTGTGAACACGCTAGTGGTCAGAATGTTGGCATGAAATCCAAAATAAGTTCACTGGTTGCAATTCACCTTTCCGATAGATCTTAAAATAGATATTACACATTGTGTATTAGCATGGAATTAGCCAATCACATCGCGTTGATTGACAATTTACCTGCGTCATGCTGATTCTCACTTACACACTGTCCCACAAACAATGATTTTTACAAGCGATCAGTTTAAATCTGTTTGAGCTTTTGGTTCAATTTAATAAAAACAATGTTGTTTGTGGTTAGCAAGGAATCGTACGGTGCTGTAATCGCTTCTCTGTTTGCATCTTAATTTAGTTTATTGGATGAGGCTTGTCCATTTCTGCATCGAAAGGTAAAATCTCGCTGTAGCCAGCAACAACTGTCTTTCATAATTTTGTGTCATGAATGCATCATTGGATGAAACTGTCTTAATCTTCATCTAAACATCTCCATCATAAGCTCTTTGCATTTGGGAGATTTTGACATTAAAATATTTTCGCGGATCTGTAAGATAATCTGTAAGATCTGTCACTTTAAACCAAGTTGTTTGTGGGCAAGGGGGGGCGAAGTTTAATCTCTATTTTTAGACACACGGAAAGGTGAATAGCTCAGGTGGTAGAGGACGGCTTGCGGATTGGGAGGTCGTAGGTTCAAACCCCGGCCGGGTCAAACCAAAGACTTTAAAGTTGGTAGTAGTGGCTTTCCTCCTAATGCTCGGGGCTAAGTGGACAGCATTACGCCTGACTCGTCGGTGTCAGTATAATTGACCCACCGGGTTCAGTCCCTGGGCACCTCATACGTGTCCCTGTGCTATAATGATAGACATGTCGCTGCACAGTTGCGGCAAAAATGCCGGCTAATCCCATCTCATCCTAGAATGAGTTCCAAACTGGGCCACCTGTGGTCAAAAAAGTAGGTCATGTAAAAAAAGCTTGTGAACTTAGTAGACGCCACATTGATAGCCAAAACATGGCCACAATAATTGCCTGCATGCAATATTGGAGGAGTTCGTTATTGGGTGTCGTGGGGTCAAAAAATAGGTCACTAGGTCAAATCGTAGAAAAAGCGTGTCAACACACTAGAAGCCACATTTATAGTCCAATATTCGCCAAATTTGGTCAGAATGTTTGTCCGCATGAATTCTTGGATGAGTTCGTTATTGGGTTACGTGGGGTCAAAAAGTAGGTCACAAGGTCAAATCTTAGAAAAAGCTTGTGAACACACTAGAAGCCACATTTGGTCAGAATGTTGGCATGAAATCTTGGTATATTTCGTTCTTGGGTTACGTGGGGTCAAAAAGTAGGTCACTTGGTCAAATCTTAGAAAAAGCTTTTGAACATACTAGAAGCCACTTTTTTAGCACAATCTTCACCAAACTTGTTCGGAATGTTTGTCGGCATAAAATCTTGGTTGAGTTCGTTATTGGGTGACGTAGGTTACTAGGTCATATCTTAGAAAAAGCTTTTGAACTCATTAGAGGCCACATTATTGATAGCAATCTTCACCAAACTTGGCCAGAATATCTTTGAGTAAACATACAGGAATTATAATTTTATTTTTACTGCCCTGCTGTCTGTACTTACTTTGTAAACGGGCATATTTTCCGGAATATCGATTGCAAAAAAAACCCCGACATCCCTAGAGTACAGATTACAGGTACAGAAGTAGAGGGTGTTTTTTTTTAAAACACTTAGTTCTGCTTCATTCGTTTATTATGTTCAGCTTGTGACATCCGATTAAGTAGTGGCTGTTTCAGCCTTTGATTTTAGTTTTACATTGAAATCTGCCCCCCTGCAGCAAAGCATTTTATATTGTAACAAAAAGAAACAATAAATACAAAGGCGAGTTTTTAAAGGTTATATGTATTTTTAATCCATCAAAAATATCTTGCAAATTGTTTCTGTTATGGAAATTCAGCCTATTTGTGACCCCTAGCTGTGTGATGCGCTATCATTTTAGTGGCGTCCTAGATTCTCAACGGCTGCTCGTTTTATATTAGACATGAAATGACTTCAATGATGGTACACTTATTAATTGATTACAATATTTTTATAAACACAGCTCCACTGTCAACAGACCTGAATGCACTCAATTCTTTAGAAAACATTGTCAATTATTTTATTCCATCAAACATCAACATTGGGGTAGGAAACGACGACAAAAAGAGTGAGAAATCGCGGTGACGATTTCATTCCCAGTTATGACCATCTTAAATCTGTCTCGGGACACTACCTTGCAGGAACGCAGCCTCTAGATTGTTGCGTAAGAAGCCCAAACAATAGACCCTTTCTCAGGTATTTGACAACCGGGCCTTGTTACAACCCTTTTTGAAGTTATTTTTTCAAAACGGCTTTTTTGTTGTTGTTTTTGGTCTTTGGTTGCTTTTTCTTTTTTGTTTTTGTTTCAAAACTGGCTGTAACCACTCTTGAAATAATCCGTTTTAATATATTTTTTATATTTGCGAAAAACAGACTTTATTCATTTGTTTGTGTTGTGTATCATTATTTATATAATTTAACCAAAACTAACTTGGCGTGAAGCCGAAATGGTCTTAGCAGCAAATTACCAAATCGACAGAAGATTTCTTTTTTAGCAATTTACTAGGAAATCTTAGAAAAACTGCCTGTTAGAAACCATAAGAGCAAGCGCCTTTACATTTGGTATACTTTTTTGGTGGCTCTGTATCAGATTGTTCGAATAATTCTGACCCATCTAACAACATAGCCGTCGGGACGTAGCCGTTGTCAACATACGGCTATATAGGAAAATCTTGTCCAAAACTACATGAGCTGGGGGTCACGTATCAAGGCTGTTCAAAACATTTCGATCTGTAAAATAACATGGCCGCCAGGGGCGTGGCCATTTTCCCTATTTTGCTATATAGGAAAACTTGTAAGAAACCACAAGAATTAAAGTTACGATATTTGGTCAATGTATTCCTTTGGTGGCATTTTATCAAGAATGTCCAAGGAATTCTGATCTGTCAAAAAGCATAGCCACCATAGCTAAATGTCTACGGCACTAAGGTGAGCGATACAGGGCCATTTTGCTCTTGTTTTGTTTCAAAACGGATTACGACGTCCAACCACTTTAAAAAATAACCCGTTTTGAAAAGAAAATAATTGCTAAAATCACTTTTGATGCATTTGTTGGTGTTGTGGATCATTATAGATATGATTTTTACACGGAATGAAAGTCGAAATGGGATCATCAGCAAATAAACAAGTCGACAGTAAATGTATTTTTTTCGCTATTTACATGTCGGAAAACAGATACATATGACAAAATAACCCAAAGAAGATGGAAATATTTAAAAAAAAAAAAAAAAAAAAAAAAAAAAAAACTAAAACAGGACTATCAGCAAATTACTAAATGGACCGAAAACAGCATATCCCCACATTTTAAGGTCATTAAACTGATATACATGATAAACCTAACAGACACCATGCGAAAAAGTAAAAGATTTAATTATTTGAAATAAAAAGTAATTACTAATATAAATGATACGTGACTCCCAGCTCATGTAGTTTTGGACAAGATTTTCAAAGTGTTCCTATATAAAAGAGAGCTAGTTTGTGACTTTTATAAGTTTGTTATTTTCTTCCATAAAAACTACATATCAGTGGGGTGCCCGTTTCGTATTGTTAGAGTCGCTGACTTCCTCCCCTGACTGCATAGCCTCCCACCAATTGGGTTCGTGTCCCGTTCGTGGCGAAATGACATTGTGGAAAGGTCTAAGCAGCTGACCTGTGGTGCGCCGGCGTTTCAACCCAGACATTTGCTGCGATGTTGTTAAAAAAACAAACTCAATACAAACCTACATATCAACAAATCGAGAATTAATGCTTAGTGTTGTTTTTTTTCTGACCGTCAGTTTTGTTTTATCATTTCATCCTTTTTGGGTATGATAAAGGGGCCTTAGTCACAAAGCTGGGCGAGTAAAATGAAAAATGGCCAAAACTTCATTTGCATTCTTTATTATGTTTGTATGTATGTTTTTTGTTGTTGTTTTTTGTTGTTGTTGTTTTGGGGGGTTTGTTGCTGTTTTGTTGTCGGTTTTTTGCCCTCTGCTTAAATTGGTTTAAATATGATCCACTTTGTAAGTTATATAGTCCCTTACAAATGACATAAAAAAAACAGGTTTTTTTAACCTTGTTGTAGACTGAAAAGGGGGAATCTTATTAGCACTAAGTTGTACCATTTTCTTTTGTAACATTAATTGTGACATAAAATTAAATATAATGCTTATATTTGGTAAAGACATTTCTTTTAAACAAAAAAGCAAAACCGCATTTTTCAATGCTCAACTTGCACTTTGTATAACACAGCAAAAATACACATAAACTTACCGTCACTCATATTCTTATTTCATTCCGTTTATAGACATATTCTACCAAAATTATTAAATTAAAAAAAAGGAAAAAAGCATGAATTTAATTTCAAGAAAAGTCGGATATGAGCCAATCTAAGCACGTGCTCTCTGCGAGTTTTTCTGATACGACGTCGTGCGGCATCATATATATATTCTCTAGATGAGTCCATAACTGACCTTGTGCGGTCAAAAGGTAGGTAATTATTTGAAATTTTAGAACAAAAGTTATGAACACATTAGAGGCTACATTCATGGCCTTAAACTACAACAAAAATTGACTTGATTGCATGCATGGAATCTTGCATTAGCTCGTAATAGGATCACGTGGGGTCAAAAAGTAGGTCACTAAGTCATGTCCTAGAAAAACCATGTGAACATACTAAAGGTCGCAACTATGCCTCAATCATCTCAAACTTTGTCAGAATGTTTGCATGAAGTCTTCGATAAGCTCAAACTGGGTCCTATGTGAATAAGAGGTATTAGCCAGTAGTTTAAACCCTTATTCATCAAATAACCCTGTGGACACTCTAAAAAAGTTTTCTTTTACAAATCTTTATCAGAATCTCAGACTGCATGAACATTCCGGTGGGAAAATGTGTGCAAGGATTAGCTAAACAAATAACTTGTGATTATTAGATGCAACGGCACAGTTGTCCACGTTCTGTCTTGTGAAAATATTATAAGAATACTGAAAACCAGGATACTCAGGTGAACAATTCAGCGTCACCTTTCCATTAAATACAGGTAACCACTATAAAGAATTTACCCCCCCCCCCCCCCCTCCATATGTAATCCAATCGAACGTATAACACGTTTGAACAGCCTAAACAATCGCAAAATATGTTAACCTGCCTATATTTCCAGTGGATTACGGCCATTTTGTAACGTAATTGAGAGAGCACAAAATACACCACTTTAACCATTTTCTTTAACTGACTAGGTTGTCGGCGTATGTTGCACACTGCTCGCATTTGTAATAAACTATAAGCTTACTATGCTTGTCACTCTGTCTGCCGGCAAAACGGAGAGGAAATATTAACAAAAATGTATGTGAAAAAAAAAAAAAACTTGTTAGAAAAGTTGATAGTCCTATGTAATAAGTATATCGATCTCCTTTGACACCTCCCTGAGCTGACATCGATAAGAATAACTGTACTCTTTGGTAATTATCATTTGATAATTTTAAGAACGATAAAGAAATAAGTATGCAACTTATAAATAATAGTATGCTTATTTCACTGTCATTAAGGATTCAGTTTAAAATATATGTATGCCGTTCTGAAAACTGTCAAGTAAATATGTGATTCAAGTAAACATAGACAAAGGCGTGCAAAAACGAAGCGAACATCGTTGCCAAGAGACAACATTTCGTCATTCACAATTGTAAATCAAAAGAGAACATTACATTGTCGAAAAAGATTTAAAGATGCGTCAGCATCGTGTGTTCCTAACCGCATGTGCTGATCCACATGTTCATGAAAGAGAAGAAAATTGGGGGATTACTTATTGGATAAAAATGCTGGTGTACTTCAAAGGATTTTGCAATTTTCATTATTATAGTGCCTTCATGAAATAGTGATGTAATCGTAAATTTTACCTTTGTAATAAATGTTTTGCTGCACATACCATGTATTTGTACAACTTTAATCCTTTCCTCTTTTTTTCAGATCAATGATGTAACGAACAGAGGCCATTGTGTCATTGCTGAGTTTAAAACTAATAACGTTACAGTTTTATTATATTTATTATTAAAAATGCAAAAACACTGGAAAGAGAACAAATGTCTCAAATACATGCATACAAGTCTGTTACTGGCTTATGCTTGATTTATTATGGCGCTCGTGTTGTGTTATTAACCCCCAACATGTTGATGTTATTTCGCTTTTATAGGCAGAATTTGTTTTCTTGGCACAAGTTTGTACAAATCGTGCCCACGCACATTAATAATATGTAATGGTTTGTGAGGGTACGCCGCAAACTTCTCTCATTTATTTCCAAACTATAAGCATTCTATGCTCGCCTGCTGTGTGTGGCAAGAATGTTGATAGTAATATTTACAAGAAATATCTTAGAGGCACGATTTTTAAGTATGTTGACAGTCCTGTATAAACAATGCGTAGAATTTGTCCGACCCCTTGGTGATCTGGCATAGATATGAAAAACCCACACTTCTCTGCTTGTAGTTATCACAGATAATTTTAACATTAATAAAGAAATATATATGCAGCTGATAAATAACATCAGGCTTATGGTATTGATATTAAAGTTGGTATCGGACACTTTGCCGATAACAAATACATGTAACAAAAGAATGTTGTGTACTTTAATTTTTCTAAAATGGCAGCGGCCTCGAACGTTTATAAATATTTTAAGAGGGCAATTGTTTGTGTTTAACTATTAACAACGCCAATTTGCCGAAAATTTTAGTGTGCGCGTTTTAATAAAAAAAAAAAATAATACATTTCCATCTGGAACATTTTCACTTTTGACAAAGGCAATTTGCCGAAAATTAACATATGGCACTTTGCTCATCACCTCATCAAGGGAGACTGATCAAACTTGACTTAATTGTTCTGTCCGTTATCTGCCCTTTCTTTCCGGCATCTAATTACCGGAGATTAACGAAGTCTACTGCCCATATATGGCAACAATGCCTGAGGGAAAAGCCAGGCAACACAGCGGAGGGGGTCATGCGAAATGCGTCTGTTGCGTAGGGGCGTCAGAACGAACGAGGGGAAAGCCAATAAAATGATACAGTTACATTCTACAGTTTATTGATACTTTCATGACCGTATATTCACGCGAATCATGAAAGTTTTCAAAGATTGATTTTTAATATTAATAACAAAGGGATTGATTTGAAATAAAAATAACACGTCCTAAATATAATATACATAACATAAACAGTTCTTAAGACAATATCAAATATAGTCGTTTGCAAAATAAGACTTTTTACATTGACTCGTTTAAAAAAGTATATCTTTTTTTATTTGTCATCAATTTATTTTCTTGCTCATGTTAGATTGATGTATTTAATAAAAAAAGAATACATCTGTGTCATGTATTACAGGTATTTAAGTATCGAACACCGGGAAAAAGTAACACCATTGAAGGAGTCGTTTTCATTTAATTTAAAGCATCTTATAATAATCTAAATGGTCTTCATATTCTTTATTAGTTCAATTAGTTTTTCTTTTTTGCGCACTTTAGTGTTGACTCCGAGTTCCTTTAATTTACATTTAAGTTCGGGGATTGTCAAATCCTCTAGGGATAATTCAGTCCTTTTTTCAAGTCGTCCGCGATACTTAATTTCCGCCTCATCCATTTCAGTCTTTATTTTCTGTTTTTTGTTTTTAATAATTTGCTGAGCCCTTAAAGTCCAATAGATTTCATCCTTTTTCTCGTATTTTCTGTACAGTCTGGATTCGACTTTGTCATTGCATTTTAATTGAGTGTCTTTCAGTTCCTTATTAATTATTTTGGCATATGATTTGTCAAATGACTCATCGCTTATGATACGTCTTAAAAATCCGTAATTAATGTTCATTGAAACCAACGTGTCTTATTGCAATTAAGACTATGCGAGCGATTATAGAGTCAACTACCCATATTATCACTAACATAAACGTTTACAGTTTAGTTATTCATTTTAAGTATTTTAAAATACTAAACCTTAACTCTTTCAATGATTTTCAAAACTAAATATTTTACTATGTAATAAATACATATGCATGCTGTTATGCAATTGACACCTTGTAATTATTGCAATTAAGAATATGCAAGAGGTCCAAAGGATCACCGCATTCGAGATTGTTTGTTTAAATTCTCTCTTATGATTAATTTTACAAATCAGTAAAAAATATATATATGAGAACCAACATAAAAACACGTCTTTTAAATCATAATCTTATTATAAAATATGATATGTGTCTATTATCTTAAATAGTATAAAAATAATCATGATTCTTTTTCAAATGATAAATGAGTTTACATTATGTATGAAGTAGTTACTTGCTAAAACTGATAAGAATGTCTAAAAACAAGTGTCTTAACAATCGTCACCTTTTTTCCCCGGAAGTATACCTGGGGTTCACTGTTGTTTTAACAATTGTCACCTATTGAGACAATTGTCTAAAGAAATATTCAGATAACAATTATCGCGTTGTAGGAAGATACATGTACAAATAAAGCACAAGTTAACTTTCTTTTGATTAAATACTTTAATAATTCAAGTAAATTATAACAGGATTGTTAAAATATTAAAAAAGATGTTCTACTTTGGCAAAATTATGAGTTTTAATACTATTAATGCATAAATTTTGAAAACTATTTCTAAATGTATAATTACACAGGTTTAAAAAAAAGTATTTCTTCCAGAATATAAATTAAGAATTGACTGCTTGTTCTTTTTTGTTTTCTGGAAATCAAATTGCTATTGAAAACCGTAATATTTACTATATATAAGTAACGTAACTGCATTATGTACATTAAGCCCTTTCACGCGTGAAAACCAAGACTGTCACAATACAATTTCAAGAGGAACGTGAACCAGGCCCGACACCAGGCCCCCACCTGCTGTGACCTGCTGTGACCTCTTATCTTTCGTAACACTTCGGAAGTCATCGGCAACGTCCGTAAATCCACGGAGACTTAAATTTTCACTTAAAATATTCGATAGTCATGTTAGAAAAAGCTAAAATACCAAAATTTCCCATTAATACTAAAATTATTCAAGAATAGCATTTTAACACTTTTTAAATCTGATCTGGAAAGATATTACTATAGAATGCCTTCACTTATGTACGTTTTATGTAAGTATAGGGAAATAGGGTGCTTGTTCAAATCAAAAAGGACAAAAAATTTGATAATTAAAATAAAATTACAATCTTAATCGGCAGAATTATCTTTACTTTTACTATGGGTTTTCGGTGTTTAAAATAAAACTGTAGCGAAAGAAAACTTCTCCTCATATTATTGCGACGGTCATTTGCTACATGATTAAAGTTGGATATGAATTGTGCGAGTTTTAAGAATAATAAAAATAATACATTTCCCTCTGAAACATTTTAACTATTGACAAAGACAATATGCCGAAAATTCAAGTGTGCGCGTTTTAAGAAAAATAAAAACAATACAGTTCCCTCTGGAACATTTAACAACTATAATTTATAAGGTTGCATAAAAAGGAGAAAAACGTCCGACCTGTTAGATGCCGCTTTTAAGGATTCAAATAACAAAGCAAATTAGATGCAGATATAGTCCTTCTTAAACTTTTCAAGTGAATAGGGTGTCCTAGAAAATGTAGGCAAATGCTTGCTAGAACGAGTCGGACGACACTATGGCGCAATAACGTCGCGCCGATCCGGAAGTGACGTTCAGTTTGACGTCGTTTCCATGGCAGTGTTATTTGTCTTTCAATGTGAAAGAACGCGTTTAAAACAGAGCTAACAATTATTATAAACAACAGTGATTATGTCGAAAACGATTCAAAAATACGTCAACATTGTTTGTGCCAAAGCGCATGTGCTGATTAAGATCCACATGTTCATGAAAGAGAAGAGGAAAGAAATGCGTGAGATGAGAAACAGTCCTGAGCCCGAAGTGAGACCGACCCAGCTGACTCCTCACAACTGGCGACAAAAGGTAGGATGTGACATGTGCTGGACGTCATTCACTGGAAGCACAAACAGTCGTTACCTAGCCCATCTCCAACTTAATGTCCATTATGGGACAAAATTGATGTTGACAATTTTGAATTTATATTTAGCTTTTAAGATTTTCGCCATTTTCCCTTTTTCCCTACACCAAAACACTGCACTTGTTTGTCTTCAGTTTGAAGAGATGGCCAGAGATCTGGATCGACAAAGACAAGAGAAGGAGATGAGGAGACAGATTTGGGCGGTGGCTCTCTCCGGGCGGATATACTCTCAGTAAGGTGAGGGGCTGATATATAAAACATAGTTTAAAACATAAACACTATGTTTACACATGCGGTCATTTCTTATTGGGTTCAATATTGCGTACTTCGGGGGATTTTGTAAATAAGCGACCTTTCATGATTATAGTGCCTTCATGGAATAGTGATGTAAACGTAAATTTTAACTTTGTAATAAATGTTTTGCTGCACAAACCATGTATTTTTATAACTTTAATCTTTTTTTCAGATCATTGATGTAACGAACAGAGGCTACTGTGTCATTGCTGAGCTTAAAACTAATAACGTTACAGTTTTATTATATTTATTATTAAAAATGCAAAAACACGGGAAAGAGAACAAATGTCTCAAATACATGCATACAAGTCTGTTACTGGCTTATGCTTGATTTATTTTGGCGCTCGTGTTGTGTTTTTAACCCCCAACATGTTGATGTTATTTCGCTTTTATAGGCAGAATTTGCTTTCTTGGCACAAGTTTGTACAAATCGTGCCCACGCGCATTAATAATATGTAATGGTTTGTGAGGGTACGCCGCAAACCTCTCTCATTTATTTCCTAACTATAAGCTTTCTATGCTCGCCTGCTGTGTGTGGCAAGAATGTTGAGAGTAATATTTACAAGAAATATCTTAGAGGCACGATTTTTAAGTAAGTTGACAATCCTGTATAAACAGTGCGTAGAATTTGTCCGACCCCTTGGTGATCTGGCATAGATATGAAAAACCCAAACTTCTCTGCCAGTAGTTATCACAGATAATTTTAACATAAATAAAGAAATATATATGCAGCTGATAAATAACATCAGGCTTATGGTATTGAAATTAAAGTTGGTATCGGACACTTTGCCGATAACAAATACATGTAACAAAAGAATGTTGTGTACTTTAATTTTTCTGAAATGGCAGCGGCCACGAACGTTTGCAAATATGTAAAGAGGGCAATTGTTTGTGTTTAACTATTAACAACGCCAATTTGCCGAAAATTTTAGTTTGCGTGTTTAAGAATAATAAAAATAATACATTTCCATCTGGAACATTTTAACTATTGCCAAAGACAATTTGCCGAAAATTCAAGTGTGCGCGTTTTAAGAAAAAATAAAAACAATACAGTTCCCTCTGGAGCATTTAACAACTATAATTTATAAGGCTGCATCAAAAGGAGAAAAAAGTCCAACCTGTCAGATGCCGCTTTTAAGGATTCAAATAACAAAGCAAATTATAATGCAGATATAGTCCTTCTTAAACTTTTCAAGTGAATAGGGTGTCCTAGAAAATGTAGGCAAATGCGTGCTAGAACGAGGCGGACGACACTATGGCGCAATAACGTCGCACCGATCCGGAAGTGACGTTCAGTTTGACGTCGTTTCCATGGCAGTGTTATTTGTCTTTCAATGTGAAAGAACGCGTTTAAAACAGAGCTAACAATTATTATAAACACAGTGATTATGTCGAAAACGATTCAAAAATACGTCAACATTGTTTGTGCCAAAGCGCATGTGCTGATTAAGATCCACATGTTCATGAAAGAGAAGAGGAAAGAAATGCGTGAGATGAGAAACAGTCCTGAGCCCGAAGTGAGACCGACCCAGCTGACTCCTCACAACTGGCGACAAAAGGTAGGATGTGACATGTGCTGGACGTCATTCACTGGAAGCACAAACAGTCGTTACCTAGCCCATCTCCAACTTAATGTCCATTATGGGACAAAATTGATGTTGACAATTTTAAATTTATATTAAGCTTTTAAGATGTTCGCCATTTTCCCCTTTTCCCTACACCAAAACACTGCACTTGTTTGTCTTCAGTTTGAAGAGATGGCCAGAGATCTGGATCGACAAAGACAAGAGAAGGAGATGAGGAGACAGATGGGGGCGGTGGCTCTCTCCGGGCGGATATACTCGCAGTAAGGTGAGGGGCTGATATATAAAACATAGTTTAAAACATAAACAATATGTTAACACATGCGGTCATTTCTTATTGGGTTAAATATTGTGTACTTCAAAGGATTTTGCAAATAAGCGACCTTTCATTATTATAGTGCCTTCATGGAATAATGATGTAATCGTAAATTTTACTTTTGTAATAAATGTTTTGCTGCACATACCATGTATTTTTACAACTTTAATCCTTTCCTCTTTTTTTCAGATCAATGATGTAACGAACAGAGGCCACTGTGTCATTGCTGAGTTTAAAACTAATAACGTTACAGTTTTATTATATTTATTATTAAAAAATGCAAAAACACGGGAAAGAGAACAAATGTCTCAAATACATGCATACAAGTCTGTTACTGGCTTATGCTTGATTTATTATGGCGCTCGTGTTGTGTTATTAACCCCCAACATGTTGATGTTATTTCGCGTTTATAGGCAGAATTTGCTTTTTTGGCACAAGTTTGTACAAATCGTGCTCACGCACATTAATAATATGTAATGGTTTGTGAGGGTACGCCGCAAACTTCTCTCATTTATTTCCTAACTATAAGCATTCTATGCTCGCCTGCTGTGTGTGGCAAGAATGTTGAGAGTAATATTTACAAGAAATATCTTAGAGGCACGATTTTTTTAAGTAAGTTAACAATCCTGTATTAACAGTGCTCACAATTCGTCCGACCCCTTGATGATCTGGCATAAATATGAAAAACCCACACTTCACTGCCTCTAGTTATCAACTTATCACAGATAAATTTAACATTAATAGATTTCACCAGTGCTTCATGTTCTGTTTTGTAATGTATTGTGCTATAGTCAGTTTCGTTATTGTCCGTTTTGTTAGTGTTGGGCAGCTTGTGACTTATAGTCTGTGTGTTTTATGTAAGGTCCGTGCATGTGTGCGTGGTTGTTTGCGTCTTGTCTGCGTGATGCACGGGACTTGTCAAACCTGTTTTTGTCATGTCTGTCTAGAAATATGTTCTCATGAGGGAAGATTTTGTACGAGAGTTGAAAGTTTTCTTTTTTACCACATCCTTACCATCAAACATTGCACCTGCCACTCACCTACCGACAACAACTCATTTACTTTAACGTTAACTTTGATAATTCTCGAAGGAGAATGTAGTTAAATAATGTAGAAATTGAAATACAGCATGCTTATAGTCCAACTTACACTATAGCTGTATTTACATTATTTGTATATAACCAGTTCTGTTTGGTAAGTGACTGTAGTATTGATATTGCAATGGATGTATTTCTGTATTTTACTTGTATTGTTTGAATTGGTTCATGTCTCTTTTGTAACTGCGAATAATTGTATTCTAAATTCTAATTTGTTATAGTCCGCCAATTAATAATGTGGCAGTATTTATTTATTATGTTATTTATTATTCGCAGGTTTTTCTTCGTAAAGCATAAACAAATAAAAGTGTCTAAACCTTGCACAGACTGGTTTTCATATAAATTTTGACTCCCACCACGACCCGGTGTCACGGTCTCATATGTCTGCCGTGTCGAAATTTCTCACACGCCCCAATGCGCATGCGCAAAATTTTAATAGAAATATGAGCCCATATATCTATAGATGGTCCAAGATTTCCTCCCCCGGGCACACATTTCCATCTTAAGTAAGCGTGATAGACGGACTTAAATTTTCACCCAGGCACACATTTCCATCTTAAGTAAATGTGTAAAATTCACCTATACATGTATATGATGTCAGAAAAAGTAGCCTGTAAGAAACATCAGCCCATGTATATATGGGCTTGTATTTCCACTCAGGCACACATTTCCATCTTAGTTAAACATGTAATATTTGTGTAAACATCTTTATGGTAGAGAGAGAAAGACTGGTCGGATAGAAGCATCAGCCCGTATATAAAAGGGCTTATATTTCCCTGGCACATGTTTCCATATTAAGTAACACTTTGTACACCAGTATGGGATGGTATGAAATTTAGGCACGCGCAGTTTAAAATAGCAATCTGGCGCATGCGCACACTAGACAGAGAAATATAAGCACGGTAGAAACATCAGACCGTGACACCGGAACAAATGGCGCCCAGCGTTCAATGTGTTTAAGACGTCATCTCGTCAGCAGCAGAGAGCAATCGGAACACCTCGGATAATTCACGAATGTCCCCAATCGGAACACCTCGGATAATTCACGAATCATCGTCCCGAGGACGGAATTACCCGAGGAGTTCCGATTGGAATTACCCGAGGACGGAATTACCCGAGGAGTTCCGACTGCAGCAGAGAGCTCTATCGCTGAACGAATTCGCCAGACTCAACAAGACAGCCAGCAATAACTCTACTAAGAACCAAACAGTAATTTGGTCGCACGTTTCGCCAACACGAAAGAGTGCAGTGATTTTTTTTGAAGTGTTAAAGTGTTTGTGCTTTTGCTATTGAAGTGCTATCTTTTTACCCCGGGGTTTGTATTTTTCATTCGGCCGATAGTGAAATCCCGCGAGAAACAACCACGTATTAACTGGAAACAGAAAAGTGTATCTAAGTCGTCGCTTGATCAACCTTGACATTGGCAGCGGAGGAATCTGTGTAGGGATGTGCAAAGTTTATAAAAGCGTGTGTTTAATATATATTTTTGGGACAGAACAGGATGCTATGTAAGTACTAACAATTGTTTTTTCTGATGTTGCTACTTCATACTATTACAAATTTTGCCAAGTAATACACGTTTTGTTCCCAGTATTATTCTAGAAGTAACAAAATCATTTTTTTTAAATTGGCTACATCCACGCTGCAGTCCAATGTTTTGATCCTATTTTTAGAAATTGTTTCCCACGCTATCTAGGTCATATTCAGTTCAGCGTGTAGGAAGAATATAAACAGTGACAATATCTGCATTCATTACCTGTTTAACATGGCAAAATCTTAATTTTAAATAAAAGTTAGGTTAATAATGGTAAACTAATTATTAATTCAGGACTCTCATCATTTAAGAGCATCCAATATCTGAGTTAGTGCTTAATTATCAACAAATGTCAAATTAACTTTGTCATTGTTATACTGATGTTTTACTGTGATTTTAACAGTAAAAGCCTGTTTATATAATTTGTGGTTCTTAAATTCTTAATTGTTCTAATTTTTCTGTGTTTTTTTTTTTTTTTTACATCGTGCAAACAGAGCATTATTACATTTGGTCATACATTTTGTTTAAAAGTGTTTAATAATATATATTGTGTAATATATAATGTATATTTTTTTTCACTCACACTTATATTGGGAATTGCAAACTATTAGCAGTAGATTTTTAGGTAGTGTGTGGTATTCATCAGGATAATTGTGGCTATGGTGATCATAGTATAATATGTAGTTTTTACTTCCATTAGCCTAGCTAGTAGTTATAATGTAGTAGAAGGTAGTCATCTTATTCTGTAGAATGTAGCGTTTTATACTTTCATATACATTTACCATCTGAACCACCCATCACATACACACACACTTTGTTTTTTTCTGATTTTCTTCTTATTTGGGTGAAAGAGTGTATGAGAGTCATTGTTTAATGTTTCCTATATATCTACATATTTGTGCCATATATATATTTGTTAATTGTTTACATATTTGCTCAATGTTTTATGTAATAACTGTCATCAATTGTCATTGATTTTTTGTTCTTACATGTAAAATTTCAATATTTACAGGAAAGTAAAGCTTCATATTCATCCCTGGTGTGGAGTAGAGCTGAGATTTGACTATATATTGATTTCAATATATTTCAAGTATTTAGTTACCCCTGTTAAGTTGCCTGTTGACCATAGTACACCCACTGACATTAGTTCCCCGTTGAAGGTTCCCTTTGGTCTAGGTCGTGGTATGCCCATAGCCCCTCCACCCACCTCAGCCCTATTCAACAAACTTATCCCAGGTCCTGCCCATGTTAAGGATGAATATATGTCCTTCACCCAAGCACAGTCCACTCAACTCCCAAAAATCCCTCCTTTTTCAGGTGGAGACTTTCCACAGAAGGGTGATGTCAGTTATGATGAGTGGTGGTTTGAGGTTCAGTGCCTTGAGGCAGATTATGCTCAGTCTGTTATGGGCCAGGCTATTAGATGCTCTTTGAGAGGTGAGGCTATGCAAACTCTCATGGCATTAGGAAAGTTTGCTACAGTCGATTCCATACTAAGAGATATGGATGTTAGGTATGGGGAAACTAGTACAAAAGGGTTGCTGATCCAGAAGGAAAATGAGTCCATCTCAGCTTTTAGCAGTCGTCTGGAAACATTGATTCAGACAGCCATAGAAGCTGGACACATTGATGAGACTCAGAGGAACGATCACCTTCGCGAGAAATTCTGGACATCATTGCGGAGCGAGACACTTCAAAGTCACACCAGGCATCTGTATGACAGTATTTCGGACTTTGACAGACTCCTTCTCGAAGTGAGGCATGTTGAAAAGCAGCTAGATATACAGAGATCAGCATCAGTCCAAGTCTGACCAGTTACTTCCTCTACTTATGGTATAAAGGCCACTCATAACCCTTCCCAGGTTGATTCTAGAGGTTCTGTCACCCTAGACCAGGTAGAAAGGATCTGTGATGCTAAGATTGCTGCTCTTGAGTCGAGACTAGTGGAGCAACTAGCTACAATCGTCAGCAAGTAAGACTGTACGTCTGGAAGTAGGGAATAGACGACATCAACAGCAACAACAGCAACAATGGCAACAACAACTTTAGACCCCAAAATAAATCTTCAGGTCAGAACTTTTGAGAACAAGGTAGAGGCTGTCCTTTAAACTAACTTCCACCTCTGACATATGTCGCCCAGAGGTGCCTCCTCTCCTCAAAGACCACCCCTCTATACAAACCAACTTGATTTGACCATTAAATGAAACAACAGTGTTTGTCAACAAAACACAAGTACCAGCTCTAATTGACAGTGGTTCAATGATCTCATCTATTTCTCACTCCTGTTATCTGTCTCTCAGATATCAGCCTTCTCTCTATTCTATAGACATCCTTAGTTTGCAAGTTAATATTGCAAATGGGTCTACATTACAATATGAAGGTGTAGTGGAATGTGACATAGGGATCCCTTATTGGTCATTTCACATGTTGTGTACCCTTACTTGTTGTACCTGATACAGATTTTAACAAGTTTTGTCCAGTAATTAATGCACAAACATAATCTGGTTGTGTAGAAATAACATGACACAATACTCAGTACACGGTGTTCCTGAAACTTGGGAAATGGCTTTTGACAGTGTCAAATGCAACTCATTTGTTGTCAGATCTTGTCAAAGGTGTTGTTAGAAATATGCCACAAACTATTTCTGATGTCATTACTGAAAATCTCAGCAATAACGACAAGTTTATGGTTTGTCCCCAAGTTGTAAGAGTAGATTCACAAACAGCATGTTCTACACTGCAAGTTAAACTGTGAAACATGTCAGCCAAGTGCATTACCCGGTACTATCAAGCCTAGGTCTGAACTGTGTAGTGTAGCAGATGTGTCTGTGGTAGACAATTGGGCAGGTGAAGATTCTGGTGTTTCATCCTGAAATCGGGTTTTCTACAACCCAATTGAGAAACTTGGTGTAAAGGTTGATCTTGAGAATCTCAGCTCAGATCAAGTCACTAGTTTAAATGAGCTACTTCTAAAGTGGGAAGATGTTTTCTCTACAGGGCCTACTGACTTGGGTAAAACAGATCTAATTAGGCATAAGATTGTGCTCAATGAAGATATGCCTTTTAAGCAGCCCTATAGGAAAATACCTCCTTGTATGTTTGAGGAAGTACGCCAGCATGTTAGAGAGATGCTGCAGGCTGGTGCAATTAGAGAATCAGATAGCCCCTACTCTTCAAATGTGGTTTTGGTACGCAAACGTGATGGCAATCTTCACTTCTGCATTGATTATCGCTTGCTGAATGTAAAAACGATGCATACATGCTGCCAAGATTTGATGACACATTTGAGGTGCTTAGTAGTGCTAAGTATTTCTCGAAGCTTGATCTTAGGTCTGGCTACTGGCAAGTAGAAATGGAAGAAGACAGCAAACCTTTAACTGCTTTTTCAGTAGGACCTCTTGGATTGTACAAGTGCAACCGAATGAGTTTTGGCTTGTGCAATGCAGGTGCCACTTTTCAGAGACTAATGGAAAAATGTATGTGGAAAATGCATCTCAATGAATGTTTAGTTTTTATCGATGACATCCTGATATTCAGTCAAACTTTCTCACAGCACTTGTCTAGGTTAGACTCATCATTCAAACGTCTTAAGGAACATGGTCTCAAACTAAAGGCAAGCAAGTGCGAGTTTCTTCTTAAATCAGTCAATTACTTAGGACATGTCATCTCAGAGACAGGCGTTCATACTGATCCTGAGAAAATAAGTGTGGTCAAACAATGGAACCCCCCTACAAACATCAGTGAACTTAGAAGATTTTTAGGATTTGCTGGTTACTATAGACGTTTTGTCAAAGACTTTTCTCAGATAGCAAGTACATTGTACTCTCTGTACAGGGGCATGACTCAAATGCAAAAACTTGGTTATAGGGTCCTTCTCAAGTAGAAGCTTTTAACTCTCTCAAGGAAAAGCTCACTACTGCTCAATCTTGGCTTATGCTGACTACAGCAAGGGTTTTGCGTTGCACATTGATGCCAGTTGTTCAGGTCTTGGAGCTGTGCTTTATCAAGAACAAGACAATTTACTGAGAGTGATAGCTTATGCTAGCCGCGGTCTGAGACCAGCCGAACGCTGGTATCCCGCTCATAAGCTAGAGTTTTTGGCTCTCAAGTGGGCTGTTACAGATAAGTTCAACGATTACCTCTTTACCTTCGACGTTGAAAACTGATAACAACCCACTCACCTACGTGCTTACTTTAGCAAAGCTAGATGCTGCAGGGCACAGATGGGTAGCTGCGTTAGCAAATTACAACTTTTCTATCAGCTACAGAGCAGGCAATAAAAATGCTGATGCTGACAGCCTGTCTCAGTTAAACGAGATGCAGCCTGACTCTGTGCATGCTATATGCAGTTCAGCTTTAGCTTGAGTCCCTCTTGTTTCTTGTATCTCAGAGGAAGTAACACCTCAACTAGCCATTGAGTACAGTCCACCTCCTGAGATGTTCAACAACATAAAATAGAGTGCAGAACAGCTGACAGACATTGCTATCGCTATGAAAGTACACCTCAAGTCTGATGGGTTTATAGTGAGAAGTCATAAATTCCAGAGAGAACCAAAGCAGGTTCAAAGATATCTCCATGAGTGGAAACATCTCAAAGTAGAGGATGGTATTCTTTACAGAAACTCCATTCTCGATGGTCATTCGGTCAAGCAGCTGGTCATCCCAGAGTTGTACAGAAATCTTGCCTTACAAGGGATCCATGACAATATGGGACATCAAGGTGTAGACAAGACTTTGTGGTTGGCCAGGCAACGGTTTTATTGGCCAGGTTTAGAGCAGGATATTAGATCTAAACTTGCTAACTGTCCTAGATGTGTCTGTAGGAAAACACCTTTAAGGACAGCAGCGGAACTCAAACCCATCCAGACAACTCGACCAATGGAGCTTGTTTGTATTGACTTTTTGTCATTGGAACACTGCAAAGGTGGTATCGAGAATATCCTGGTGATAACTGATCATTTCACCAGATACGCCCAAGCAGTCCCATGCAAAAATCAAACAGCTACCACTACTGCAAAAGCCCTCTATGACAACTTCTTCCGCTACTACTCTTTTCCTGAAAGACTACATAGCGACCAAGGACGAAACTTTGAGTCAAAGGTCATCAAGGAGCTATGCAAAATAGCAGAGATTAAGAAGTCGAGGATGACCCCTTATCACCCCAGGGAAATGGGTCATGTGAGCGCTTCAATGGGACGCTGTTGAAGATGCTCGGTACTCTTGAAGACAATCAGAAATCAGACTGGAAGACATACATTGCACCTCTTGTGCAGGCCTAAAACTGTACTAAGTCTGAATCATCAGGTTATTTATTTATTTTCTGATGTTTGGGTGGCATCCTCATCTTTCTGTCGATGCCTATCTAGGGACATCCCCTGACTGAGGCATCTGCAGAGCCTCATTTTTATGTCAGCAAGCTAAGAGAAAGACTATCCTTTGCTTATAAGGAGGCTTCTTCTCAAGCTCAGAAAAGTTCTGCAAAGAGCAAGTCCCTATATGACAGAAAAGTAAGAGAGGCAAAGCTAGAGTTTGGAGATAGAGTTCTTACTCTAAATGTTGGCATTAAGGGCAAGGCTAAGCTGGCTGATAGATGGAGTAGTACTCCATACTTGGTAGTGTCTGTCCACGACCAAGTTATGCTAGTTTATGATGTGAAAAGAGAAGATGGCAAGTCAGGGATTCGAACTCTGCATAGAAATATGCTCCTGCCTATCTCTTTTGTCCCGCCTATGCATTCAGAGTCTAGTAAATCACCTCCGAAGCAGCCTCAAAGACCACAATCACCAGTCTACCACAGTCATCTGAATCTTCTAGTTCAGAGAGTGAGTCTGAATGTAGGCGTGTGTATATTATACCGGCTAGACGAAATCAAAGGGTTCAGGCAAAGTCTGCGTCTTCTCAAGGCGACAGTACTGACTTAATACAGGACACTGGTAGTTCAACAGGTATACTCTTGCCTAGTATTTCTCAGACTCAGACTGAATTCTTTCTATTGACAACACTGTTCCCCCTACAGTCAAAGATCAGAGCATTTCTGCTCAACCCGACCCTTCTTCTGTGTCCACTTACACTAATCTGTCCCCAGGGTTACAACAAAGTCCTGTTGTTAGGCAATCTACCAGGATAAGAAAGCCACCTGATACATATGGACAGTGGATGCATTCTCAAAGTGTTGAATACTTTGTATAATCATGTCAAATTATTTTTGATATTTCAGGTTAAGTTAACCTATTGCATTATTTTGCAGCTTATTTTCATGTAGTTGCAGTTATTTAAGTTATTGTGACTTTCTAATTGTTTTTTTTTTCATATTTCAGAATGTGTTTCATGAAGTTTTAACATTTTCAGCTAGTGTGAGAATTATATAAGTAATGTTTTGGTTCCAGGATCCATTTCATTCGGTATTGATTATAGTCTTCTGGAGTAGAACCAGTTTTGTTGTGACTAAAAACATGTGGCTCTGTTGTCTAGTTTTATCACATATTTGTGATAAATATTATCATATAGGATGTTTGTCATTTTTTATATCATTGTTTTTCAACAGCAGGGATGTGTTTATTAAATGTCAGGAGACATTTCCTCTAAGTGGGGGAATGTGTCACCAGTGCTTCATGTTCTGTTTTGTAAGGTATGTTGTGCTATAGTCAGTTTTGTTATTGTCCGTTTTGTTAGTGTCGGGCAGCTTGTGACTTATAGTATGTGTGTTTTATGTAAGGTCCGTGCATGTGGGCGTGGTTGTTTGCGTCTTGTCTGCCGGATGCATGGGACTTGTCAAACCTGTGTTTGTCATGTCTGTCTAGATATGCTCTCGTGAGAGATAGATTTTGTACGAGAGTTTTCTTTTTTTATCACATCCTTACCATCAAACATTGCACCTGCCACTCACCTACCGACAACAACTCATTTACTTTTACGTTAACTTTAACGAGTTGATAATTCTCGAATAAGAATGTAGTTAAATAATGTAGAACTTGCTATACAGCATGCTGATAGTCCAACTTACAATATAGCTGTATTTACTTTATTGGTATATAACCATTTCTGTTTGGTAAGTGACTGTAGTATTGATATTGCAATGGATGTATTTCTGTATTTTACTTGTATTGTTTGAATTGGTTCATGTCTCTTTTGTAACTGCGAATATTTATATTGCTTAATTCTAATTTGTTATAGTCCGCCAATTAATAATGTGGCAGTATTTATTTATTATGTTATTTATTATTCGCAGGTTTTTCTTCGTAGAGCATAAACAAATAAAATTCTCTAAACCTTGCACAGACTGGTTTTTAAATAAATTTTGACTCCCACCACGACCCGGAAAAAAAGAAATATATATTCAGCTGATAAATAACATCAGGCTTATGGTATTGATATTAAAGTTGGTATCGGACAGTTTGCCGATAACAAATACATGTAACAATAGAATGTTGTGTACTTTAATTTCTCTAAAATGGCAGCGGCCATGAACGTTTGCAAATATGTAAAGAGGACAATTGTATGTGTTTAACTATTTACAAAGACAATTTGCCGAAATTTTAGTGTGCGCGTTTTAATAAAAATAAAAATAGTACATTTCCCTCTGGAACATTTTAACTATTGACAAAGACAATATGCCGAAAATTTAAGTGTGCGCGTTTTAATAAAAATAAAAACAATACAGTTCCCTCTGGTACATTTAACAACAATAATTTATAAGGTTGCATGAAAAGGAGAAAAAAGTCCAACCTGTCAGATGCCGCTTTTAAGGATTCAAATAACAAAGCAAATTATAATGCAGATATAGTCCTTCTTAAACTTTTCAAGTGAATGGGGTGTCCTAGAAAATGTAGGCAAATGCTTGCTAGAACGAGTCGGACGACACTATGACGCAATAACGTCGCGCCGATCCGGAAGTGACGTTCAGTTTGACGTCGTTTCCATGGCAGTGTTATTTGTCTTTCAATGTGAAAGAACGCGTTTAAAACAGAGCTAACAATTATTATAAACAACAGTGATTATGTCGAAAACGATTCAAAAATACGTCAACATTGTTTGTGCCAAAGCACATGTGCTGATTAAGATCCACATGTTCATGAAAGAGAAGAGGAAAGAAATGCGTGAGATGAGAAAATGTCCTGAGCCCGAAGTGAGACCGACCCAGCTGACTCCTCACAACTGGCGACAAAAGGTAGGATATGACATGTGCTGGACGTCATTCACTGGAAGCACAAACAGTCGTTACCTAGCCCATCTCCAACATAATGTCCATTATGGGACAAAATTGATGTTGACAATTTTAAATTTATATTTAGCTTTTAAGATGTTCGCCATTTTCCCCTTTTCCCTACACCAAAACACTGCACTTGTTTGTCTTCAGTTTGAAGAGATGGCCAGAGATCTGGATCGACAAAGACAAGAGAAGGAGATGAGGAGACATATGGGGGCGGTGGCTCTCTCCGGGCGGATATACTCGCAGTAAGGTGAGGGGCTGATATATAAGACATAGTTTAAAACATAAACAATATGTTTACACTTGCGGTCAATTCTTATTGGGCTAGACATTGTGTACTTCAAAGGATTTTGCAAATAAGAGACCTTTCATAATTATAGTGCCTTCATGGAATAGTGATGTTATCGTACATTTTACCTTTGTTATAAATGTTTTGCTGCACATACCATGTATTTGTACAACTTTAATCCTTTCCTCTTTTTTTCAGATCAATGATGTAACGAACAGAGGCCATTGTGTCATTGCTGAGTTTAAAACTAATAACGTTACAGTTTTATTATATTTATTATTAAAAATGCAAAAACACGGGAAAGAGAACAAATGTCTCAAATACATGCATACAAGTCTGTTACTGGCTTATGCTTCATTTATTATGGCGCTCGTGTTGTGTTATTAACCCCCAACATGCTGATGTTATTTCGCTTTTATAGGCAGAATTTGCGGTCTTGGCACAAGTTTGTACAAATCGTGCCCACGCACATTGACAATATGTAATGGTTTGTGAGGGTACGCCGCAAACTTCTCCCATTTATTTCCTAACTATAAACATACTATGCTCGCCTGCTGTGTGTGACAAGAATGTTGAGAGTAATATTTACAAGAAATATCTGAGAGGCACGATTTTTTAAGTAAGTTGACAGTCCTGCATAAACAGTGCGTAGAATTTGTCCGACCCCTTGATGATCTGGCATAGATATGAAAAACTCACACTTCTCTGCCTGTAGTCATCACAGAAAATTTTAACATTAATAAAGAAATATATATGCAGCTGATAAATAACATCAGGCTTATGGTATTGAAATTAAAGTTGGTATCGGACAGTTTGCCGATAACAAATATATGTAACAAAAGAATGTTGTGTACTTTAATTTTTCTGAAGTGGCAGCGGCCACGAACGTTTGCAAATATGTAAAGAGGGCAATTGTTTGTGTTTAACTATTAACAAAGCCAAATTCCCGAAAATTTTAGTGTGCGCGTTTTAAGAAAAATAAAAATAATACATTTCCATCTGGAACATTTTAACTATTGACAAAGGAAATTTGCCGAATTTCAAGTGTGCGCGTTTTTAATAAAAATAAAAATAATACATTTCCCTTTGGAACATTTTCACTTTTGACAAAGACAGTTTCCCGAAAATTCAAGTGTACGCGTTTTAAGAATAATAAAAATAATACAATTCCCTCTGGAACATTTTAACTATTGACAAAGACAATTTCCCGAAAATTCAAGTGTGCGCGTTTTAAGAAAAATAAAAACAATACAGTTCCCTCTGGTACATTTAACAACTATAATTTATAAGGTTGCATGAAAAGGAGAAAAAAGTCCAACCTGTCAGATGCCGCTTTTAAGGATTCAAATAACAAAGCAAATTATAATGCAGATATAGTCCTTCTTAAACTTTTCAAGTGAATGGGGTGTCCTAGAAAATGTAGGCAAATGCGTGCTAGAACGAGTCGGACGACACTATGACGCAATAACGTCGCGCCGATCCGGAAGTGACGTTCAGTTTGACGTCGTTTCCATGGCAGTGTTATTCGTCTTTCAATGTGAAAGAACGCGTTTAAAACAGAGCTAACAATTATTATAAACAACAGTGATTATGTCGAAAACGATTCAAAAATACGTCAACATTGTTTGTGCCAAAGCACATGTGCTGATTAAGATCCACATGTTCATGAAAGAGAAGAGGAAAGAAATGCGTGAGATGAGAAAATGTCCTGAGCCCGAAGTGAGACCGACCCAGCTGACTCCTCACAACTGGCGACAAAAGGTAGGATATGACATGTGCTGGACGTCATTCACTGGAAGCACAAACAGTCGTTACCTAGCCCATCTCCAACATAATGTCCATTATGGGACAAAATTGATGTTGACAATTTTAAATTTATATTTAGCTTTTAAGATGTTCGCCATTTTCCCCTTTTCCCTACACCAAAACACTGCACTTGTTTGTCTTCAGTTTGAAGAGATGGCCAGAGATCTGGATCGACAAAGACAAGAGAAGGAGATGAGGAGACATATGGGGGCGGTGGCTCTCTCCGGGCGGATATACTCGCAGTAAGGTGAGGGGCTGATATATAAGACATAGTTTAAAACATAAACAATATGTTTACACTTGCGGTCAATTCTTATTGGGCTAGACATTGTGTACTTCAAAGGATTTTGCAAATAAGAGACCTTTCATAATTATAGTGCCTTCATGGAATAGTGATGTTATCGTACATTTTACCTTTGTTATAAATGTTTTGCTGCACATACCATGTATTTGTACAACTTTAATCCTTTCCTCTTTTTTTCAGATCAATGATGTAACGAACAGAGGCCATTGTGTCATTGCTGAGTTTAAAACTAATAACGTTACAGTTTTATTATATTTATTAAAAATGCAAAAACACGGGAAAGAGAACAAATGTCTCAAATACATGCATACAAGTCTGTTACTGGCTTATGCTTGATTTATTATGGCGCTCGTGTTGTGTTATTAACCCCCAACATGCTGATGTTATTTCGCTTTTATAGGCAGAATTTGCGGTCTTGGCACAAGTTTGTACAAATCGTGCCCACGCACATTGATAATATGTAATGGTTTGTGAGGGTACGCCGCAAACTTCTCCCATTTATTTCCTAACTATAAACATACTATGCTCGCCTGCTGTGTGTGACAAGAATGTTGAGAGTAATATTTACAAGAAATATCTGAGAGGCACGATTTTTTAAGTAAGTTGACAGTCCTGCATAAACAGTGCGTAGAATTTGTCCGACCCCTTGATGATCTGGCATAGATATGAAAAACTCACACTTCTCTGCCTGTAGTCATCACAGAAAAATTTAACATTAATAAAGAAGTATATATGCAGCTGATAAATAACATCAGGCTTATGGTATTGAAATTAAAGTTGGTATCGGACAGTTTGCCGATAACAAATATATGTAACAAAAGAATGTTGTGTACTTTAATTTTTCTGAAGTGGCAGCGGCCACGAACGTTTGCAAATATGTAAAGAGGGCAATTGTTTGTGTTTAACTATTAACAAAGCCAAATTCCCGAAAATTTTAGTGTGCGCGTTTTAAGAAAAATAAAAATAATACATTTCCATCTGGAACATTTTAACTATTGACAAAGGAAATTTGCCGAATTTCAAGTGTGCGCGTTTTTAATAAAAATAAAAAATACATTTCCCTTTGGAACATTTTCACTTTTGACAAAGACAGTTTCCCGAAAATTCAAGTGTACGCGTTTTAAGAATAATAAAAATAATACAATTCCCTCTGGAGCATTTTAACTATTGACAAAGACAATTTCCCGAAAATTCAAGTGTGCGCGTTTTAAGAAAAAAAAAAAACAATACAGTTCCCTCTGGTACATTTAACAACTATAATTTATAAGGTTGCATGAAAAGGAGAAAAAAGTCCAACCTGTCAGATGCCGCTTTTAAGGATTCAAATAACAAAGCAAATTATAATGCAGATATAGTCCTTCTTAAACTTTTCAAGTGAATGGGGTGTCCTAGAAAATGTAGGCAAATGCTTGCTAGAACGAGTCGGACGACACTATGACGCAATAACGTCGCGCCGATCCGGAAGTGACGTTCAGTTTGACGTCGTTTCCATGGCAGTGTTATTCGTCTTTCAATGTGAAAGAACGCGTTTAAAACAGAGCTAACAATTATTATAAACAACAGTGATTATGTCGAAAACGATTCAAAAATACGTCAACATTGTTTGTGCCAAAGCGCATGTGCTGATTAAGATCCACATGTTCATGAAAGAGAAGAGGAAAGAAATGCGTGAGATGAGAAAATGTCCTGAGCCCGAAGTGAGACCGACCCAGCTGACTCCTCACAACTGGCGACAAAAGGTAGGATGTGACATGTGCTGGACGTCATTCACTGGAAGCACAAACAGTCGTTACCTAGCCCATCTCCAACATAATGTCCATTATGTGACAAAATTGATGTTGACAATTTTAAATTTATATTTAGCTTTTAAGATTTTCGCCATTTTCCCCTTTTGCCCTACACCAAAACACTGCACTTGTTTGTCTTCAGTTTGAAGAGATGGCCAGAGATCTGGATCGACAAAGACAAGAGAAGGAGATGAGGAGACATATGGGGGCGGTGGCTCTCTCCGGGCGGATATACTCGCAGTAAGGATGAGGGGCTGATATATAAGACATAGTTTAAAACATAAACAATATGTTTACACTTGCGGTCAATTCTTATTGGGTTAGACTATTGTGTACTTCAAAGGATTTTGCAAATAAGAGACCTTTCATAATTAAAGTGCCTTCATGGAATAGTGATGTAATCGTAAATTTTACCTTTGTAATAAATGTTTTGCTGCACATACCATGTATTTGTACAACTTTAATCCTTTCCTCTTTTTTTCAGATCAATGATGTAACGAACAGAGGCCATTGTGTCATTGCTGAGTTTAAAACTAATAACGTTACAGTTTTATTATATTTATTATTAAAAATGCAAAAACACGGGAAAGAGAACAAATGTCTCAAATACATGCATACAAGTCTGTTACTGGCTTATGCTTGATTTATTATGGCGCTCATGTTGTGTTATTAACCCCAAACATGTTGATGTTATTTCGCTTTTATAGGCAGAATTTGCTTTCTTAGCACAAGTTTGTACAAATCGTGCTCACGCTCAGTAATAATATGTAATGGTTTGTGAGGGTACGCCGCAAACTTCTCTCATTTATTTCCTAACTATAAGCATTCTATGCTCGCCTGCTGTGTGGCAAGAATGTTGAGAGTAATATTTACAAGAAATATCTGAGAGGCACGATTTTTTAAGTTAGTTGACAGTCCTGTATAAACAGTGCATAGAATTTGTCCGACCCCTTGATGATCTGGCATAAATATGAAAAACCCACACTTCTCTGCCTGTAGTTATCACAGATAATTTTAACATTAATAAAGAAATATATATGCAGCTGATAAATAACATCAGGCTTATGGTATTGATATTAAAGTTGGTATCGGACAGTTTGCCGATAACAAATACATGTAACAATAGAATGTTGTGTACTTTAATTTTTCTGAAATGGCAGCGGCCACGAACGTTTGCAAATATGTAAAGAGGGCAATTGTTTGTGTTTAACTATTAACAAAGCCAATTTCCCGAAAATGTAAGTGTGCTCGTTTTAAGAAAAATAAAAATAATACATTTCCATCTAGAACATTTAACTATTGACAAAGGCAATAGTGCCGAAAAATTTAAGTGTTCGCGTTTTAAGAATAATTAAAATAATACAGTTCCCTCTGGAACATTTTAACTATTGCCAAAGACAAGCTTACGAAAATTCAAGTCTGCGTGTTTTAATAAAAATAAAAATAATACAATTCCCTCTGAAACATTTTAACTATTGACAAACACAATTTGCCGAAAATTCAAGTGTGCGCGTTTAAAGAATAATAAAAATAATACATTTCCATCTGGAACATTTTCACTTTTGGCAAAGGCATTTTGCCGAATTTCAAGTGTGCGCGTTTTAAGAATAATAAAAATAATACAATTCCCTCTGGAACATTTTAACTATTGACAAAGACAATTTGACGAAAATTCAAGTGTGCGTGTTTTAAGAATAATAAAAATAATACATTTCCCTTTGGAACATTTTCACTTTTGACAAAGACAATTTGCCGAAAATTCAAGTATGCGTGTTTTAAGAATAATAAAAATAATACAATTCCCTCTGGAACATTTTAACTATTGACAAAGACAATTTGCCGAAAATTCAAGTGTGAGTGTTTTAAGAAAAATAAAAACAATACAGTTCCCTCTGGAACATTTAACAACTATAATTTATAAGGTTGCATGAATAGGAGAAAAAAGTCCAACCTGTCAGATGCCGCTTTTAAGGATTCAAATAACAAAGCTAATTAGATGCAGATATAGTCCTTCTTAAACTTTTCAAGTGAATGGGGTGTCCTAGAAAATGTAGGCAAATGCTTGCTAGAACGATTCGGACTACACTATGACGCAATAACGTCGCGCCGATCCGGAAGTGACGTTCAGTTTGACGTCGTTTCCATGGCAGTGTTATTCGTCTTTCAATCTGAAAGAACGCGTTTAAAACAGAGCTAACAATTATTATAAATAACAGTGATTATGTCGAAAACGATTCAAAAATACGTCAACATTGTTTGTGCCAAAGCGCATGTGCTGATTAAGATCCACATGTTCATGAAAGAGAAGAGGAAAGAAATGCGTGAGATGAGAAACAGTCCTGAGCCCGAAGTGAGACCGACCCAGCTGACTCCTCACAACTGGCGACAAAAGGTAGGATGTGAAATGTGCTGGACGTCATTCACTGGAAGCACAAACAGTCGTTACCTAGCCCATCTCCAACTTAATGTCCATTATGGGACAAAATTGATGTTGACAATTTTTAATTTATATTTAGCTTTTAAGATTTTCGCCATTTTCCCTTTTTCCCTACACCCAAACACTGCACTTGTTTGTCTGCAGTTTGAAGAGATGGCCAGAGATCTGGATCGACAAAGACAAGAGAAGGAGATGAGGAGACAGATGGGGGCGGTGGCTCTCTCCGGGCGGATATACTCGCAGTAAGATGAGGGGCTGATATATAAACATAGTTTAAAACATAAACAATATGTTTACACTTGCGGTCATTTCTTATTGGGTTAAATATTGTGTACTTCAAAGGATTTTGCAAATAAGAGACCTTTCATTATTATAGTGCCTTCATAGAATAGTGATGTAATGGTAAATTTTACTTTTGTAATAAATGTTTTGCTGCACATACCATGTATTTTTACAACTTTAATCCTTTCCTCTTTTTTTTCAGATCAATGATGTAACGAACAGAGGCCACTGTGTCATTGCTGAGTTTAAAACTAATAACGTTACAGTTTTATTATATTTATTATTAAAAATGCAAAAACACTGGAAAGAGAACAAATGTCTCAAATACATGCATACAAGTCTGTTACTGGCTTATGCTTGATTTATTATGGCGCTCGTGTTGTGTTATTAACCCCCAACATGTTGATGTTATTTCGCGTTTATAGGCAGAATTTGCTTTTTTGGCACAAGTTTGTACAAATCGTGCTCACGCACAGTAATAATATGTAATGGTTTGTGAGGGTACGCCGCAAACTTCTCTCATTTATTTCCTAACTATAAGCATTCTATGCTCGCCTGCTGTGTGTGGCAAGAATGTTGAGAGTAATATTTACAAGAAATATCTGAGAGGCACGATTTTTTAAGTTAGTTGACAGTCCTGTATAAACAGTGCATAGAATTTGTCCGACCCCTTGATGATCTGGCATAGATATGAAAAACCCACACTTCTCTGCCTGTAGTTATCACAGATAATTATAACATTAATAAAGAATATATATGCAGCTGATAAATAAAATCAGGCTTATGGTATTGATATTAAAGTTGGTATCGGACAGTTTGCCGATAACAAATACATGTAACAATAGAATGTTGTGTACTTTATATTTTCTGAAATGGCAGCGGCCACGAACGTTTGCAAATATGTAAAGAGGGCAATTGTTTGTGTTTAACTATTAACAAAGCCAATTTCCCGAAAATTCAAGTGTGTGTGTTTTAAGAATAATAAAAATAATACATTTACCTTTGGAACATTTTCTTTTTTGACAAAGACAATTTCCCAAAAATTCAAGTGTACGCGTTTTAATAAAAATAATACATTTCCCTCTGGAACATTTTCTCTTTTGACAAAGACAATGTGCCGAAAATTCAAGTGTGCGTGTTTTAAGAATAATAAAAATAATACAATTCCCTCTGGAACATTTTCTCTTTTGACAAAGACAATTTGCCGAAAATTCAAGTGTGCGTGTTTTAAGAATAATAAAAATAATACATTTCCCTTTGGAACATTTTCTTTTTTGACAAAGACAATTTGCCGAAAATTCAAGTATGCGTGTTTTAAGAATAATAAAAATAACACATTTCCCTCTGAAACATTTTAACTATTGACAAAGACAATATGCCGAAAATTCAAGTGTGCGCGTTTTAAGAAAAATAAAAACAATACAGTTCCCTCTGGAACATTTAACAACTATAATTTATAAGGTTGCATAAAAAGGAGAAAAACGTCCGACCTGTTAGATGCCGCTTTTAATGATTCAAATAACAAAGCAAATTAGATGCAGATATAGTCCTTCTTAAACTTTTCAAGTGAATGGGGTGTCCTAGAAAATGTAGGCAAATGCTTGCTAGAACGATTCGGACTACACTATGACGCAATAACGTCGCGCCGATCCGGAAGCGACGTTCAGTTTGACGTCGTTTCCATGGCAGTGTTATTAGTCTTTCAATGTGAAAGAACGCGTTTAAAACAGAGCTAACAATTATTATAAACAACAGTGATTATGTCGAAAACGATTAAAAAATACGTCAACATTGTTTGTGCCAAAGCGCATGTGCTGATTAAGATCCACATGTTCATGAAAGAGAAGAGGAAAGAAATGCGTGAGATGAGAAACAGTCCTGAGCCCGAAGTGAGACCGACCCAGCTGACTCCTCACAACTGGCGACAAAAGGTAGGATGTGACATGTGCTGGACGTCATTCACTGGAAGTACAAACAGTCGTTACCTAGCCCATCTCCAACTTAATGTCCATTATGGGACAAAATTGCTGTTGACAATTTTAAATTTATATTTAGCTTTTAAGATTTTCGCCATTTTCCCTTTTTCCCTACACCAAAACACTGCATTTGTTTGTCTTCAGTTTGAAGAGATGGCCAGAGATCTGGATCGACAAAGACAAGAGAAGGAGATGAGGAGACAGATGGGGGCGGTGGCTCTCTCCGGGCGGATATACTCGCAGTAAGATGAGGGGCTGATATATAAAACATAGTTTAAAACATAAACAATATGTTTACACTTGCGGTCAATTCTTATTGGGTTTAATATTGTGTACTTCAAAGGATTTTGCAAATAAGCGACATTTCATTATTATAGTGCCTTCATAGAATAGTGATGTAATCGTAAATTTTACTTTTGTAATAAATGTTTTGCTGCACATACCATGTATTTGTACAACTTTAATCCTTTCCTCTTTTTTTCAGATCAATGATGTAACGAACAGAGGCCACTGTGTCATTGCTGAGTTTAAAACTAATAACGTTACAGTTTTATTATATTTATTATTAAAAATGCAAAAACACGGGAAAGAGAACAAATGTCTCAAATACATGCATACAAGTCTGTTACTGGCTTATGCTTGATTTATTATGGCGCTCATGTTGTGTTATTAACCCCAAACATGTTGATGTTATTTCGCTTTTATAGGCAGAATTTGCTTTCTTAGCACAAGTTTGTACAAATCGTGCTCACGCTCAGTAATAATATGTAATGGTTTGTGAGGGTACGCCGCAAACTTCTCTCATTTATTTCCTAACTATAAGCATTCTATGCTCGCCTGCTGTGTGTGGCAAGAATGTTGAGAGTAATATTTACAAGAAATATCTGAGAGGCACGATTTTTTAAGTTAGTTGACAGTCCTGTATAAACAGTGCATAGAATTTGTCCGACCCCTTGATGATCTGGCATAAATATGAAAAACCCACACTTCTCTGCCTGTAGTTATCACAGATAATTTTAACATTAATAAAGAAATATATATGCAGCTGATAAATAACATCAGGCTTATGGTATTGATATTAAAGTTGGTATCGGACAGTTTGCCGATAACAAATACATGTAACAATAGAATGTTGTGTACTTTAATTTTTCTGAAATGGCAGCGGCCACGAACGTTTGCAAATATGTAAAGAGGGCAATTGTTTGTGTTTAACTATTAACAAAGCCAATTTCCCGAAAATGTAAGTGTGCTCGTTTTAAGAAAAATAAAAATAATACATTTCCATCTAGAACATTTAACTATTGACAAAGGCAATTCGCAGAAAAATTTAAGTGTTCGCGTTTTAAGAATAATTAAAATAATACAGTTCCCTCTGGAACATTTTAACTATTGCCAAAGACAAGCTTACGAAAATTCAAGTCTGCGTGTTTTAATAAAAATAAAAATAATACAATTCCCTCTGAAACATTTTAACTATTGACAAACACAATTTGCCGAAAATTCAAGTGTGCGCGTTTTAAGAATAATAAAAATAATACATTTCCATCTGGAACATTTTCACTTTTGACAAAGGCATTTTGCCGAATTTCAAGTGTGCGCGTTTTAAGAATAATAAAAATAATACAATTCCCTCTGGAACATTTTAACTATTGACAAAGACAATTTGACGAAAATTCAAGTGTGCGTGTTTTAAGAATAATAAAAATAATACATTTCCCTTTGGAACATTTTCACTTTTGACAAAGACAATTTGCCGAAAATTCAAGTATGCGTGTTTTAAGAATAAAAAAAAATACAATTCCCTCTGGAACATTTTAACTATTGACAAAGACAATTTCCCGAAAATTCAAGTGTGAGTGTTTTAAGAAAAATAAAAACAATACAGTTCCCTCTGGAACATTTAACAACTATAATTTATAAGGTTGCATGAAAAGGAGAAAAAAGTCCGACCTGTCAGATGCCGCTTTTAAGGATTCAAATAACAAAGCAAATTAGATGCAGATATAGTCCTTCTTAAACTTTTCAAGTGAATGGGGTGTCCTAGAAAACGTAGGCAAATGCTTGCTAGAACGATTCGGACTACACTATGACGCAATAAAATCGCGCCGATCCGGAAGTGACGTTCAGTTTGACATCGTTTCCATGGCAGTGTTATTCGTCTTTCAATCTGAAAGAACGCGTTTAAAACAGAGCTAACAATTATTATAAACAACAGTGATTATGTCGAAAACGATTCAAAAATACGTCAACATTGTTTGTGCCAAAGCGCATGTGCTGATTAAGATCCACATGTTCATGAAAGAGAAGAGGAAAGAAATGCGTGAGATGAGAAACAGTCCTGAGCCCGAAGTGAGACCGACCCAGCTGACTCCTCACAACTGGCGACAAAAGGTAGGATGTGAAATGTGCTGGACGTCATTCACTGGAAGCACAAACAGTCGTTACCTAGCCCATCTCCAACTTAATGTCCATTATGGGACAAAATTGATGTTGACAATTTTAAATTTATATTTAGCTTTTAAGATTTTCGCCATTTTCCCTTTTTCCCTACACCCAAACACTGCACTTGTTTGTCTGCAGTTTGAAGAGATGGCCAGAGATCTGGATCGACAAAGACAAGAGAAGGAGATGAGGAGACAGATGGGGGCGGTGGCTCTCTCCGGGCGGATATACTCGCAGTAAGATGAGGGGCTGATATATAAACATAGTTTAAAACATAAACAATATGTTTACACTTGCGGTCATTTCTTATTGGGTTAAATATTGTGTACTTCAAAGGATTTTGCAAATAAGAGACCTTTCATTATTATAGTGCCTTCATAGAATAGTGATGTAATGGTAAATTTTACTTTTGTAATAAATGTTTTGCTGCACATACCATGTATTTGTACAACTTTAATCCTTTCCTCTTTTTTTCAGATCAATGATGTAACGAACAGAGGCCACTGTGTCATTGCTGAGTTTAAAACTAATAACGTTACAGTTTTATTATATTTATTATTAAAAATGCAAAAACACGGGAAAGAGAACAAATGTCTCAAATACATGCATAAAAGTCTGTTACTGGCTTATGCTTGATTTATTATGGCGCTCGTGTTGTGTTATTAACCCCCAACATGTTGATGTTATTTCGCGTTTATAGGCAGAATTTGCTTTTTTGGCACAAGTTTGTACAAATCGTGCTCACGCACAGTAATAATATGTAATGGTTTGTGAGGGTACGCCGCAAACTTCTCTCATTTATTTCCTAACTATAAGCATTCTATGCTCGCCTGCTGTGTGTGGCAAGAATGTTGAGAGTAATATTTACAAGAAATATCTGAGAGGCACGATTTTTTAAGTTAGTTGACAGTCCTGTATAAACAGTGCATAGAATTTGTCCGACCCCTTGATGATCTGGCATAGATATGAAAAACCCACACTTCTCTGCCTGTAGTTATCACAGATAATTTTAACATTAATAAAGAAATATATATGCAGCTGATAAATAACATCAGGCTTATGGTATTGATATTAAAGTTGGTATCGGACAGTTTGCCGATAACAAATACATGTAACAATAGAATGTTGTGTACTTTAATTTTTCTGAAATGGCAGCGGCCACGAACGTTTGCAAATATGTAAAGAGGGCAATTGTTTGTGTTTGACTATTAACAAAGCCAATTTCCCGAAAATTCAAGTGTGTGTGTTTTAAGAATAATAAAAATAATACATTTACCTTTGGAACATTTTCTTTTTTGACAAAGACAATTTCCCGAAAATTCAAGTGTACGCGTTTTAATAAAAATAATACATTTCCCTCTGGAACATTTTCTCTTTTGACAAAGACAATGTGCCGAAAATTCAAGTGTGCGTGTTTTAAGAATAATAAAAATAATACAATTCCCTCTGGAACATTTTCTCTTTTGACAAAGACAATTTGCCGAAAATTCAAGTGTGCGTGTTTTAAGAATTATAAAAATAATACATTTCCCTTTGGAACATTTTCTTTTTTGACAAAGACAATTTGCCGAAAATTCAAGTATGCGTGTTTTAAGAATAATAAAAATAACACATTTCCCTCTGAAACATTTTAACTATTGACAAAGACAATATGCCGAAAATTCAAGTGTGCGCGTTTTAAGAAAAATAAAAACAATACAGTTCCCTCTGGAACATTTAACAACTATAATTTATAAGGTTGCATAAAAAGGAGAAAAACGTCCGACCTGTTAGATGCCGCTTTTAATGATTCAAATAACAAAGCAAAGTAGATGCAGATATAGTCCTTCTTAAACTTTTCAAGTGAATGGAGTGTCCTAGAAAATGTAGGCAAATGCTTGCTAGAACGATTCGGACTACACTATGACGCAATAACGTCGCGCCGATCCGGAAGCGACGTTCAGTTTGACGTCGTTTCCATGGCAGTGTTATTAGTCTTTCAATGTGAAAGAACGCGTTTAAATCAGAGCCAACAATTATTATAAACAACAGTGATTATGTCGAAAACGATTCAAAAATACGTCAACATTGTTTGTGCCAAAGCGCATGTGCTGATTAAGATCCACATGTTCATGAAAGAGAAGAGGAAAGAAATGCGTGAGATGAGAAACAGTCCTGAGCCCGAAGTGAGACCGACCCAGCTGACTCCTCACAACTGGCGACAAAAGGTAGGATGTGACATGTGCTGGACGTCATTCACTGGAAGTACAAACAGTCGTTACCTAGCCCATCTCCAACTTAATGTCCATTATGGGACAAAATTGCTGTTGACAATTTTAAATTTATATTTAGCTTTTAAGATTTTCGCCATTTTCCCTTTTTCCCTACACCAAAACACTGCATTTGTTTGTCTTCAGTTTGAAGAGATGGCCAGAGATCTGGATCGACAAAGACAAGAGAAGGAGATGAGGAGACAGATGGGGGCGGTGGCTCTCTCCGGGCGGATATACTCGCAGTAAGATGAGGGGCTGATATATAAAACATAGTTTAAAACATAAACAATTTGTTTGCACTTGCGGTCAATTCTTATTGGGTTAAATGTTGTGTACTTCAAAGGATTTTGCAAATAAGAGACCTTTCATAATTATAGTGCCTTCATGGAATAGTGATGTTATCGTAAATTTTACTTTTGTAATAAATGTTTTGCTGCACATACCATGTATTTGTACAACTTTAATCCTTTCCTCTTTTTTTCAGATCAATGATGTAACGAACAGAGGCCACTGTGTCATTGCTGAGTTTAAAACTAATAACGTTACAGTTTTATTATATTTATTATTAAAAATGCAAAAACACTGGAAAGAGAACAAATGTCTCAAATACATGCATACAAGTCTGTTACTGGCTTATGCTTGATTTATTATGGCGCTCGTGTTGTGTTATTAACCCCCAACATGTTGATGTTATTTCGCTTTTATAGGCAGAATTTGCTTTCTTAGCACAAGTTTGTACAAATCGTGCTCACGCTCAGTAATAATATGTAATGGTTTGTGAGGGTACGCCGCAAACTTCTCTCATTTATTTCCTAACTATAAGCATTCTATGCTCGCCTGCTGTGTGTGGCAAGAATGTTGAGAGTAATATTTACAAGAAATATCTGAGAGGCACGATTTTTTAAGTTAGTTGACAGTCCTGTATAAACAGTGCATAGAATTTGTCCGACCCCTTGATGATCTGGCATAAATATGAAAAACCCACACTTCTCTGCCTGTAGTTATCACAGATAATTTTAACATTAATAAAGAAATATATATGCAGCTGATAAATAACATCAGGCTTATGGTATTGATATTAAAGTTGGTATCGGACAGTTTGCCAAAAACAAATACATGTAACAATAGAATGTTGTGTACTTTAATTTTTCTGAAATGGCAGCGGCCACGAACGTTTGCAAATATGTAAAGAGGGCAATTGTTTGTGTTTAACTATTAACAAAGCCAATTTCCCGAAAATGTAAGTGTGCTCGTTTTAAGAAAAATAAAAATAATACATTTCCATCTAGAACATTTAACTATTGACAAAGGCAATAGTGCCGAAAAATTTAAGTGTTCGCGTTTTAAGAATAATTAAAATAATACAGTTCCCTCTGGAACATTTTAACTATTGCCAAAGACAAGCTGACGAAAATTCAATTCTGCGTGTTTTAATAAAAATAAAAATAATACAATTCCCTCTGAAACATTTTAACTATTGACAAACACAATTTGCCGAAAATTCAAGTGTGCGCGTTTTAAGAATAATAAAAATAATACATTTCCATCTGGAACATTTTCACTTTTGACAAAGGCATTTTGCCGAATTTCAAGTGTGCGCGTTTTAAGAATAATAAAAATAATACAATTCCCTTTGGAACATTTTAACTATTGACAAAGACAATTTGACGAAAATTCAAGTGTGCGTGTTTTAAGAATAATAAAAATAATACATTTCCCTTTGGAACATTTTCACTTTTGACAAAGACAACTTGCCGAAAATTCAAGTATGCGTGTTTTAAGAATAATAAAAATAATACAATTCCCTCTGGAACATTTTCTCTTTTGACAAAGACAATTTGCCGAAAATTCAAGTATGCGTGTTTTAAGAATAATGAAAATAACACATTTCCCTCTGAAACATTTTAACTATTGACAAAGACAATATGCCGAAAATTCAAGTGTGCGCGTTTTAAGAAAAATAAAAACAATACAGTTCCCTCTGGAACATTTAACAACTATAATTTATAAGGTTGCATAAAAAGGAGAAAAACGTCCGACCTGTTAGATGCCGCTTTTAATGATTCAAATAACAAAGCAAATTAGATGCAGATATAGTCCTTCTTAAACTTTTCAAGTGAATGGGGTGTCCTAGAAAATGTAGGCAAATGCTTGCTAGAACGATTCGGACTACACTATGACGCAATAACGTCGCGCCGATCCGGAAGCGACGTTCAGTTTGACGTCGTTTCCATGGCAGTGTTATTAGTCTTTCAATGTGAAAGAACGCGTTTAAAACAGAGCTAACAATTATTATAAACAACAGTGATTATGTCGAAAACGATTCAAAAATACGTCAACATTGTTTGTGCCAAAGCGCATGTGCTGATTAAGATCCACATGTTCATGAAAGAGAAGAGGAAAGAAATGCGTGAGATGAGAAACAGTCCTGAGCCCGAAGTGAGACCGACCCAGCTGACTCCTCACAACTGGCGACAAAAGGTAGGATGTGACATGTGCTGGACGTCATTCACTGGAAGTACAAACAGTCGTTACCTAGCCCATCTCCAACTTAATGTCCAGTATGGGACAAAATTGATGTTGACAATTTTAAATTTATATTTAGCTTTTAAGATTTTCGCCATTTTCCCTTTTTCCCTTCACCAAAACACTGCATTTGTTTGTCTTCAGTTTGAAGAGATGACCAGAGATCTGGATCGACAAAGACAAGAGAAGGAGATGAGGAGACAGATGGGGGCGGTGGCTCTCTCCGGGCGGATATACTCGCAGTAAGATGAGGGGCTGATATATAAAACATAGTTTAAAACATAAACAATATGTTTACACTTGCGGTCAATTCTTATTGGGTTAAATATTGTGTACTTCAAAGGATTTTGCAAATAAGAGACCTTTCATAATTATAGTGCCTTCATGGAATAGTGATGTTATCGTAAATTTTACTTTTGTAATAAATGTTTTGCTGCACATACCATGTATTTGTACAACTTTAATCCTTTCCTCTTTTTTTCAGATCAATGATGTAACGAACAGAGGCCACTGTGTCATTGCTGAGTTTAAAACTAATAACGTTACAGTTTTATTATATTTATTATTAAAAATGCAAAAACACTGGAAAGAGAACAAATGTCTCAAATACATGCATACAAGTCAGTTACTGGCTTATGCTTGATTTATTATGGCGCTCATGTTGTGTTATTAACCCCAAACATGTTGATGTTATTTCGCTTTTATAGGCAGAATTTGTTTTCTTAGCACAAGTTTGTACAAATCGTGCTCACGCTCAGTAATAATATGTAATGGTTTGTGAGGGTACGCCGCAAACTTCTCTCATTTATTTCCTAACTATAAGCATTCTATGCTCGCCTGTTGTGTGTGGCAAGAATGTTGAGAGTAATATTTACAAGAAATATCTGAGAGGCACGATTTTTTAAGTTAGTTGACAGTCCTGTATAAACAGTGCATAGAATTTGTCCGACCCCTTGATGATCTGGCATAAATATGAAAAACCCACACTTCTCTGCCTGTAGTTATCACAGATAATTTTAACATTAATAAAGAAATATATATGCAGCTGATAAATAACATCAGGCTTATGGTATTGATATTAAAGTTGGTATCGGACAGTTTGCCGATAACAAATACATGTAACAATAGAATGTTGTGTACTTTAATTTTTCTGAAATGGCAGCGGCCACGAACGTTTGCAAATATGTAAAGAGGGCAATTGTTTGTGTTTAACTATTAACAAAGCCAATTTCCCGAAAATGTAAGTGTGCTCGTTTTAAGAAAAATAAAAATAATACATTTTCATCTAGAACATTTAACTATTGACAAAGGCAATAGTGCCGAAAAATTTAAGTGTTCGCGTTTTAAGAATAATTAAAATAATACAGTTCCCTCTGGAACATTTTCACTTTTGACAAAAGCATTTTGCCGAATTTCAAGTGTGCGCGTTTTAAGAATAATAAAAATAATACAATTCCCTCTGGAACATTTTAACTATTGACAAAGACAATTTGACGAAAATTCAAGTGTGCGTGTTTTAAGAATAATAAAAATAATACATTTCCCTTTGGAACATTTTCACTTTTGACAAAGACAATTTGCCGAAAATTCAAGTATGCGTGTTTTAAGAATAATAAAAATAATACAATTCCCTCTGGAACATTTTAACTATTGACAAAGACAATTTCCCGAAAATTCAAGTGTGAGTGTTTTAAGAAAAATAAAAACAATACAGTTCCCTCTGGAACATTTAACAACTATAATTTATTAGGTTGCATGAATAGGAGAAAAAAGTCCAACCTGTCAGATGCCGCTTTTAAGGATTCAAATAACAAAGCAAATTAGATGCAGATATAGTCCTTCTTAAACTTTTCAAGTGAATGGGGTGTCCTAGAAAATGTAGGCAAATGCTTGCTAGAACGATTCGGACTACACTATGACGCAATAACGTCGCGCCGATCCGGAAGTGACGTTCAGTTTGACGTCGTTTCCATGGCAGTGTTATTCGTCTTTCAATCTGAAAGAACGCGTTTAAAACAGAGCTAACAATTATTATAAACAACAGTGATTATGTCGAAAACGATTCAAAAATACGTCAACATTGTTTGTGCCAAAGCGCATGTGCTGATTAAGATCCACATGTTCATGAAAGAGAAGAGGAAAGAAATGCGTGAGATGAGAAACAGACCTGAGCCCGAAGTGAGACCGACCCAGCTGACTCCTCACAACTGGCGTCAAAAGGTAGGATGTGAAATGTGCTGGACGTCACTCACTGGAAGCACAAACAGTCGTTACCTAGCCCATCTCCAACTTAATGTCCATTATGGGACAAAATTGATGTTGACAATTTTAAATATATATTTAGCTTTTAAGATTTTCGCCATTTTCCCTTTTTCCCTACACCCAAACACTGCACTTGTTTGTCTGCAGTTTGAAGAGATGGCCAGAGATCTGGATCGACAAAGACAAGAGAAGGAGATGAGGAGACAGATGGGGGCGGTGGCTCTCTCCGGGCGGATATACTCGCAGTAAGATGAGGGGCTGATATATAAACATAGTTTAAAACATAAACAATATGTTTACACTTGCGGTCATTTCTTATTGGGTTAAATATTGTGTACTTCAAAGGATTTTGCAAATAAGCGACATTTCATTATTATAGTGCCTTCATGGAATAGTGATGTAATCGTAAATTTTACTTTTGTAATAAATGTTTTGCTGCACATACTATGTATTTGTACAACTTTAATCCTTTCCTCTTTTTTTTTCAGATCAATGATGTAACGAACAGAGGCCATTGTGTCATTGCTGAGTTTAAAACTAATAACGTTACAGTTTTATTATATTTATTATTAAAAATGCAAAAACACTGGAAAGAGAACAAATGTCTCAAATACATGCATACAAGTCTGTTACTGGCTTATGCTTGATTTATTATGGCGCTCGTGTTGTGTTATTAACCCCCAACATGTTGATGTTATTTCGCGTTTATAGGCAGAATTTGCTTTTTTGGCACAAGTTTGTACAAATCGTGCTCACGCACAGTAATAATATGTAATGGTTTGTGAGGGTACGCCGCAAACTTCTCTCATTTATTTCCTAACTATAAGCATTCTATGCTCGCCTGCTGTGTGTGGCAAGAATGTTGAGAGTAATATTTACAAGAAATATCTGAGAGGCACGATTTTTTAAGTTAGTTGACAGTCCTGTATAAACAGTGCATATAATTTGTCCGACCCCTTGATGATCTGGCATAAATATGAAAAACCCACACTTCTCTGCCTGTAGTTATCACAGATAATTTTAACATTAATAAAGAAATATATTTGCAGCTGATAAATAACATCAGGCTTATGGTATTGATATTAAAGTTGGTATCGGACAGTTTGCCGATAACAAATACATGTAACAATAGAATGTTGTGTACTTTAATTTTTCTGAAATGGCAGCGGCCACGAACGTTTGCAAATATGTAAAGAGGGCAATTGTTTGTGTTTAACTATTAACAAAGCCAATTTCCCGAAAATGTAAGTATGCTCGTTTTAATAAAAATAAAAATAATACATTTTCATCTAGAACATTTAACTATTGACAAAGGCAATAGTGCCGAAAAATTTAAGTGTTCGCGTTTTAAGAATAATTAAAATAATACAGTTCCCTCTGGAACATTTTAACTATTGCCAAAGACAAGCTGACGAAAATTCAAGTCTGCGTGTTTTAATAAAAATAAAAATAATACAATTCCCTCTGAAACATTTTAACTATTGACAAACACAATTTGCCGAAAATTCAAGTGTGCGCGTTTTAAGAATAATAAAAATAATACCAAATGCCGATACATAGATGTTCCTTGTCTGCATGTTTTTCGCGGATGCATTGAATTGAGATTAATGTCAGAATGTAGATGTCGGGATCAATAATAACCACTAGCTATCTATCTATCTATCTATCTATAACTGGTTTATTTAAGGGTCAGCACATATATTCGTATTTTATCGTGACCCCGTCATACTGCCCTAGTATGACTTAAAGATAGTTTGACCAATGTGCCTAAAGGTGGGCTCCTATCAGGTATCCAATTTCGGTTACCTACTTATATAGCTAATAAACTTAGAAAGGTTAGGTGTTTTCGTAGTTTTGTCCTATTATAAGGTGAGTGATTGAGTTTGTGAATTTCACTGCCTAACTTATTGCCCTAAGCTCACCTTATGGTTATACGGCATAGGACCCTTTCTCACCCCTAATGTGGGGTGTTTGTTTCTGTTGGCTTTTGTATTTATAAGGATTGGTTACTAGGTTGACATCTTCCAATTTATTGAAACGAAATTGTTATTGGAAGGGGTCCACCTATATCCATCTCCTTTTTTTTGTTATTGATTGTGGGTGGGGGTAAAGTTTTAATTGATTGGGGGCCTGTGCCTGTTTAACCGAGTTATCATGTCTAGACGACCGAGGCCCGACCGTCTAGACACTAGCTGACCATACTTAAGATGTAAACGTGATAGGTAAACACTTTCACCGCACATAATTTCGTGTGGGAATATACTATTTTAACACAAATGTTAGCTAAATATAGCTAAATATAGCTAAATATCCATCAATAGACACGGATACATGTCATATCAGCTTCGAGGTGTCCCCGTACCCAAAGTTGGTGTATCCACATTTTACACATTCCCGCTGAAGTCACGTGATATTCAAGATGGCGACTGTAAAACACGTTGTTCTTGATTCCAATGCATTTTTACGAAACGTTCCTGTTCAGGTACTTTTTACATCTAAAAACCTTATGTTTTTTTGGATAACCGTTTTGATAAATAGCACAATTTATTTCTTTAATCTTGTTTTCAATGATTGGATTGTTTTAACTCCCTGTGAAATTAGATAGTTTTGATTTGATAAACAATGTTGTACATGATAATCAGGTCTCAAGTAACTAGTCTTGTTTCATTTATTGATAATTTAAATACTTATAATACCTACTGGTAATTCAGTGGGAGTAATTGAAAGAGGATATCAAAAATTAAGAAACGAGATAAAAACACACACTAAAAACAGTAAATGCACACATTTTACTGGAACAGTTTTGTAGTGCTGGTGTGGTGGAGAGGCCCACAGGTGGCCTGGTTAGCTCAGTTGGTAGAGCTCGGGAATGTTAATCCGGGGGTCGTGGGTTCGATCCCCACATCAGGCACTCACTTTTCCCTTGATATACTTTACTGGTGACAGAAGTTAATGGAAGCCTTGTGTGGTTGTCCTGAGTTGGGCCCAGAAATATAAGAGGGGGAGGAGTGTAGTGCTGGTGTGGGGGAGAAGCCTACAGGTGGCCCGGTTAGCTCAGTAGGTAGAGCTCCGGAACAGTGATTCGGGGGTCGTGGGTTCGATCCCCACAGGTACTCACTTTTCTCTTGATATACTTTAGTTTACAAAGGAAAGCTAGACTTGTGCCACAATAACACAACTATTACCTGGTACCAGCTGTTGTTCAATACCCATACATTTGACACGAGTGAATTCAGTATTGATGCCCAGCTGTAAACATTCTCATGTACCGTAATTGAAACAATGTTTGACCAGTGAACAAATCTGAAGTGTTTAATTAAAAGTAAAACAACAACAATAACTCATTGACTATACTTATTTGTCCCTCTTAATTTTCTTGGGTATAAAGTGGAAGGCCCACATAAATATGAACTCATTTTAAGGTTGTTGATATCATGTGAATACTGACAGGCCAAAACAATTATTGTTTAGGTGCTTTATTCTTTCATATGTTATATTTTTAGCTGGGGATACTAATGCTAAGACGAAAAGTCTTCCCGATTTCATCTTAGATGATAACCTATCATATGTTTTTGGCGATACAGACTATGATAGTAGTACATTTAATTTAGCCCGAAACAATAAAGATATAACTTGCATTAATTTCGGTAAATCACTTCTAATCTTGTGCTGCCTGTATGATATCCACATATTGAACAGGAGGTTTCCTGGTGTCGTACTAGGGGAGTTTACGTGCTCTGCTAATGACGGCGTAAGCATCGTTGACTACATGATTACTTGTTCTGATCTATTTGATTACGTATGCAATTTTCAAGTTACTGACAACGTCGATTCTGATAATTTCCCAGTAACCTGTTTATTGTCACTTCCATATAGAGACTCGCCTGTAAGCACGCATGCTAGTAATGACACAACCCCTACACTTGGGCATGAAAAATGTTGGTTTGATAGTCATACAACTAATTTTTGTTAGTCAGCTTGTTCATCTTCTCCGTGAGAAACACACTCAGATTATGTCTGGTATAATGACGAATATCGATAATGCAGTATTAATTTTAATGTCTGTTTATAAGAACGCAGGGTCAAATATGCGCATTAAATTCACCAGGTTTAAACAACCACAGCCCGCTTGGTGGGGTGGGAACTGCGATACGTTTAAACGTGATAAGTATATTGCTCTACGTAAGTTTAGAAAAACAAACTTACTACATGACCTTAGAAACTATAAATCTAACCGTAATAGATTTATAATGTAATGCCGTAGATGGCAATTACTCTTTCAAAGTGACCAGAGATGTAAACTTATTGATGTTACTAATAACCCTTAGGCCATGTGGTCACTACTTAAGCGTTCACGCCCAAAGACACGGACAGTATGCAATATTACATCCAATGAATGGCATACTTACTTTAAAGACTTGTTATTTGAAGATTCAATTTTACCTTTGGACCCTGAAATATCAGTAGATGAGATAGTGATAACATACTACATCAGCCTTTTTCACGAGCTGACGTCAAGTCTGCTGTTAGGAAATTATTATTGGCATTCCAGCAGAGTTTTATAACGTTACCCTTAACAAATGCATTGACATTCTAGAACAAATGTTTAATCAAATACTTGATACTGGAACTTTCCCTAAGTGTTGGGGTAAGAGTGTGGTCACCACAATTTCACAAAAGAGGCATCTCTGTGACTATACTCTTTACAAAGTATTCTCACGTTTAATTAATACACAACTATATAACTGGGCTGAACTTAATGGTAATTTGGATGGGTCACACGCCGGTTTCTGGCAAGGTTATTCAAGTAAACAGAGCGGTAGATTTTATTGTTTATACACAGATTTTAGAAAGGCATTTGACAAAATCAGTCATGGTAAACTTTTCAATGTTTTGTATCGCAAAGGTCTTAAGGGTAAATTCTTAAGGGTGCTCAAGGTCTTTACGTGGATTTATTCTCATGCGTCAAACTTAATTGTAACAATTCAGTCAATAACACACGTGAGAAGTATATTCACAAAAACTGTTGTTACAGGACAACTGATTATTTCCCCTGTAATGTTGGCACCAAACAAGGGGACGTAAGCAGCCCGACAATTTTTGTTCTTTTTATAAATGAACTAGCTGAGCTGACATTCGTGTGAAACAGGAATTTTTATCATAAATGATATACACTGCCTGATGTTTGCTAATTGTGCAGAAACAGCTGAAAACCTGCAGTGTCAAATAAATATAATAGATAAATTTTGTCAAGATACAGGCATGCAACTAAATTTGAATAAAACAGGTTATGGTCTTCCGTAATGGTGGGGGCCTTAGAAACTATGAGACTTAGAGCTATCGTGGATCCCTCAGTAAAACAATATCTGTCTACAAATATATGGGAGTTTATTTGACACCATCTGTGTCTTAGGCATTAACACATACTAAATTGGGTATTCAGGCTAAGAAATCAATCATGTCTATTACGCAATACCAAAAGTCATTTGGTTACTTCCCAATAAAGGAGTACTTTAAATAATTTATTCTCTATTAAAACCAGCCTTATGTTATGCCTCACAAATATTGGGTTACTGTTATGTTGATACAATTGAATCTATCTAAAATGATTTTTGTAAACAATATCTTTGTGTTAGGAAAAGAACCAATAACTCTGTAGTACTCGGAGAAAGTGGTCGATTACCACTTTGTATCTTTTATATGACTAACTGTGTCAAATATTGGTGTAAATTACTAACTATGCAAAACTGCAGATACCCACGACAGTGTTATCTTATGTTAAAATCACACGATGACCGTGGAAGATGTAACTGGGTAACAAAGGTTAAGGATCTATTATATCAATACGGTTTTGGATATGTCTGGATTACTCAAGAAATCGGCAACACAAATGTTTTTTTAAAAATGTTTAAACAAAGACTTATAGATTGCTACACTCAGAACTACGTGCACAATATTTATTTAATTGGTATGACAGAGGAACTGAACTGGATGATTTCTATATATTAATGAACTCTCATTGTGACAGAACTATACGAAATGTTTGCAAGTATGTTCATCATATTATGTGTGTAACAAATGCTAGTCGAGGGATGTAAAATTGCTCTTAATTTTTGTATACTCATGTATTATGGGCTGGAGGCCTTTGTTATAGAAATAAATTGAGTTGAGTTGTTTGTGCACTTGTTATAAAGAGAGAAAAGGTTTGCCGAAAGAACCCACATAGAAGTAGTAAAAAGAATCAAGTTTTGTTAATATTTTGTTGTCCGTTTTAATATTGCATTAACAATGTCATAATAAATCATGCAAAGCAAATTCTGGGGTTACAAATAATACCAGAAAGGTTAAACAAAGGCGTCATTTCTGGTGTCTGCCAGACCATCAGGGCAGTTCAAACTTGACTGTAAATACCTGTCAGATTTTATCAATTGGTTGGTTAAACATTTAAAAGAAGTTTATTTCTAATGATCTAATATAAAGCTAACATTGTTCATTTAATTCTATTATCAAACATCTTTTTTGTAGAATATTGGGGAGAAACTGTATACCATCCAAGATGTTGTAGAAGAAATAAAAGATAAAGCCACAAAGCAACGTCTTCAGGTGTTGCCATATGAGTTAATATTCAGAGAGCCATCAGTGGAGAGCATAAAAATAGGTAAATCTAAACCAACACAGACGATTGATGGAGGGGCTGGACATAATGCCCCCACCCCCAATCCACTGGCATAGCCAAGGCAGACAGAATCAGCCTGAAAATTTAATTTTGTTATGCAACATTTTATAAATTATCAAAGTTATAAAGAAAGTAAAACTGCATTATTTTGTTTTATAATGATTCTTAAACTTCAGACCAGATAGATAAACATCTCAAGTTGAGCAGCTTAGTTACAATGCTTAATTGATGACCTTGAATTAATGTGTTTGCATGATCACATAAGTGCTGAGTTTTAACAATACAATCGGAACCTACCAAGCCATGACATGAATTGATAATTTGTTAATTAAATTTGCCCAAACATTTGTAGTGGGTCTTCTGCCACCCGTATAGCTAAATAATGGCAATATGATCATGATTGTGTCAATGAAATTTAACCTGCCTGTTTCAGTGTCAGAGTTTGCAAAGAAGACGGGAGACTACAGAAGTTTGTCAGCAGTGGATATCCGACTGTTGGCGCTCTCCTACCAACTAGAGAAAGAATTTGTTGGCACAGACCACATTAAAATTGTTCCTGAAAAGAAGGTACATGTTAACTGTTTTTGTACATGTTAACTGTTTTTGTACATGTTAATTGTTTTTATACATGTTAACTGTTTTTAGCTCACCTTAGCATAGCATGTTAAAATACCCATTCATACATTGTGCGTCATCTGGCATCAACATTTTGCTTGTGAACACTTTAGAGACTACATTTTCCATCCAATCCTTACCAAACCTGTCCAGTATGTTTGTCTGCATTAAATCTTGGATGACCCTCTTGTTTTACATGTTAATTAGGTTTGTACCTGTTAACTGCTTACTATATATCACATTGTTGTAGTACACAGTTGCAGCAATCTATCTTTGTCTGTATGACACTTTGACAACATACTTTTCAATACAGGAAAAAATATACAGGTATGAAATAATGGTATTGCTGTTACCCTGTTGAATTTTAATGCATTATAATAATCTCCAAGGCTTGCACTGATAATGGAGCCAATGGCTACAAATTTGTCACAAGAAAATCATGATTCGCCAAAATTGCTGAAGCACATTACTTCCAAATTTTGGGCAGTTACATTTTCTAAAAATATCTCCAGCTGGCAATGGTCTGTCTCCCTAGTAGCTGTAGCTTATGTTTAGGTTGGGGAGGGGTGGGGTGGGAGGTTTAATAATCAACTTTTGTTCAGTCAAAAGAAAACAAGCATGTGTGAAGCATAACATCAGCCCTATTAAGTCTATTTCATGGATTCACTCCAAACATGGAGACCTTGTGAGGTGTAAAATTGCATTACACAAGAACAGTAACTCATGTAATTCTTGAATCATCCCCCGTAGTCGGTTTAGAAAACAAAAAAGAGCCATTTCTCTGTCAATTACTAGAATGCATGCAACACAAATGTTTTAAGAACTCCCATCTTGTGTGAAGAAAACAGAGCTTTATTTAAGTGATAAGGAAGTAATTTCTTGACTTCTGCATCTAAAAATTATTCTTTTAAAGGTCCAGTGGAATGCCACTCCCAAACCTCTGGAAAAAGCTGGTGACATTGCCGGTTTCTACATCAAACCAAAGGTAGGTACCAGTACTAACCCCTTTGGAGGTAGGAGCCCCTTCAAATTCATAAAAATAATTATCATCAGTTACATGTTAAACTTCAAGAAAAAAAAACTCACTTTTGGCAGTGCTTTTGAATTTCTTGGATCTATAGTATAATTAACAAAATAACTTCCACTATGTATTGTTAAATCTTAAAATAAGCATTTGCATGATATCAAAATTTAAAATCAATGTCTTTTATTGCTATTTTATTGTTTATTTCTCATATACATTTCAATTATTTCAGGGAAAGGATGGTACACACTCACAGAGAACATCTGAATGTTCCACAGATATTGGCCAGGGAGAGATTGGGGGAGAGTGCTCACATGTCACAGAAGATCATGTTGGCGAGGAGATAGAGGCTGTACAGATAGCAGTCAGGCAATGTAGAATGGACACTCAGGAACGAGGTGATGGCGTGTGCCAGGATGGGATGTGCGGGGATGGATCATCTGTAGGTCAGGAGGATAGACCCAATACAATGATAGGAACTAGTGACAATAGTGAATCAACCTGTACCAGTGTGGATGTACTGAGGTCAGCTGATGGGCAGATAGTTGATGCCGAGTGTATAGAGGAGGAGGAGGAATCTGAGCAGGAGGAGGAGAGTGATGATGATGATGATGATGATGATGGGTGGATCACTCCCAGTAATATCAAGGAGGTTAAGGCAAAGATGGGCAACAGTGAACTTATAGAAAAGGCTCATGTGGAAGTTGGGTGTCTAACCACAGACTTTGCTATGCAGGTATATTAAGTTTTTATTTGCATTTATTGATAATACTAAATTAATTGTATCAAATGACAATAATACAGACGGATTTTATTCTATTTTTATGTTTATTTTGAAATTTTAGAGCTTTAGACCTTAGAATTATGAAAGCAGAAAAAGGTGGGACACAGATTTACTGTAGCATATTATTTCTGACTCTTTGTCAAGTGCTACATTATGAATCTATATACATCCTATTGTACTGTTCTTGACTGAATATAATATGCATGAAACACAGATATTAATCCTGCTTACGACTTAATATGGATGAAACACACATCATAGGACTGTTGTATACTTATTATAGGGATGAAACATATATCAAAAGAGTGTTAGGACAAAATATATGGATGAAATTAGTGCAAGAACAGTTTGGTAATGTACTTGGTGATGAAAGTTCTACTGGCTTAAACAGCTTTCAAACCAACTTTAACACTTTTAATTCTCTTGAAGACAAAATAATTAGAAGGCAAATATATTTGCATTTAAAGTCATATATGAACTTAGAAATACCATCAGGCTCATAGGCCATGCTGTTTATTAACCTAAAGGTTTATTTAGTGTTAGTGTTTAAATATACCTTATGGATCCCATATTACCTTCAATCGATATAATTAGCAGCAATAAAGGTAGGATAGATAAACTTACATTTAAGGTCCATTATATTCAAAAGGCTATTTGGGAGTTAATTTTAAACTCCCATAGTTTAAACCTGTGTCATTAATGATGAATTTACATAGCTGCTGATGTACTTTACTGAATTGGACATTACATATTGGGCAATTGGCAATGACATGTAAATAGCATGTCTTTATTTGTAAGTGACATGTACAAGGCATGTCATTATTTGTTAGTGACATGTACAAAGCAATTCATTATTTGGTAATGAACCTGTAAAAGTGTGTCATTATTTGGTAATGAACCTGTAAAAGTGTGTCATTATTTGGTAATGAACCTGTAAAAGTGTGTTATTATTTGGTAATGAACTTGTACAAAACTTCCATTATTTGGCAGTGACATGTACATAGCATGTCATTATTTAGCAGTGACATGTACATAGCATGTCATTATTTGTTAGTGACATGTACATAGCATGTCATTATTTAGCAGTGACATGTACATAGCATGTCATTATTTAGCAGTGACATGTACATAGCATGTCATTATTTAGCAGTGACATGTACATAGCATGTCATTATTTAGCAGTGACATGTACATAGCATGTCATTATTTGGCAGTGACATGTACATAGCATGTCATTATTTGGCAGTGACATGTACATAGCATGTCATTATTTGGCAGTGACATGTACATAGCATGTCATTATTTAGCAGTGACATGTACATAGCATGTCATTATTTGGCAGTGACATGTACATAGCATGTCATTAATTAGCAGTGACATGTACATAGCATGTCATTATTTGGCAGTGACATGTACATAGCATGTCATTATTTAGCAGTGACATGTACATAGCATGTCATTATTTGGCAGTGACATGTACATAGCATGTCATTAATTAGCAGTGACATGTACATAGCATGTCATTATTTGGCAGTGACATGTACATAGCATGTCATTATTTAGCAGTGACATGTACATAGTATGTCATTATTTAGCAGTGACATGTACATAGCATGTCATTATTTGGCAGTGACATGTACATAGCATGTCATTATTTAGCAGTGACATGTACATAGCATGTCATTATTTGGCAGTGACATGTACATAGCATGTCATTATTTAGCAGTGACATGTACATAGCATGTCATTATTTGGCAGTGACATGTACATAGCATGTCATTATTTAGCAGTGACATGTACATAGCATGTCATTATTTGGTAGTGACATGTACATAGCATGTTATTATTTAGCAGTGACATGTACATAGCATGTCATTATTTAGCAGTGACATGTACATAGCATGTCATTATTTAGCAGTGACATGAACATAGCATGTGTAATTAAGTGTCATAATTTCGAGCAATAAACTCAAGGGCAGGTCACGAGATAGTAGAAATGCTTTCACAACTTATCGGAACATCCCAGGATTCAGACAAAATCATTTAAAATCTTTCATGACTAGACAATGCTTAAGAAATATGTCTTTTGTTGTTGACACATTTGAATTTTTATTAGATAAATTGTTTATTTAATTAATTCATTATATACAGTATGCCATATTATAGATTTTAAACATTTTTTTGCATTTTTGTGTACAAAAATAAAATCCATAAAGAACTTTAAACAAGAAACACAGTAATAATTGCATAGAACAATCATTATAGTTTTACAAAGTTTTGCTTTTTTGTGCTAATGGTGACAAAATGAAAGTATCCTAAGGCACCTAAAGTAAGTGCATGTATTATTAAAATAAAATCATGGATCTTGTGCTGATCTTGTACATGATTGTAGTGATTATCAACATGATAATTAACCGTTCTAGTTCCTACACATTGGCCTCTTGACATGATTGTAGTGATTATCAACATGATAGTTAACCGTTCTAGTTCGTACACATTGGCCTCTTGACATGATTGTAGTGATTATCAACATGATAATTAACCGTTCTAGTTCCTACACATTGGCCTCTTGACATGATTGTAGTGATTATCAACATGATAGTTAACTGTTCTAGTTCCTACACATTGGCCTCTTGACATGATTGTAGTGACTTTCAACATGATTGTTAACTGTTCTAGTTCCTACACATTGGCCTCTTGACATGATTGTAGTGATTATCAACATGATAATTAACCGTTCTAGTTCATACACATTGGCCTCTTGACATGATTGTAGTGATTATCAGCATGATTGTTAACTGTTCTAGTTCATACACATTGACCTCTTGACATGATTGTAGTGATTATCAACATGATTGTTAACTGTTCTAGTTCATACACATTGACCTCTTGACATGATTGTAGTGATTATCAGCATGATTGTTAACTGTTCTAGTTCCTACACATTGGCCTCTTGACATAATTGTAGTGATTATCAACATGATAGTTAACCATTTTAGTTCCTACACATTGGCCTCTTGACATGATTGTAGTGATTATCAACATGATTGTTAACCATTCTAGTTCCTACACATTGGTCTCTTGACATAATTGTAGTGATTATCAATATGATAGTTAACCATTCTAGTTCCTACACATTGGCCTTTTGACATGATTGTAGTGATTATCAACATGATTGTTAACCATTCTAGTTCCTACACATTGGCCTCTTGAAATAATTGTAGTGATTATCAACATGATTGTTAACCATTCTAGTTCCTACACTTTGGCCTCTTGACATAATTGTAGTGATTATCAATATGATAGTTAACCGTTCTAGTTACTACACATTGGCCTCTTGACATAATTGTAGTGATTATCAACATGATTGTTAACCATTCTAGTTCCTACACATTGGCCTCTTGACATAATTGTAGTGATTATCAATATGATATTTAACCATTCTAGTTCCTACACATTGGCCTCTTGACATAATTGTAGTGATTATCAATATGATAGTTAACCATTCTAGTTCCTACACATTGGCCTCTTGACATAATTGTAGTGATTATCAATATGATAGTTAACCATTCTAGTTCCTACACATTGGCCTCTTGACATAATTGTAGTGATTATCAATATGATAGTTAACCATTCTAGTTCCTACAGATTGGCCTCTTGACATAATTGTAGTGATTATCAATATGATAGTTAACCATTCTAGTTCCTACACATTGGCCTCTTGACACCATTCTAGTTCCTACACATTGGCCTCTTGACACCATTCTAGTTCCTACACATTGGCCTCTTGACATGATTGCAGTGATTATCAACATGATAGTTAACCATTCTAGTTCCTACACATTGGCCTCTTGACATAATTGTAGTGATTATCAATATGAAAGTTAACCGTTCTAGTTCCTACACATTGGTCTCATGACATAATTGGAGTGATTATCAATATGATAGTTAACCATTCTAGTTCCTACACATTGGCCTCTTGGCACCATTCTAGTTCCTACACATTGGCCTCTTGACATGATTGTAGTGATTATCAACATGATAGTTAACCATTTTAGTTACTACACATTTGCCTGTTGACATGATTGGAATGATTATCAACATGATTGTTAACCATTCTGGTTCCTCCTATACATTGGCCTCTTGTTTTACAGAATGTGCTCCTACAGATGGGGCTGAATGTGATCTCTGTGGATGGGATGCTGATCAAGAAGGTGAAGAACTTTGTGCTGCGATGTTCAGCATGTATGAAGTAAGTCAAGGACAGCCATTATCATATTTCATGTGTACTATTTCATTATTTATCTAACTGCTCTATATTCTGTACACAATAATCAACATTGTATTCATTTTTGATGCACATTGCCTTCAATAATACTGCTTAAATTATGCTGCTCTGACTGCAGACAAATTTGAATAAAGCAGCCATTTGAAGATAGACCATGATTGATCGATAAGCACATGCTTTTATAATAAATATTTATTAACCTCTGTCACAGGCTCCGAGTATTTTAGACCACATGTGTAAATGATGTCTGGTTAAAAGTAAAATGTGACACACTTAGCTTTGATTTATGAATGGGATAAAGTTATTTTTTTTTAACATTGTTTAATTAAGTTATAGGTGTCTGTAATTCATTTAAGTTTTCAAATCTATGTGTATGTTTCAAATACATTGTTAATGTTTGTTTTTATTCATGTACTTAATCTGCCTCATGTAGAGAGTACAAAAAATTATTCCATAGTTATTGCTAAATTTTTTTAAAAATCAGATTTTTTAGAAAAACAACACATATTTAGTTTAAAAACCAAGCGTTCAATTGACATGGCTCTCCAGAAACTAAGTAAAGCTTTTTATTTTTGTTATATTTTTAGAATCTTGACATTTATGGCCCAGAGCCTGTTGCAGGAGGATAACTCTGGCTAGGAGGATTGTTGTATAAGTTCCCTTTCCATACAGGGTGAAACATCACAGAATCAACTTAAGAACAATAAAATCCAACATTACAAAAAAAACAACACTTGTTTAGAATAACCAACCATTTGGTATTAAACAACACACATAAATATAATAGAAATATTACTAGACCAGACACACAGCAGCAAAAACTAGTTGTGAAGGTCTGGGTTATACACCTCCCATTGCGGGCTGCGCTCTTTTGCTTATGCTATTTTAACTTTTGCTACATATATAAGAGGTGCATGAGGCAAAGTGGTTATGGTCTCTGACTATTAAATGCTAACCACATGGGTTTGAATCACAGTCACAAGAAGAATATCGGCAGCTTAGTTTTCTATTTGATTTGCCTTTCAACAATAGATCCATACCCTGAACAATTTATAGCTGGATATTGTAATCACATGCAATGTACTTCAATGTTAAATGTTGCCTGTGTTGCAGGATCACGACCCACTTACAGAAGGAGTTTTGTCCCCACTGTGGAAACAAGACCCTGTCCAAAGTGTCCATGGCAGTCGAGGAGGATGGTACCATCCGCTACTTCCTGTCAAAACGCAGGGTCAACAATATACGTGGTACCAAGGTAAGTCAGGCATTACAAAAATGTTGAAACTTAAGTTTGATGTGGTCTTAAATATTAGGCAGTTTATTAATATTGTACATGTGCTTAATCTTTCTTTTAAAAAAAACATCTTTTTAGAACTCTATCAATAATGTGTATACAATAAAGTAATAAGGAAGTTATTTTAAATTATTTTCCTGACAGTATTAACCATTGATCTACATTACTGGATCGGATATCGCATGACTTTCATTGCGTGCATTAGCTGCCATGTTTGTCTGTGCTAATGTTGACAAGTCATTGAAAGACAGTGTGAAAACAATCCCATCTAAAGGCGGCCAATGCATCGCAGTCTGCTGCTACAGACACAGCAGTACATTTTCTGCAGAAAGGAACATATAATTTACAAGTAAGTATCACTGTTTTAAGTTTGTTTTCTTTTAAATGATCACTTTACAAACAAAATCAACTACCCTAACTGAGCCACCGACCTATCTCTTTTTGTTGCTCTTATGTTGACACAAAACTTTGCTTTGTAAATGCTTGACTCAGGGGGGAAATGTCTTAAATATCAAACAATTGATCATTTTACAGCATTTTTATAGAACAATCATATACAATTGGAGTTAATTACGTGTACTTTCATTTTATGTGTACTTTCTTAAGACAAATTAACCCATTCTAAGAATAAATAAACCGTGCAGAAAACAGCAATTTTGGCAGTTTAAAATTTGTGTCAAAAGACCTAAGTTAGATTCTATCATAATGGAAGAGAATTGACTTTGTCTAAAATGTAGAAATAAGGAATTTGTATAAACTAGATGTTATTTATAAGTACTTTCTAGTTAACACTGGCTTACTATCAAATTAAGTTTATAGACATAAATTATTTTTAATCAAAATGTACATGATTTAATTTTATAAATAGGTATTTTTGTGATTCTGTGTGTTTGTGTTTTCAGAGCATTTGATTGTTTATTTTTTCCAGGTTTCCAGAACAAGGTAGAGAAAGAAAAGTCAACCACGTTGTATCAAGACTGGGTAAGAAAATGCAGAGGAGACTGTGAGCCAAGTTGTCATGCTATGCCATGCTAAGTAGTAAACACTTTGATCCAAGCATGGTTAACAGGACATTGATGAAGGCCCAGTTGTGGGTTGGTGCTGTTCCAACTATTTTTAACATTCCAAAGCATTTGCAGGTTTGTGCTATAAATTAAATGTTTTATATATATATGTCAAAGCAGTACATAAATGGCCATTATTTAGTGCCGTCCAGCTATTATTAGTGGAAGAAAAAACCCGACAAAGTTACGGGTAAAACCACTGTTTTCTGGCATGACAGCTAGACCACGTACATACATTAAAATTCTCATCCCAACCTGGACTTGAACAAGTGCTGTGAGGGCTGCTGCATTACATTTCTAGGACTTCAACCTGCTGTGAGGGCTGCTCCATTACATTTCTAGGACTTCAACCTGCTGTTAGGGCTGCTGCATTACATTTCTAGGACTTCAACCTGCTGTGAGGGCTGCTGCATTACATTTCTAGGACTTCAACCTGCTGTGAGGGCTGCTGCATTACATTTCTAGGACTTCAACCTGCTGTGAGGGCTGCTCCATTACATTTCTAGGACTTCAACCTGCTGTGAGGGCTGCTCCATTACATTTCTAGGACTTCAACCTGCTGTGAGGGCTGCTCCATTACATTTCTAGGACTTCAACCTGCTGTGAGGGCTGCTCCATTACATTTCTAGGACTTCAACCTGCTGTGAGGGCTGCTCCATTACATTTCTAGGACTTCAACCTGCTGTGAGGGCTGCTCCATTACATTTCTAGGACTTCAACCTGCTGTGAGGGCTGCTCCATTACATTTCTAGGACTTCAACCTGCTGTGAGGGCTGCTGCATTACATTTCTAGGACTTCAACCTGCTGTGAGGGCTGCTCCATTACATTTCTAGGACTTCAACCTACTGTGAGGGCTGCTCCATTACATTTCTAGGACTTCAACCTGCTGTGAGGGCTGCTCCATTACATTTCTAGGACTTCAACCTGCTGTGAGGGCTGCTCCATTACATTTCTAGGACTTCAACCTGCTGTGAGGGCTGCTCCATTACATTTCTAGGACTTCAACCTGCTGTGAGGGCTGCTCCATTACATTTCTAGGACTTCAACCTGCTGTGAGGGCTGCTCCATTACATTTCTAGGACTTCAACCTGCTGTGAGGGCTGCTCCATTACATTTCTAGGACTTCAACCTGCTGTGAGGGCTGCTGCATTACATTTCTAGGACTTCAACCTGCTGTGAGGGCTGCTGCATTACATTTCTAGGACTTCAACCTGCTGTGAGGGCTGCTGCATTACATTTCTAGGACTTCAACCTGCTGTGAGGGCTGCTGCATTACATTTCTAGGACTTCAACCTGCTGTGAGGGCTGCTGCATTACATTTCTAGGACTTCAACCTGCTGTGAGGGCTGCTGCATTACATTTCTAGGACTTCAACCTGCTGTGAGGGCTGCTCCATTACATTTCTAGGACTCACCTGTGTGAGGCTGCTGCATTACATTTCTAGGACTTCAACCTGCTGTGAGGGCTGCTCCATTACATTTCTAGGACTTCAACCTGCTGTGAGGGCTGCTGCCATTACATTTCTAGGACTTCAACCTGCTGTGAGGGCTGCTGCATTACATTTCTAGGACTTCAAACCTGCTGTGAGGGCTGCTCCATTACATTTCTAGGACTTCAACCTGCTGTGAGGGCTGCTGCCATTACATTTCTAGGACTTCAACCTGCTGTGAGGGCTGCTGCATTACATTTCTAGGACTTCAACCTGCTGTGAGGGCTGCTGCATTACATTTCTAGGACTTCAACCTGCTGTGAGGGCTGCTGCATTACATTTCTAGGACTTCAACCTGCTGTGAGGGCTGCTGCATTACATTTCTAGGACTTCAACCTGCTGTGAGGGCTGCTGCATTACATTTCTAGGACTTCAACCTGCTGTGAGGGCTGCTGCATTACATTTCTAGGACTTCAACCTGCTGTGAGGGCTGCTGCATTACATTTCTAGGACTTCAACCTGCTGTGAGGGCTGCTGCATTACATTTCTAGGACTTCAACCTGCTGTGAGGGCTGCTGCATTACATTTCTAGGACTTCAACCTGCTGTGAGGGCTGCTGCATTACATTTCTAGGACTTCAACCTGCTGTGAGGGCTGCTCCATTACATTTCTAGGACTTCAACCTGCTGTGAGGGCTGCTCCATTACATTTCTAGGACTTCAACCTGCTGTGAGGGCTGCTCCATTACATTTCTAGGACTTCAACCTGCTGTGAGGGCTGCTCCATTACATTTCTAGGACTTCAACCTGCTGTTAGGGCTGCTGCATTACATTTCTAGGACTTCAACCGATCCTTTCTAAATGGTACATGCAGAGAAAAACATTTCTTGTTGTCAACTGAAGCAAGTTACAAATGAATGTGATGATGGAAAAAAGGAGTGTGTCATTTGTAAGTAAAGCTAATTAAACAGGTTGAGAAGTTAATCTGACTTTGGAATAACATACATGGCCATGTATGCTATCTTTTTTATGTGTACTTGAACTAATGTAGTAAACAATGGTCATATGATTACTTTCAGAAGCATTAAGTTATGGAAGTAGACTAATTAATTAATCATTGAAGCTAGTAGTATTCTACGAGTTGAATATTTTAATAAAATTTTAAACTTAATAAACCAGTATATGCTTACTGAATGTTCCCTTTCTTCTTCCATAATCAATTACAGGATCACAACTTCTACATTGTGATTGACCCTAATGGAATCAAAAAGAAGAGAATGGAATTGGAGAACCAAAAACAACAACCTCAAGCAGGAAGCTAGGAAGGCTTAATTGCTGTATTTGAACTTAGCTAAAAAAAAAGATCAGTTTGTCTACATGTACTTTGCTCTTGCAAAAAAGGAAATTAAATATAACATGAATAAAGTGTCATTTTTTGTATTTGTATGCAAAAAACTCAAAACAGTTAATATTGTCTGAAAGTTATCATATTTACTTGTTGAAAAAAATTGTTAGCCAAATATTGCAAATATATATGTTTCACTTGGAAATCACATAGGATTTGCAGAAAACGTCACAAAAAGGTCTATTATTTGACATGTACACCTTTTTATTTTTTTTGTGCCCTGTCCGTCCGGTTAACTTTTTTTTGGCAAGTAGGATATTCCTGGCTACCTTACAGAAAACGTCTCAAAAAATGTCTATTATTTAACATATACTCCTATTTATTTATTTTATGCCCTGTCCGTCTGTTTAACTTTTTTCGGCAAGTAGGATATTCCTGGCTACCTTATTTCTTGGTTAACCTCCCCTACCTGTACTTAGAGATTGTAGTTAAACTGTCACTGACAAGTTCCACGATTCTTGCTACCCTTATTTGTTGGTTTATCATGACAATGCTAAAGGAGGGAATATGTATTTTCTGAAGACAGCGTCTTATTCTATTTACTTTTTATCATGTTTAAATTCCTTATCAGTGACAGACTATTCATTATATGGATTCATAATTGGTGAGTTGCCTACCCCTATAAAGGAGGGTAGTATACAAGATTCACACTGTTGCAGGTTTAAGGACAGTATTTTTGTACACTAACTGGTGCCAACTGTAGCAAGTTTTTAATACTGTTACTTCATAAAAATTGATCAGATTTTCCATGTTCCATCCGTACATGTGTAGTGGCCATTTGTCTACAGACTTTAAGTAAATAAAACTTTTTTTCTCTTTTTTTTTCAAATTAGTGTATAGTGTTCACTGAATTGTGTTAACATAAGACCTTTTCTTATAACTTAATTCCGCTTGGATTTATAGATATGTCATATAATGTGTATTATCACCAACACTAATTAATTACTTATTATCAACATTAAACATGAAGTGTGATGGTATTTGAAATGTCACTTTAAGTGTTATGCTTGCTTATATTTATCTAGTTCATTTTTATGTATATTAACTAATGCATGTTACTCAAGCCTGAACTATTTCATTTATGTAAAAGTGATTATGAGAGTGATAAAATGTTTTGCGAAATAAAATATAGTCCATCTTGTTTTCATGCCTTCCCTTTTGCTTGCCAACTGCTTATTTTAAGAAATTGCCTTTGACAAGATCCCATAGTTGATACTGCTCAGTGGATCAGTTTGAATCAATCCTTTTAAAATGACATTGTTTGCAAAAGATATATTCTATTGAGGGTTATAATTAACAAATTATAATACTTTTGCACTAAACATGATAATTATGGCCTAGTAATGGGAGACAAGATCCCTCAGCTCTTACCACATGAGGCCAAACACCTTTGGAATGTAATTGGACATGGCAACACAATAGGTAAAGTTTCGGCTTCAGGTACAGGAGGCCCCAGGTTCAATCTCAGCTGGGCAGGGGTGATACCAAAAGTCATTAAATATGGTAGAGCTATAGCTCCCTTGTTAATGCCCATGCAAATGAAAAAGTAGTACTATAAGTTGACTGTTTGGCGTCCCGTTTTGACTGGGTGTGGTACCATGCCAGGTGTTTGTGGCATGCTATACACAGTAAAGGCAGCATTGTATCTGCTTCAAATAGACACAGTCTCGAGATGAGGAAAGTACTGTTGGTGGGGTGGTTAATCCAACAAACAAACCTTTGGAGTGAGACATTTTATGCTAGGATTCCTAACCTGAAGGATATTAGTTATAAAATAAATTACACAAATAAACACATTTTATTTTATAAAAATACTTCATGAAATCTGAATGATCTGATGTTATTAAAGACTTCAAAAGGGTTGTTAAATTCTTGTAAATAATTTTAATATCTACTAACAATATTTTTGGGCATAAACTAGAATTCTGCACATGTATAAATATTGTTTATTATTGTTCAATTTTTATAAACGCATCTATTTATAAAAAGTTAGTTTTCAACTCAATAAAAACTAAATTTATTGACAACAGAAATAAGTCAAATCATACAGCAACCTATTTATGTTTATATACAAAAAGAAACAAGTGGTGTATGAATGTTTAAAACCTTGTCAGTTATACATAATGACATTTTAAATGGCTATAAGCATTTTCAAAATATGGCAACGTCTCTATTTTGCTTAAAATCTATGCATGCTTTACAGTAGTGCATGTTTCAATGACATTTAAGGTATATTGTTCATTTAACTATTTATTTCATGGTGATGTATTACATGACGGACGTTTCGTTTACACGTAAATAGCACCTCTTAACATGGTGGCGCTGTGTGCATGTCACTACCTAGTAATCCGCGATGTCCGATCCAGCGATGATGATTAATGGTATTTACTACCACTATGTGTGATAACCAGGTTCTGATTATCTCTTATCTTGATACTGTTGCTCTTTAGTTTTCCCTGCCGATGCCGAAGGGTGGTAAGCATGCGATGAACCCTCGTCTGGTGGAGGACCAGCCCTGCCCCCACAACAGAGTGTCGAAGAAGTCTCGCAGCAAAGTGGATGTGTTTAACCCTGACTTTGTGGCCAACACCTCGCCATTCACGACGCATGACATCAACAGTCGGGCATCTATGGTGGGTGTGGCAGGCAAAACCAACTACTGGGACAGACGTAATCCCAATGCTGTGCGCAAATTCTATAAGAGAAAATAAATGTATCATCAAACTTAAATAAATAAACGAAGTTTTGTTGTTATTCTCCTCTTGTTTTTGCCAGCTAATGTATGAAACTTAAATTGGAAAATAATTGTTAAAGGTGGTATCCAACAGTTTGCCTATATCAAATACATATTACAATATCAAACAATAAATATGATATTGCACACTAACTGGAAGTTGGATATCAAATACATATTACAATATCAAACAATAAATATGATATTGCACACTAACTGGAAGTTGGATATCAAATACATATTACAATATCAAACAATAAATATGATATTGCACACTAACTGGAAGTTGGATATCAAATACATATTACAATATCAAACAATAAATATGATATTGCACACTAACTGGAAGTTGGATATCAAATACATATTACAATATCAAACAATAAATATGATATTGCACACTAACTGGAAGTTGGATATCAAATACATATTACAATATCAAACAATAAATATGATATTGCACACTAACTGGAAGTTGGATATCAAATACATATTACAATATCAAACAATAAATATGATATTGCACACTAACTGGAAGTTGGATATCAAATACATATTACAATATCAAACAATAAATATGATATTGCACACTAACTGGAAGTTGGATATCAAGTACATATTACTATATCAAACAATAAATATGATATTGCACACTAACTGGAAGTTGGATATCAAATACATATTACAATATCAAACAATAAATATGATATTGCACACTAACTGGAAGTTGGATATCAAGTACGTATTACAATATCAAACAATAAATATGATATTGCACACTAACTGGAAGTTGGATATCAAGTACGTATTACAATATCAAACAATAAATATGATATTGCACACTAACTGGAAGTTGGATATCAAATACATATTACAATATCAAACAATAAATATGATATTGCACACTAACTGGAAGTTGGATATCAAATACATAATACAATATCAAACAATAAATATGATATTGCACACTAACTGGAAGTTGGATATCAAGTACATATTACAATATCAAACAATAAATATGATATTGCACACTAACTGGAAGTTGGATATCAAGTACATATTAAGATATCAAACAATAAATATGATATTGCACACTAACTGGAACTGTTAGATAGAACTAATCACACACAAAAAATCACAACATGTATTCTTTCCAACTGTATAAAAAGCACGAGAGTGGTCTGTGCTAAAAATAGATATCAACGTCAGAGCAGATTACCTGGATGACTGTATAATATGATCACAAAAGTAAGTGGTCACATAGTTTTCTTAGTCTAAAAATAGCTATCTCTGCAGCGTGGCTTGGACAGGAAATACCTGTTTGCAATGATTGGTGATTTATGCTTGACAGTTCATACAGATCTAGGACATCAATGAACAGCATTTTGCAGGAACTTTTCAAATAACAATGACTTGCTTGATTATTTGAAAAAAAGAAATATTTTAAACTCAAGTTGACAACACTCTTTTGCAAGGAACTTGTTTTAATACCTTTTTACCAACCTTAGGACATTAAAAGACTGCATTTGTTATTAAGTAAGTAGATCACAAGTTTCTATATCTACGGGACACATAACACCATAGCAGCCTCACTTCATTGCATTTATATTACTTATTTAAATTAAATTTTATTAAACTATGATCAAGCTAATCAGTGTATTCTCTGTGATGTCAACACATGAAGTTTATCACTGCATACAGAGTTCTTGGATAACCTCAGTTGATGAGATCATAAAAGGGCGCAAAGATAGTTGAAACACTGATTCTACCAACCTAAAGGCAACACAGTCTTTTATAAGGTCATGTTTACATACTTCCTGGTGATAAGTATTAATATTTAATCTTAATGTGGTTTAACAAATGGTTGCCATTATGAACAAAAGTTGTAACCAAGTCACTTTCATATAAATAAGTAGAATTAACCTATGACACAACAATAAGAAAGAAAATCATACATTGTTGTGATAAGTGAGTGTGATCTGTTAAGTTTGCACATTAAAGACCTATTTATTTTGGTTCTTGTTCCAGTGCAACTTGACACTTCTTAAAACTACACCCTAATGTTAAAGTAACTTCTGAAAGTATAGTCCAGTCTCCTGTTTTCTTCTTTCACTCTCATTGTTGCATATTCACAAATTGTCAAAGAATTATTCATTCAAACAAGTAACTTTAACACAACGGTTTGTGAGATAAAATATAACAGCTTACCACAGTGTACAAGTCGCATGAAGTGCTAAATAGTTAATAACCTAATGCTACCTCAATTATCCTAGCAACCATTTTGCAATTATACAATTGGAGCTATTTCCCTCCCCTTTCCCCTAAATTTTATTAACAGAAATTTTTTATTGCAGTATTGCAGACTATAATCTCTATTTTCACACGTTCTGTGCATATACATGATTTTTTGCTCATGTTCTCCATAAAATACAAATGCTTATTTACTTTAAAGCCTCTATTTTAGTTTCCTTTTTAACACTACACAAGGATTGTGAAATTTACCCTAATAAGTTTAATATTGTTTTACACTATAAACTTCTATCTTGTTTATACTAGTGACTTTTGATTGGCTAAATATGCCTGATTGACAGCCTGGAGATATGGGTTATTTCAGGTTTTCTATGCCTGATTGATTGACAGCCTGGAGATATGGGTTATTTCAGGTTTTCTATGCCTGATTGATTGACAGCCTGGAGATATGGATTATTTCAGGTTTTCTATGCCTGATTGATTGACAGCCTGGAGATATGGGTTATTTCAGGTTTTCTATGCCTGATTGATTGACAGCCTGGAGATATAGATTATTTCAGGTTTTCTATGCCTGATTGATTGACAGCCTGGAGATATAGATTATTTCAGGTTTTCTATGCCTGATTGATTGACAGCCTGGAGATATGGGTTATTTCAGGTTTTCTATGCCTGATTGAGTGACAGCCTGGAGATATGGATTATTTCAGGTTTTCTATGCCTGATTGATTGACAGCCTGGAGATATGGGTTATTTCAGGTTTTCTATGCCTGATTGAGTGACAGCCTGGAGATATGGGTTATTTCAGGTTTTCTATGCCTGATTGATTGACAGCCTGGAGATATGGGTTATTTCAGGTTTTCTATGCCTGATTGATTGACAGCCTGGAGATATAGATTATTTCAGGTTTTCTATGCCTGATTGATTGACAGCCTGGAGATATGGGTTATTTCAGGTTTTCTATGCCTGATTGATTGACAGCCTGGAGATATGGGTTATTTCAGGTTTTCTATGCCTGATTGATTGACAGCCTGGAGATATGGGTTATTTCAGGTTTTCTATGCCTGATTGAGTGACAGCCTGGAGATATGGATTATTTCAGGTTTTCTATGCCTGATTGAGTGACAGCCTGGAGATATGGATTATTTCAGGTTTTCTATGCCTGATTGATTGACAGCCTGGAGATATGGGTTATTTCAGGTTTTCTATGCCTGATTGATTGACAGCCTGGAGATATGGGTTATTTCAGGTTTTCTATGCCTGATTGATTGACAGCCTGGAGATATGGATTATTTCAGGTTTTCTATGCCTGATTGATTGACAGCCTGGAGATATGGGTTATTTCAGGTTTTCTATGCCTGATTGATTGACAGCCTGGAGATATGGATTATTTCAGGTTTTCTATGCCTGATTGAGTGACAGCCTGGAGATATGGATTATTTCAGGTTTTCTATGCCTGATTGATTGACAGCCTGGAGATTTGGGTTATTTCAGGTTTTCTATGCCTGATTGATTGACAGCCTGGAGATATGGATTATTTCAGGTTTTCTATGCCTGATTGAGTGACAGCCTGGAGATATAGATTATTTCAGGTTTTCTATGCCTGATTGATTGACAGCCTGGAGATATAGATTATTTCAGGTTTTCTATGCCTGATTGATTGACAGCCTGGAGATATAGAATATTTCAGGTTTTCTATGCCTGATTGAGTGACAGCCTGGAGATATAGATTATTTCAGGTTTTCTATGCCTGATTGAGTGACAGCCTGGAGATATGGATTATTTCAGCCCCATCAATGAACTGAAAGGTTTCTTATAACATAAAATGTAGCCAATCATGTACCAATTCACCTGAAGATCTTCACATGTTCTCTATATACAGTAATTGTTTTCTACCACTTTGATGTTTTGAAAATATAATAAAAATATAAAACAATGTTATTCATTAGAAATAAACCTGCACACGGTTATTTATAGTCTCAATATCAATTTAGTCTCAGGAAAGTGTTAAGACAAAGGCCGTTCATTTAATCCCACCTGATTCATATAGAAGGATTCCAACAGTGCACTTTTTCCCAGAAATGCCCATTTTCTGGAACTTTATACACAAATAACAATAAATAATTTATAATGAATTGTACAGGCAGCTTAAGTGCCTGAACACAGTGTAAATCAAGAATTCTAACTGACCTATAATCTTGTCACAGTCAAGTGACAGGCTGACTATGTTCAGATAAATAGTAGCAGTACATTGGAAATAACAGCGATCTGATGAGAACATGGTGTGCATACAAAACAAATTGTGTTAACAATTGTAATTTTATTTCTTTTTTTATATTACATTTATTTTTACATCAATACATTCCTGACAATCATTTCATTTTGAAAATATACAATAATTGAAACAATTGCAATCAATAACAAAAAGGTAATAAACATCCAATCAATATATCGGCTCATCAATTCACTTCTCCATTAATTAAAATTAAAATGTTGGTCAAATCACTCATACATTTTAAACCTTTTCCATCACTTGCTTAAACGTGGCTGGTAACTTGCCTTACTTAGCATATTACTATTTATAACACAATAAAACTGTTTGGACTTACTGAGAAAAATACTGCTCAATTGACTTGGCAGCAATAAGATCCTGATTGGCAAGTGCAGGAGCTGCCAGATCTGCCAGAGTTATGATCAAGCTTGGTGCAGGTTATCTAGGAGTATACCCTTTACTGTGCAGCATAATGGCTGCCTTCTCTTCCTCCTGTGTGACTCGACTGTTTATCAACACTGATGAACAACATACATTGTATGTTGCCACATTGATGACAAATGCAATGTAAAGGTCATTAATAAAACAGTTAACTGCATAGTCTTAAATTAAAAACAATATTGTCACTGATGAAGCACTTATTATAAAAAACATTTAAGTGATAAAATCTATTAACTGTCTGTGTTTACCTGTAAACTATTGCAATGTTTCATTCAGATAAAGTACTTACCAAGTTTTAGATATCTTTTTTCGTGATAGAGCTTTCAAAGTGATCTCCCTGTTCATAAACTAGTAAATCGTTTTTTAAACACATTTTTTATAAATTCAATGTGGTACATGTACAAAAAGACATCTTCAATGTGATACATCTTACACAGTAACCTCACTGTTTATAAATAGTAAACACATTTTTTAACAATACATTGTGGTTCATGTACAGAAGGGTGCTTTCAAACATGTCACCTTTTTTATGAATATAGTAACATTAAAATTTGTATAAATAATTTCTTTTAAGCAGTCTTTCTTTCACACCATTCTTTCATGTCTTTTAAAATTAATACATTTGTTGTTTTCTATTCAACATAATAACGTAATGTTCTTGCCACTCCAGTGAACAATGAATGAAACATTGTGCTCTGGACATTTTTAAAAATGACTACAAATATTTACAGAATTAATTTTGCTGTATTTTGAGCATGGAACCATAAGAGAGCAATACCAGAGAGTTGAAGTTATGTTCTACCAATATGGTCACTAGACATTTGCAAAATGTGGTCATCTTCCAGCAAGGCTTGTCTGCTGTAAATAGACCCCTATCATAGACTGGCTGTAGTAATATGAATGATATTACAATGGTCAGATGATTATCATAGACTGTGTCACAGCATGGATTTCATAGCCAGCCTGTAAGCATCATATAGGGAAAGTGTTATTGACCATTTGATTTTATGTAACTGTGCATGGTGCATGTTAGATACCACAAAGCCAGAAAGTTGAACATTAGGGTTCTCTCTGGCATTACTCAATGGGGCTCCAGACAACAGTTATGTGTTCACTTATGTACAAGCTGTCACCATTGTCTGATTCAGTGACATATATCTAACCTAGAATTGGAATAGTTCAAAGTTTAAACATGAGCACAAGGGAAACAACAAAATATAAGATATGCATATATTGTCATTGTCACTCATCAGCTCATACTGTAAGATACACTGTCACACTGTTTCACATTGTATACTATCATTTTGTTAACATCTCTAAAAAACAGTGTCTTGGCCAAAGGGCCTATGTCCAAAGTGGAAAAGACAGCTAACAATACTCACATTTCATAAATACATTCTAACACAGGGTAAAAAGTGATAAAAGCACTTCTTGCAATGATTGTTATAATTGGCACAAAGTAAAAATGTCAAACATGATTAGCATGCATGATTATCTCAATATCATATTTTACAATTTTGCCCTAAAATACACACAGCATGCCATAAGAACTTTATCAAATCTCTCATTCTTTAACAAACAAATATGACTTTGAACTTTTTAGCCCAATTTTCAAAAGCATCTTAATTATATAAATACATTTGCAATTTAAAGTGACACAGATGTTTGCGAACAGTGAATTTCAAAGGTTCTGTCTGAAGAAAGTTCCATTGCACACAAAAAAATAAAGTGTAGAATATGTAATGAGAAGCATAATAAGTGCATAAAGTTTACTAAAACAAGCTACTCATAGTAACTAATGTACTATTTTTTTTACTATTTTTTTAACATACATTTTTAGTTAAATATATATTTTTAAGTAAGAATGTCAACTCTAAAAATATCACTATAAAACTAGTGGCATTTTTATCAGTGGTTTAATCATGGCTTGGATCACTCCTTAGAAGTTTTACCTGCTCAATATGCACATCTGTCTATGTTTGCTTTTTTGTGTATCAAGTGTCAGACAGGACCTTTAAATATGGTACTGAACACAGTAGCCTGAGGGTCTTGGAACAAATACTATATACATTAGACATTTTATAGACATTATGCACATGTTAAAGACATATGAAAGACTCTGGATCTACCATCCAACTGTCACAACACTTCATCACAGAACCTGTTATTCTCTCCTGATCAGTAACCTGCTGCAATTGGTTATTATATATGTTTGCAGCAAATAGTGTAGAATTTGATTACACCTCTCCAAACAGGAGCTGGCTGATCTTGATCAATTCTATGTGCCTATGCCTGATCAGTTATTGCTTAACATCAATGCCATTATGTCACGCCAGGAAAGCCCTCACTGGTTGAAGTAATATAAAACATCACACAATTCCTCTCCTTAGCAGTAAACAATTGTTTTTTGCTGATTATAAATAATAAGAATATATACTAAGATAATGTATTTAAAATATAAAATATGTAAGACTTTAAGCAAATCACAAACACCTTTGATAACATTGAAAATTTTCTACAACCATCAAAATACATTTGTGATGTGCAAGTGCAATAACTTTTTCCACCTTAAGTACTGCTTGGATTTAGCATTTTTACAAAAGCACTTAAATGCATAACATGTTAATATTCACTACCTACTTTGAAATTCAGCTGCTGTCCACTTTTTATAGGCCTTTAAATTTGTGTTGAATTGCCTGCTTACAAAAGAAAACCGGAAAAAAGGTAATATTTGCAAATGTTTTCAGTTAAGAAAAATAGCATTAATTCCTACAGATTAAAATCAAATGTAGTAAAGAATGAGTGGGTCTTGATAACTTACAACATCCTGCTTTCGTGTTTTCCCTGTATTTATATAAGGTATTTCTTTTTCATGGTAAGTATGTCAATGCAGAAAGGTATGTACTGTTATTAATATTACACTGTGGATAGCTCAAAATAACAAACTTACACAAAAACAAAGACAGCAACATTAAGTTGGAGAACAATACATGTTGCAAAGATTTAGCTTTAGAAAGAAATCAATTAAATCATTTAACAAATGAGATTAATTTTATTATTAGACTTTATGGATATAGAGTATAGTGGGGAAAAAATATGAAAAAATGAAAAATTTCCAAAATGTCAAATTGTGTTAGCTTATCATGTACAGTAAACAATTTTCTCATTGTCATAATGGTAAGGTCTTCTTTAAGATCAAGTTCAGCAAGAGTGTAGTATAAAATCTTTTCTAACTTGGGAGAAATGCACATTGGCACACTTTAAAAAATATGCCTATTAAAAATTTACAGTATTCATCATTACAACACTTTTATAGTGTAATTAATTCAATGTATTTATTCCAAGTTTGTTTGATCTTAAATATGATTCTAGTTGTTGATCACTTTTAACTTAACTATAATGCTGCAGAAGACTGCCATGAACAGTCATGTCTTGATAATGCATGGTCTGTAATTAGACTCTTTTTTTTTTTTTATCTATTCCTGGGTTTATGTCTCAACTTGCTTCCAAAAACAGTTCTGTTGTTACCACATTGAGCATGTTACACTACACAACAAAGAAGTTTCAAACAACATGCTTGTTTCATACACATAGAGTACAACACCTGAGTGATAAAAGTTCAATATAGCAGAAAAAAGAAATAAAAGTTCAATATTGCAGAAAAAAGAAACAAAGGAACTTGCTGTGGTTAAAATAAACAATAAAATGCTGACACCTTTAAGACCTTAAATGCATATGCTGTACCCTGACACAGTGATCAAGGTCACACACTATACCCAGACACAGTGATCAAGGTCACACACTATACCTAGACACAGTGATCAATGTCACACACTATACCCAGACATGGTAACCGAGGTCACACCCTATACGCAGACACAGTGATCAAGGTCACACACTATACCAAAACACAGTGATCAAGGTCACACACTATACCAAAACACAGTGATCAAGGTCACACACTATACCCAGACACAGAGATCAAGGTCATACACTGGACCCAGACATGTTAACCAAGGTCACACACTATACTCAGACATGATAACCAAGGTCACACACTATACCCAGACACAGTGATCAAGGTCACACACTTTACCCAGACACAGTGATCAAGGTCACATGCTATACCCAGACATGGTAACCAAGGTCACACACTATACCCAGACACAGTGATCAAGGTCACACACTTTACCCAGACACAGTGATCAACGTCACACACTATACCCAGACATGGTAACCAAGGTCACACACTATACCCAGACACAGTGATCAAGGTCACTCACTATACCCAGAAATGGTTACCAAGGTCACACACTATACCCAGACATTGTAACCAAGGTCACACACTATACCCAGACACAGTGATCAAGGTCACACACTATACCCAGACACAGTGATCAAAATCACACACTATAACCAGACACAGTGATCAAGGTCACACACTATACACAGAGTAATCAAGGTCACACACTATACCCAGACACAGTGATCAAGGTCACACACTATACCCAGACACAGTGATCAAAGTCACACACTATAACCAGACACAGTGATCAAGGTCACACACTATACACAGACACAGTGATCAGGGTCCCACACTAAGACACAGTGATCAAGGTCACAAACTAAGACACAGTGATCAAGGGGACACACTAAGACACAGTGATCAAGGTCACATACTAAGACACAGTGATCAAGGGCACACACTAAACCCAGAGACAGTGACCAAAATCACACACTATACCCAAACAGTAATGAAGGTCACACTATACCCAGACAGCAAGTAAAGTCACACACTATACCCAGACAGCGATCAAGGTCATACATTACACTCAGACACAATTATGAAGGTAACACACTATATCAAGACAAAATAATGAAGGTCACACACTACACCAAGACATAGTTAAAAGTCACATCAAAAGACTAGGGGTAATTGACTGAAAGCTGACTACTTTTCTGTTCGTGTCAACGTCTGCTTAGTTGTTGCATTGCACTGAACACATCCATTGAACATCAAAATCAGGTTGTAATGAAACAAAAGCATTTAAAAAAAAAAGTATTTTAAAGGACCAATTCCAAATTGAAGCAATAACAATAACATTTCTACTGCAGTATTAAAAATTATAATAGGATTCTTTCTCCAACCCATAATATCAGTTCTTAGGAGAGGTTATTGATATCTTGTCAAATTCAAACAAAAACATACAAATACAAATTAGAACAACTTTTGAAAATATCACTAAACTGCAATTAAAGTTACCAAGATAAACATGTATAAAAGTTGTTTAAAATTTCATTTGAATCAGTGTCTCCAGATTTTTCTATTATTTATGATTGACATAAGTCAATCATGGTATGATGAGATTCGCCTCTTAAAAGAGTTTTTGAAAACGAAACTGATGCAATGGTTAACTTTAAATGGCCACTTCAGACTGTAAGCAACATCCATCGTACCAAGATCTAAGTATAACTGTGGGGAACTTATTGCAAACATAACATTCTGTTTTAACCCTTTCATTAATAGTTCATCTACAATTTTGAAAATTCACATGAATTTGTTGTTTTTCTTAAAGAGATTTTAATAAATGTATGTTCAACTTGTAAGAATATATTTAAGGCTGAACTAGCCTACACATAAACCGTTTGTCATGAAGATTCTGCTAATGATTGTGAATGATTTATAAAGGCGAAAAATGGCGTATACATGCAGGAAAAGGTTAACCCTTATTCTACTTCACGTTTTTTATGACCCATACCTAATTATTTAATTCAATTAAAAAATTGAAGAAAAAAAAATACCCACTTAATTATTCAACATTTGCTAACACTGTCATGCATAGCTAACAAGTTGTATTGGTAGAGAACCTGTAGCAATTAATGCCAGTTCTGACCAGAAATCAGCCACAATCAACATCTACAGTATTTGCCCAATCAGCACATGTTTAGCAGGCTGAGAGTTAATGCAGGAGTTAACTGTTCTTTATTTACACAATTTACTGATGCCTCACAAAATCAGGCTAACAATTTAATGCTTGATCTGTTTTAGAATCTCCTCTTTTGAGAGTAGGGCAAGTTTCCTGTATCTTACATATAAGTTAAAAGGTACACCTAACCTTTACATCTAGAAGATTGACCATGGTCTTAAAATTGTAAAAAAACAATGCAGATAAAAAATTAAAAAAATACCATAATAAAAACATTGAAATTGGTCAGGGCAGATACAGATCCTTTCTTCAATACTAAAAACTACAAAACTTGTTCACCAATTTTGTTGAGAATTATATGTCAAATTTATATATGACAGAAACATACTTTTCATTATCATTTTCAATTTAAAAGTTAAACCAGTAAAACATATTTCAGATAAATATTACATTTCAAACACTGTTTTATTCATGTCATATTCTGAGTGACCACTGCAATGTAAAAACATATGTCAAGATCCTAAAACAAGAATGTATTTTTGTCAAACAGGACATTCTAATAAAAATAAATATAAAATCACATTTTAATACAAGCAAAAAGTGACATCAATTGCAACAATACTGACTTTATCAACCAAGTGTTTCATTAATTGGGACCTGTATCTGAGAAACTCTGATGTCTATCCATTTGTCAACTAGCTGTGAAAAATAAAGTGAAACAACTTGTTTAGTTATAGTTGTCTTAACAGGAAGAACATTTGTTTTTGACTGATAATAGTCATTAACAAATTGTTTTCTTATTTTAATTTTAGGCTAATTTGAATAACACTATTAATGATCTCTGGATACATTCCAGTCTTATCCCTGCAGGTTCAGTATGAAGGCAGGCAAGTTGAGCCTTCTAGGGTAAGTGTTACTGGTAGTTTCCCTCTCTGGTCAGATAGGCTGCAGCATCAACAGTCAGTCAGATTCCATCTTAGGCTGGTACGAGTACAAGGAAGGACCTAGAACACAAGAAATACAACAGTTTTTGGCAAAATGTAACGCTTAAATAGTACAACATTGAAATGGAAAGTTTAATATGTTCAATAATAGCAGTTAATAATAAAAAGAATTTACAAAATTCAAAAAGGTATCTTTTTCTTTTCGAAGATTTATATGGTAGGTTTAAACAATGTTAAAAAGTTTCAAGTTACTATAACAGCAGTGCATTACCTGATATGGCCTCCATGGAAGCTTCTGTACATTCTGCCCCAGTGTGTTTGGGTGAGCCACAGTTATCACAGGTCAACTTCTTGGGCTTCTTGTTGTTGAACCGGGAAGTCTGGTACCAAAGATTGTAATTATACATGGGGTTGGTGCCAGCCATCATTGCTGCAGGCAACATGGGGTTCATGAAAGGTGGATGGATGAGGTCTGGCATGTATCCGTTGGGATACGGTGATTGGTGCATTACCATCTGGGGCTGGGGCATGAAGCCATTGTGATATGGCTGCCACACACCAGGAGAGACAGCTGTGGTTAGAGGGTTGTGGGCCCCTGGACACCCGCAAGAGCTGCAGGAGGGCCTGCTGGAAGCCATAGCTGGGCTCACACTGGGGCCACTACTAGTAGAAATACAGTCCGAAGTACTACAGGCAATGGCTGGACTGGGCCTAATACCATCTAGTACCTGTGGGTGCGGCCCTGTCGACATAGAGTCTGAACCATTCACTATCACAGGGACCTTCGGGGCCAGACCTACACCAGGTACAGGGGGAATCACTCCAGGGCTCTGAAACACCTTGGTATTGCAAACATTATTAGCTGCATTGGAAATATTTACAGATGGATTGGGATTCATTGGCGGTGCACTGTTACTGTGGATAGGCCGTCCAACATTCATAGAGGAGAAATGAGGAGATGGTAGACTATGTCGTATCTGATAGAACTGTCTGTCATTGGCAGCCATGTTATAGCAATGATTAGGTAAACCCATAAATCCCTCACGGATGTGTTGAGGGATTGCAGATGGAATCATGTGTCTGGGGCCACACTTTTGACTGTCTGGCATATTGATTATGATGTTCTGAGGTAAACCAACATTCACATGAGCAGGCCTTGGTAGCAGGGGCCTGGGAGCATTGTATGTCGGATCTGATGTGTAGCCGCATGGCCCATACACCCCAGACAGACCTGCTGCCATTTTGTCTGGGTAGAGTGGTGGAGAGGTGCTTGTGGCATTCTGGGTACTGTCCTCCTCATGCTGGCTCAGCCGGGCAGAGTTGGGTGCAGAATGAGACTTCTTCCCCACTTTATACTGACTCTCAGTCTTGTCTGAAAAACACAGATGTTCATTTAAGGAGTTATTGAAAGTGGTTGATAAATCAAAATGATGTTCTTAAAGTGCTTACATTTATGTTTGACATTTAAGGTATTTTTTAAAAAGCTCAATACAAAAGGATACTTTGACAAATTCACCAATGTTTAAAATCTCCTGCCCAAAATTTGCCCAAATTGACAAAATCTCTCATAGTGAATTGCCAGGACTGACAAGATATTCCAATATAATTTTATAGATTTGTTTAACCTTAACCTTACAAGTACAGTTGCTTTTGAAATGTGTAAATGTACAAATGAACATGCTAAAAGAAAAAAAACTTATTTATTGCTGGTAATTGAAAAAGCAATTTAAAATTGGAGCTATGAGCAGTAATCATGACAATGTGTGTTTTTTCATTACAAGAGCATGTTATATTTTAGATTTATTGTATATTTGATTATAACAAGGGAACTAGCTAGTTATTAGTTAAAAGGATAAGAATTGACTATCTGGATCAATGTTAACAATGCACATAAATTTGAGACAAATATTAATCAAATGTCTGTCTTTGCTACATTTGGTTGCCGATTCCAGCTACTCTGTGGTATAATATCCCCATGCATAACAACACATTTCCAATCCCCTTTTCACAGTCATGTAGCATATGCAGGTGTGGAAGTGATGATCAGCTGACAATAAACACATGTGTTATTGATAGAGCAATCACCTAGTCTAATTAACAAAGACAGTCACAAACTAACTCTGCAAGAATGTGTAATGTGCCAATCATGATCGCTGTACGTATTGTTTTATTCCAGTAAATCACAGCTATTGTTGTAATCATCATCGTAATAAACTTACAGTTTCAATCATTTGTCTACTTATTAGGCCTTAATCATATTTTTCACTTTTCATAGACATCAACAACTTGTTGACATTTATGCAGGACATTTATCATGACCTTTGTTTCTGAATATCAAGTCAGTTTTATTTTTTGTCACAATGTTACTAAACAAACATAAATATGAAGAGTTAACATTAATTAAACCAACTATACCTTGGATCATGGTTCTTCAGTAAATTTTCCCATTTATTTTCCCATTGAACAGCACAACATATTTGAATTTTGACATGGCGATTTGTTTATGCCTTCTTTCGATTCTCGTTTTGTTGTGTTGTTTGACAATTTGTTTTCCCATATTCCAAAATTTCCCATATTCCAAAATATAAATCTTTTACTTACACCCAATTTTATCTTATTCACACAGTTATCAGCCAGGAGTTAACCAGTATAATTTGTCCTTTGCAGTAGAATAATTTTATTTCAGCAGTGCAATATCAGTGACTTTTGATGTTGCTATTCTTTCTCGCTTGACTTGTTTTCTGATATTTCTTCCTCCCCATGTTTGTCCATACAAATACTACAGTTTCCGTCTAGTTTTGATTTACATACAAAATGGTTAATTAATAAACATAATGGAGTTCAAACAAATACTTATTTTGCCATAGACATGTATATGCAGCAATAACATCCAGATAACCAGATACTATAAAATACAGATAGTGATTATGGTCATGATAAAGCAAATGTTATTGGCTGATTGTATTTTTCAGTTAACTAGAGAGGATGCACACTTGGTGCTGATATAGTGCTGCCTTCACAGCATGCCGTGAACACCTGGCATGATACAACACCAAGCCACATCACATTTGCTTGAGAGTTAGCAAGGGAGCATTAGCACTGCTTTGGTATGTCATAGCAAGGGAGCTATAGCACTGCTTTGGTATGTTATAGCAAGGGAGCTATAGCACTGCTTTGGTATGTCATAGCAAGGGAGCTATAGCACTGCTTTGGTATGTCATAGCAAGGGAGCTATAGCACTGCTTTGGTATGTCATAGCAAGGGAGCTATAGCACTGCTTTGGTATGTCATAGCAAGGGAGCATTAGGACTGCTTTGGTATGTTATAGCAAGGGAGCTATAGCACTGCTTTGGTATGTCATAGCAAGGGAGCTATAGCACTGCTTTGGTATGTTATAGCAAGGGAGCATTAGCACTGCTTTGGTATGTCAAGGTCAGGGATTGAAGCCAAGGCCTAACGTACTTGGAAATCTACTGATAGCACTACCAGGCAAAGTATGTTATTTGTAGACATCCCAAATAAGAACAATTAAGTTTTATTTTGTTTTGATGGGTATAATTAAGACCCTTTTGAAGAAGGCATAATCAGGTGATCAGAACAACTACCACTAATACCAATAGAGACTGATAATCCAACACTTGACATTCTAAAATGAATCTTAAGTGATTTTGTCAGCAGTGGCTGGCAAGATATGCTAAATCTGGAGATTTTATCAGCACTGGCTGGCAGTATATAATAGAACAGCAGATATTATCAGCACTGGCTGGCAGTATATAATAGAACAGCAGATATTATCAGCACTAGCTGGCAGTAAATAATACAGCAGATTTTGTCAGCAATGGCTGGCAGTATATAAAAGAACAACAGATATTATCAGCATTGGCTGGCAGTAAATAATACAGCAGATTTTATCAGCAAAGGCTGGCAGTATTTAGTATAGCAGCAGATTTTATCAGCACTGGCTCCCATTATACAACAGAGTAGAAGATTTTGACAGCACCGGCTGGCTGTAAATAACAAAGTGGAAGATTTTGTCAGCATCAGCTTGCTGTGCATAACAATGTGAGCAGTTTTGTACGCACTGACTGGCAGTATAACACAGTGGTAGATTCTGTCAGCACAGGCTGGCTGTATACAAGAGAGTGGAAGATTTTGTCAGCACCAGTTGGCAGTATCTAATAGAGGAGGAGATTTTGTCAGCACTGGCAAATTTCCTGTTGGAGATTTGATCGAATTTTCTACAGATTTAGTTGTAAAGGTAGTAACTTGGACATTTTAGCATACGTAAAATGCACAAGCAGATGCACATGCTCCATTTTTCAGGTCAGTACAACAAACCTACCTCTGTCAATCTCATCTGACGAGCTGTCTGCTGTGGGTGGCAGATGTAAAGCATAGGGTGGCCCTGGTGGTTTGCCTGTTGGTGGGAGCTGAGGACTCTGGGAGGGGCTGGAGTGCTCAGAGTTGGATGACGAGTTGTCTCGTGGTCGCATCCCATTCATGGCAACTGCGTGGTAGCTGAACACAGGCGGGAAGATTGGACGGGCCATGTGAAAGGACATTGCAGGCATGTGGTGCTGGCCATACTGCTGGCTGTACGGAAAGATGTGGGTGGGTGGCATGGCCCATGGCGGGTGTTCCAGCAATCCATTAGAGGCCATCAGTACATGCTGGCTCTCTCTAAAACATTGGAGATTACAACTGCATGCACATAATGAAGCAATGTGCCAGGCATATTTGCTGCCCTTAACTATATGCTCACTCGTTACAATGTCACATAACAACAAAAGGCATATAACACATCATAAAATAACAAATTAAGCTATGAAAGAAATATAAAACAGTAACTTTTATGGGGTATATTAACACAAAGTAAAAAAAAAAAATCCACATGAAAATCTAATTTGACTTAAAACAACAGTATCTGACTGGGAAGTGTTGATCTTTTTTTTTTTTTAAAAATAAAAAAATACAACCACAAATCCCTTCAACACAACATCAGGACAACATACAAGTTTAAGTGAACCAAGAGGTAAAAAAAGGTGTTCAGACATGTTTTAAGAACAACAAAAATATCAGAAATTCAAAGCCTTTTTTGTCTTTGTGATAAGGTTTCACTTTTTTTTTTTTAATGAAAAGGCAAACAGAGAATGTTAATTAAATTCTGAAGCATGATAATTACATGAATTGGAAATAATGTTGGTATAGTTTTATGTAGGAATCGGAGTGACCACAGAATCCCATTTGTGTTAAATGAATTGCTTTGAATGACATGAAGACCGCAAAACACAGCAAAATATGCCTGTCAATTGAGCAATTTGAAACAAACTGTTGAGCACTCTTGTGCAATGCAGTATGGCAAAGGTTTGAACTGTACTATGGGTTATTGCAAGAAAAACTGAAATTACAGTAGAATAACATACAAAATTTTATTAATCTGCCAAACTGCTGTGCACAGTTGTTCAATACACTCTGGCATGATTGTGGACTGCAGTCTAGGTAATTGAAAAAAAAAAAAATCAAAGGGGAATAACATCTACATGAGAGTAATGGCATTTGTGTAGAAAGGGGCATTATTAAATAATTAGAAGAGCAGAGTGATAGTTACTTGTGCACGGCAATCCGTTTCAATAACATCTATCCACCTATGAAGTTTCAATTTAATAGCTTTGATAATGTAGGACAAACATCAAGCATGAACATTGAACGAAGGGGAAAATCATGAAGTGTAAAGTGACGGTTCTTGTGCACTGCACTCTGTCTCAATGAGATCTATTCACCTGTGAAGTTTCAAGTCAATAGCTTTGATAACGAGTTATGCTCTGGACAAGAAAATTAAACAAAGGGAAATAACTCCAAAATCATGTAGTGTTGAGTGAAAGTTCTTGTGCATTGCACCTCGTCTCAATACAACCTATCTATGTATCAAGTTTCAAGTCAATAGCTTTGATGATGTAGGAGTTATGCTCCAGAAAAGAAAATTAAACAATCAATAACTCCTAAATCATGAAGTGCAGAGTGATGATTAATGTGCAGTGCACCCTGTCCAATTGAGATCTATCCACTTAGAAAGTTTCAAGTCAATAGCTTATAGTCTTGGTGTTATGCTCCGGACAAGAAAATTAAACAAAGGGCAATAACTCCAACATCATGAAGTGCAGAGTGACGGTTCTTGTGCACTGCACTCAGTCTCAAGATCTAGCCACCTCAGTTTCAAGTCAATAGCTTACATAATGCATCCCGTCTTCAACTGGCATATAAAAAGGACAAATTAAAAAAAACATCCACTTAATATCATTTAATATAAAAATAATCAAATAGACCAAAAATGATCTTTTGTGTAAAGTAGGTTATCTGTTCACTTTGTAGTTTACACTAGCACTTAGTGAATAAACTACCTTATGTTAACAAATTTGTACTGACAGTTTAGAAATAGTCAATTGATATTTTTAATGAAAAATTGTGTAAAAACACCATTTTTTACTAGGTACATCGGCAATCAGTTTCTAGTGTGAATGTCAAGAGAACTACTTACCCATCCTTGATCTTGATGGCTGCCAAGATATTCCTACAGACATCTGTGCTATGGCCAGTATGGCGTACTAATTCCTCTACATTCATTTTCTCAAGCTGGTGGTACAGACACAATATTATTACCAAAACAGTATACTATAAGAACCTATAATTAAAAAGAATGATAAACACTACCTAAAACAGAATGAAGAAATTTCAATACATAAATCAGTCCCACTCACATAATTAATGTTACTATGTTTGACAAGCTTTCAACAAAGACTACCAAAAGACAATCATTTACTTAAACAAATACTTCTTTTCTGAGCGAATATTTAGAGCAGTAAAAACTGCCAAATCTTGACACATTTCAGAGCCCTCTAAATGTCTGAATTGCAGAGTTTTCTGAATAGACCCTTTTGCCAATTGGCCAACTTTAACGAGTCATGTGACCCGCAAGATTCAGAATGAGGCCACAGGTGACAGAATCAGCGATATACAGGTGTTTCGGTAAATGACCTGTTTGGTAAATTGATCTTATATAGTAAATGGGCTGGACGTTTTGTTAATTTGGTGAATATTTGGCATTTTATATTGAAATACACATATTTACAGTGAACTCATGTACCACAGTATTCACTGATAGGTGCATGGACATTGAGTAAACTTCAGCGGCATAGATATCACCATAATGTCTGTAAATACATGGACATCACCCTTTGTGTAATATTTTTTTCTTGTCAGAAAGAAGATTACATTCAAAGTGAAACTCCACTGCAACAAAAACATTTTTTTAATTCACAGTGACAAAAGTAACAGTTAAACCTTAAATCTGTGTTCCTGTTAAAAAAAAAATGCCTTCATAGCGTAACACAGCGTACACAGAACAATTGGTTTTGTATGAAATTAAATAACGACTGAACAAAACTTATTGCTGATAGTATATTTCATAAGTAATTAAAGTATAAATTACATAAGGCTGTAATGATACGCTTGAAGCATACCACGTTATATTGCTATACTGAAAGATCATATTGCAATACTTACAACATATTGCCATATTTGATTAAACTATTATATGGAGCTTTACACCAATGTGTAGAGTGTAAAATGACATAGCTTTACAAACTTTATAACAGGTAAACACAGCAAAAGAAAGTAATAGGCCTAGAAGGTAGCAATGTAAATCAATCAAACAACAAATTTACTGCTAAAAATCACAACAATCTAGTGCGATGCAGCCAGTTCACGATTCACGAATGCATTTAGGTTGGTTGTAACATGCCACCGTATCTTAGATTTCGCATGAAAATGTTGACAAAATTCAACACCTTTAACAATTTTCTTTGCTGAACTGTCAATTTTTACCTAGAAGTTGCCCACCACAATAGCTTTTTGCCATTTAATTGGCGTTATTTCGAAAAATCAATCGACTCAGCCATTTTCTTTACATTATGCAACTGTCTTGTTAAATTCAAAGTGTGGAACAAATGGTAAAGATGACGTTCTAAGTATCTGCAACGAACTATCCTATAACAATGCATCTACTTTTAGTAAACTTTAATTCCAATAGATTCATGTTTCAATGCAACATTGTTTTTCTTAAATCCAGAACTGAAATTGTCAAATCAAAAGCTATAATCTAGTTTCAAACTCTTATTGAAAGGAATACCGCAAACGCAAACTGAGTATGTTGCTTTTCCCGAGTGGTTTAGAATTAACTCCCCTACCATGTATTTGACATCAGACTACATTCTCAGTCAGTTATCTTTGACTCTGGATACTACGAAATGGTGGCAGCAAACAAAGTTGATAAAATATCGTAAAACCAGTACATTCATTGTGATTCATGGTACTGTATTGACTTTACCCAGTATCGCAATATACCGGTATACCGAGACAGCCCTAATATTACATAAGTAATTTATACTTATCTTTTCCACATCAAGTAGAAAGACTGCAGCTGTATACTTTGATGAATTGGGGTGAGTGATTTAAAGACAAAATGTTTGCTTTCGCTTAATCATATATCACTACCTGTAGGCCCATTACTATTTACTTATTAGATAATTAACTATAGATTTAACATTTACTATGACTAAATATGTTTGAACTGGGTCAATATGTTCCACCTAATGTGTATTGCTCAAAAACATTTTGTACAGAAATATCTTTGAAGTCGATTTCTTTCTACACTGATAATCAAAATTTACAAAACTTTTAGTCATGTCATGTGTTCTAAAATGAGTACTGTATGCTGTCACGTGTTTTATTAAGGTAGCCTTGGTTACTGGATTGGACATGATGTAACTGGCGGGAGATCGAGTGGGTAAGGGGCGCCACAGGACACGCATATAATTTTGATTGATTAGGTAAACAAGCCTAACAGCTGGTCCCTGTAGAAAGCACTTTGTCACAGCACCAAAGAACCATGTGGCTCTTTATAATACAACAAAGGATTTACTTTATGTGGAGTTCTTAGCTTCGAATGACGTATGGCAAAAAGCGATATTTCTTGAAAATGGTTAACCAAGTGCATGCTTTAAAGTTTTATTAGAATATATGCTGTTTACATTACATATTGTATGTTTTATTTTGTGTACTAACTGAACAAAGCCTGTTTAGTTTCCAGCTTTCGCATGAAACATTTCGAGCCTAAAAAATTGCATGTAAAATAGTTTAAAAATGGAAATCAGAAAATCAAAATGCCTGATTTTTGTCACATAAAGTTGCCTCATACCTATGCAAACACACCCATACAAACAAAACCTATTTTCCAACTATACATAAGAAAACTCTATTCTAGCATTTTATCGCTATGCATGTCTCAATTTAAGGCACACTGCACAGTTTTGTCATTTAACCAACAGAATATTGCATAATTCCAATAAACTAAAGATGCCCTTTGCTCCGATACAGTAAGTTCTACAGTATATGTTTTAAGTCTTTTACATTTAAAGCATCCAGTTCTTCCAATGAAAGCGATAGTTAAATTTCAATGTCGTCCATTTTCTATAAGCAGAAATGGGGACCTGTTACGTATGGCATCGTTTTTGATTGGCTGTGTCACATGACAACAAGAAAATCGCCAATTAGGAAACTGGTCTCTAGTAAAATAGTTTTATTTTTAATATAAATTGTGTAAGTATGTTTAATGTAAAGAAGAGGGCCATGATGGCTCTTAATCACTCCCCTGAGCCTTTAGTAGGTTCACATATGGCATCAAGTAATTCAGAGTTATTAACGTTAGAAATCTTTGGTGAAGATTGGACCATTAGTGTGGCCACTGGGCTAACATTTTCAAGAATTTTACCTAGTGACCTTCTGAATCCATGTGACCCAGTTCAAATCCCATGGAAGATTTCATACAGGCAAACTTTCTGGTCAAGTTTGGTGAATACTGGGATATCAATGTGGTCTCTAAGAGTGTTCAAGTTTTTTTAAGATTTGACCTTCTGAACTACCTTTTGACCCCACATGACCCAGTTATGAACTCATCCAAGATTTCATGCAGACAAACATTCTGACCAAGTTTGGTGAAAATTGGTCTATAAATGTGGCCTTTTTTGTGTTTACAAGCTTTTTCTAAGATTTTACCTAGTGACCTTCTTTTTGACCCCACTTGATCCATAAGAACTCATTCAAGAATTCATGCAGGCAAACATGGTTAAATTTATTGAAGATTAGGCCATAAATGTGGTCTTTAGCATATTCACATATAGTTTCTGACTCCATATGACCCAATAATGAACTCATCCAAGATTTAATGCAGACACACACTCTGACCAAGTTTGATGAAAACTAGATAAAAGCCAGAGCCTCTAGCGTGTTCACAAGCAAACTGTTGACGCTGCACGCCACATGAAGGACCAAGGGGTATCGGAAAAGCTCACCTTGAGCATGTTTTGCTCAGATGAGCTAAAAATGAACAGCAAGAACACACCTGTAAAAACTAAGTGTCTAATTGTCTTTCTGGTCAATAACCAATGAATGAGTGAAAACACAGCCTTTCACAATAGTTCAGTAAAAGTCATTAGCAGCCGAGCAGAATGTAATAATAACTGGTATTGAGTACCAGCTAGGACAACACCAATTTGCATGCAATTTTAGAAATTATGTTCATGCAACTGTACTAGTGTTGATGTAGCATGCTATGAAAACTTAACAGTGATCAGCAATTTGATCAGCAATTTCATCAGCATCTGGACAAGAGGTCAATCTTTCCTATATCAAACTACTTAAACTGATGGCACTAGCAATTTGGTAGCTTTCTGCCTGCGTTTAACCAGAAACAATCTGCCTCTGGGAAGGCCTATTTCCCTACTGTGCCATCAAGACCTTGTTTCTTAGACAAATTATTGTTCAATCAGAATATGAGTCTAACCCTTCCATAATAACTAAGATCCTGTTTTATTATTGTTCTTTATTCAGCTAACTGTTGCTACAGTTTTCAATAATATTTGAACTGATACTTAAGATCTCAACACCTTGTATCCTCTTCTTCACTTACAGCTAACTGATAACCATGAACCTAACACCACTCACCTGTTCTCGTGAGAATCGCACCAGAGCCTCTTGTACAAGGGTGGCTAGTGAGAGATCAGGCGTGTCAGGAGCACCCGAAGGGGTCGGAGGACGACTGCTGCCTGACGGCAGAGAGATGGGAGACTGGCATGGAGAACTCACCAGTGGTGATGTTGTCTTCAACGAGATCGAGGGACTGAAAGGATCACAAAACACACTTAAATAAGAGAAAAGATCCCATATGTTCTAAAATTTCCAAGATGGTTGCAAAAATGTCCCAATTCTAGTAAATGCAATAATATAAATTCTCTATCACTAACAATATTTACAACAATTTTCAAAGACAATAAAGAAGTTAATTATTAGGGATTATTCTAGAGCGCAAAAGGGGGCAGGGTGGCACAAAAAAGGGGCAGGGTGGCACAAAAAAAAAAGGCCATGGCACTTTCTAGATTTATAAGTTTAAAAACATAATTAGAGCTTATTCATTTGTATTTCTTGTCCATATTATTGTATTTTATTTCTTTATGGAGAAATTATACTCATAAATAAATCAAATACCTATTCGTTCTTTTTGTTATTTATGTAATTTTGATGATATGGTTGGTATTTCATTCAAAATCTTTGTACATTTCATAAATTTCAGGATTCTAAGTAAAAACCTTTCTCAAGAAAAACATATGCGAAATTCGATTGTCCGAATTAACATACACATATACCTCTGTCTGCAAAACTAATCTGGGGTGAAAAATTCCACTCCAAGTTGAGGTCGGGCGAGAAAGAATTTACTGTAGCTAGTCCTACTGGGCAAGTGAAAATTTCAGTTGAGATCGTCGATATTTGTTGTTGAATAAAAGAAAATGTAATTATTAACACTGAACAATTTTGTACTCTACCACTACATTTTTAATCCCTCATGAAGTATGACAATTACTATATTGACAATTCTGGTCCGATATCATGGTGTTTTGTTTGAGAACAGTCAAGGTCACCTCAGGCACTGTCCTGGAATACTTGAGACATGCCAAAAAGATCAAAGGATTGTCTCAGTAACTGTCGGTTGAAACTGGTAACAAGACCAGCCCCCAACATCAAAGAAGGTGAACCGCAGCCAGAAATTGGCATATTACACATTACACAGTCTGCACAACGCCAGGTGCACGATTCCTATGGCAACAGCCTAGTTCCCAGTTTATTTCACTGATCAACTAGTGTGCTTACAGACATATTATTCGGCGAGAACACAACTTGCATACTTTTCGTACTTTTTTCTTCATGTTTTTTCAGCTAAGAAAATGTTCTTAGTTATAATATTCATATATTTATAAGTTTCTGTGGTGTCGCGGAATTACTTGAAATGAATTTGCCTCGTTGTGATGTTTGTGATAAACTGTTCTCCCAATTTTTTGCTGTTTGTCAAAATGCGTTGCATATGATATTTCTTTTGTTTATTTTAAGTGCTTATTCATTTTGAGTGTTTAACAGAACAGAGTTCAATTACTGGTCGATGCTCATGTTCAAACTTGCTTAGCTCAGTAGTTGCAATATTCGATAAATTTGTGTAACCAGGACACATCCGGATAACAGAGCCGAATCTAGCAGTGAATGACATTGATCATATTTCGACCAAAAAGTTAATGGGCGGTCTTAATAAGGACAAATCGGAGCTGTTTGTAGGCATTTTATGGGCAAAAAGATGGGGCCTAAAAAGGGCAGGGCGGGGCTTAAAAAGGGCAGGGCGGAGTGCCCTTCTATTCCGTGCTAGAATTATCCCTAAATTTTATACCCCCATACATGTATGGTTCATTATTTTAAATACTGCATGGTCATATTGGTGACATCAAGCTATAATTGGTTGCAGATAGTTATAGATAATTTTCTGGGTAAAACCATTATCACAGGTCAGCTTCCCAAAATGAATGGTTTCGCTATAACTGGGATTAGAACTAACAAGGTCATAGGGCTGAGGAGTTACAGAGACTAATACTTTGTCCACAGGTGTCCACAGACATTCTTGCGATGACAATAGAACCTATTATCCTAAAGATATAACCTTAAAAAAGTGAGTTTTCTGTAAATTAGTTAACTAATTTTACCTATGAGTAGACACGTTGTACATCACAGGGTTGGTCGCTGGAGACAGGTTGTCAATGTCACCTGCAACACATATCAAATAAAAAACATGTACATACAGATAATAATCCTACTCAAATGCATCATTTTCAAACATTAATGAAGCAAAAGAGTATGAATGTTTTGTTTTGTGAAAATGACATGTTAACTTTTCTTTCACTTTATGAGGGTACAATTTAGCTGTCAAAGCAACACTTGCAAACTTGTACAATCTTTTTAATATGGATGTTTGTTTATTGCATTGATCATCCCACCAACAGTATTTCAGTTATCTGGAGACTGTGTCCAGTTGAAGCAGATAGAGTGCTGCCTTCACTGTGTATAGCATGCCATGAACACCTGGCATGATATAACATCCAGTCACATTATTCTGACATCCGGGCCAACCAGTCCTGGAACTACCCTTATATTTGCTTAAGCGTTAGCAAGGAAGCAATACCAGTACCATTTTTTATGACTATGTCGCAGCTAGGGATCGAACCCGAGGACTCCAGTATCTGGAGCCTAACACTTCTTTAAATAAACTATTCCTGTATCATCTTAGCCACAGTCAAGATTACACAAAGAAAGAAAATCTAAGTCTATAATAAAAGATCAACAACTTTATCCTCCCTATACAAATAATGAGTATTTAATATGCCAAAGCATTGACTACTAAGTTTAGCCTTTGTTCTGTACTTTTATTTATTAATTTATTAATGTTACCTTTTAGCTTGCTATGTTAATACTAATACTAATTGTTTACAAACTGACTAAAAACTTCATGACAGGGTGAAAAAGCCTAACTGCTGGAGACTCAGTAGCTAATAGTGCAGCTCCTGATCAGGTAACACCCAGCAGGGAGATGGCTATCTGGATCTACACTATCTGCCTAAGCTTAAAAAAGCTAGGGCTATACAAATGCTGAAATATTTCCTTAGAGGACACTGAAAAAATTACCAATTTCTCCATTGAGACAAGGGGTTGATGAAACCGTCTGGACTTTCACAGTCATGTTTATCACAGGGTCTTCCTCTGAGACAGATAATTAATGACAAAAAAATAAGGACCAACATGTTTTTCAAATTGGAAATAATTAATGGGATCAAAAGCCTTATTCTTAAGATTACAATTCTTTGCACATCATTTCTGTTATTTTTTTCCTAGCTCTAATATTTGCATTTATAAATCCTTCAGCTGATTTATGGCAATAATGATAACACTTATGATTAATGACAAGATTGAGTTTATCTCCAATACAATAACAATAGATGCTTGTAAAACCTATATCCAGCTTTACTGTCTGGCAATTAGACCTATTAGTGATCCTTAAAACCATTCTGTAAATTACCTCCAAGCTTACCATTTTACTTCTTAGGCATTAACAATTACAAAAACGTGTAACACATCATGGTTGCTGTGACCTTAACCTTTCACCCACACACCCCTCAATCAATAGGGAGCATTAACTCTCTGGGAGCAAATCTGAGGAATATGGGTTTCTCTAGAAACTGTGTCAATCTCTTTAATCTGTAATTAATCAGAAATGTAATGGTGCATCAACCAGATGACATCTGCAAGACAATATGCTCCTTCTTGTTAGAGAAGGAAGGAGAGGGGGAGGGGGAGCACATAATAACAATACAAACATTCATGTTTCAATGTCTCACCTTCTGAGGCTTTTGTTTGAGTTTCCATGGCAATGTCTTGTATACTAGCCTGTGGCCGTGGACTAGTGGAGGCATCTGCCCTCAATACTTGCATCCCATATTTGATGGGCTCAAAAAAGTTGGAGAAGAACTGGCACTGCACCACATGCCCTGGGAGCTTGTTGAGAGACCTAGTGTAGACTTGTATATGCTCCAGGGTACCCTTGCTGTGGTTCTTCATGGTTCCTGGACAACGAAACACTCACAGTTAAGACTTTAGCCATGTAATTCACTTCCAGTCAATTAGAAAAAAAAATCGGCAGAAGGCTATTTTTGGATTGAAAATTGAACAGTACTTCGGGACTGTTTATGTTTTGGGTTTAGTGTCCCACCAGCAGTATTTCAGTTATCTAGAGATGATGTTCACTTGAAGCAGATATTGTGCTGCCTTCACTGTGTGTAGCATGCTGTGAACACCTGGAATGATACCACACCCAGTTACATTATCCTGACACCGGGCCAACCAGTCATGGAACTACCCTTATATTTGCTTGAGTGACATCGGGATTGATCTGTTTTTATTTGGATTATAATTAGTAACAAGCCAGCTTTTCCAAATGGAAATCTGCTTTCAATAAAAATGATTTGAAATCTCCCTGCAATATACCATAAGGTGTAAGGCATGCATACAAAATGCATGACTGAAATATATACAGACAGCTAAATCTGGTCTTATTAGTATTTAAGTGTCGCAAGTATTTGGTGGTGCACAACGTCTAAACAACCCATCTAGCCTAATACAAGAGGCCGTCAGAGATGGGTGATGCTCCCCGAATGGGTACTTTGTCACAAAGGGCAATGACTTAACAAGAGCCGGTCAAACCGGGTAGTTTGTCAAAAACAGTTGTAAAATCCGACTTCAAATAACGAAGTTATGGGCCGGACAAGGTTTTGCTGCAAGGTCATGTTGTGACCTTGACCTTCAAGGTAGCGACCCAAATGTTGCTCGCGACATGTCGTCTCAACATGGTGATCATTTCTGTGAAAAAGTTTCGAAATCCGACTTCAAATAATGAAGATAACGGCAGGACACAAGTTCACTGCAACGTCAAGCTGTGACCTTGACCTTCAAGGTAGGGACCCAAATGTTGCGCGTGACACGTTGTCTCAACATGGTGATCATTTCTGTGAAATAGTTTCGAAATCCGACTTCAAATAACAAAGTTATGGGCCGGACACGATTTTGCTGCAAGGTCGCGGTGTGACCTTGACCTTCAAGGTAGGGACTTAAATGTTGCGCGCGACACGTCGTCTCAACATGGTGGTCATTTCTGTGAAATAGTTTCGAAATGCGACTTCAAATAACAAAGTTATGGGCCGGACACGATTTTGCTGCTAGGTCGCGGTGTGACCTTGACCTTCAAGGTATGGACTTAAATGTTGCGCGCGACACGTCGTCTCAACATGTTGGTCATTTCTGTGAAATAGTTTCGAAATCCGACTTCAAATAACGAAGTTATGGGCCGGACACGATTTTGCTGCAAGGTCACTGCTGTGACCTTGACCTTCAAGGTAGGGACCCAAATGTTGCGCGCAACACGTCGTCTCAACATGGTGGTCATTTCTGTGAAATAGTTTTGAAATCCGACTTCATATAACGAAGTTATGGGCCGGACACGATTTGCTGCAAGGTCACGCTGTGACCTTGACCTTCAAGGTAGGGACCCAAATGTTGCGCGCGACACGTCGTCTCAACATGGTGGTCATTTCTGTGAAATAGTTTCGAAATCCGACTTCAAATAACGAAGTTATGGGCCGGACACGATTTGGCTGCAAGGTCACGCTGTGACCTTGACCTTCAAGGTAGGGACCCAAATGTTGCGCGCGACACGTCGTCTCAACATGGTGGTCATTTCTGTGAAATAGTTTCGAAATCCGACTTCAAATAACGAAGTTATGGGCCGGACACGATTTGGCTGCAAGGTCACGCTGTGACCTTGACGTTCAAGGTAGGGACCCAAATGTTGCACGCGACACGTCGTCTCAACATGGTGGTCATTTCTGTGAAATAGTTTCGAAATCCGACTTCAAATAACGAAGTCATGGGCCAGGACACGATTTTGCTGCAAGGTCACGCTGTGACCTTGACCTTAAGGTAGGGACCCAAATGTTGCGCGCGACACGTCGTCTCAACATGGTGGTCATTTCTGTGAAATAGTTTCGAAATTCGACTTCAAATAACGAAGTTATGGGCCGGACACGAATGGGACGTACGGACGGACTGATGGAGGGACGGACGGACAAGGCGGCGACTATATGCTCCCCCGAAAGTTTTCGGGGAGCATAAAAATATAGATTATTTTTGTACCCTTTATAAAATTATGTCTGCCTGCCAGGATATTCTTTTGTGAGATGTCCTTCACTCTGATCCATGAGAACAAACAATGAAACATTGTGTTGTTGGTCCAATCTAAGCTTACCTTTGATAGCAGGCAGCCTCAAGGACTTGCAGGTACACTGGGGCTCATCAGGGAACATCTGCAGCAGCTGCACAAAATCAGGATGGAAGTTGTGATGAGTTTTTATAGGCAGTAGAAGGTACTAGTACTCAAAATGTACAAGACTATTGTTTTCAACTTATATTTATGTCTACAATAACCTATCATGGCACTATTAACTTAGTCAAATAGAATAGGTACTAATCATAAATAAGCTTGACCTTGACTTGATTTGATGTACAATAAATTTCAGTAGTTATTTCTCTGTAAAATATAAGCATTTAGCTGTATCATTTTTTCACCACTTCTGACCGTTCTTTCAGTAAATATTTCTGTGTAGTGTAAGGAATTGCATCAGCCTTTATCATTTACTCACTATTACTGAACATACTTTCAGGACATTTATCTGTAGCATATGAGGAATGCATTAAGTCTTTATCATTCCTTAACTGCTACTTGCAGTGTTTTCAGCACGTATGTCAATAAAATATAAGGAAATGCATTCATGCCTTTTTCATTCGCCCTACTACTGACCTTGTTGTGAAATTCATGCAGCTGATCATAGGTCCTATACACTTCCCTCTTTTCTCCATTGGACCAGGTCACCTGAAATACCATCAAGAGAATGATTGGCTGGTTCACCGTTGTTTTGTTTTTAACATGCCACCCACAATATTTTAGATTTCAATAGAACCAATTAGTGCTGCTTTCCCTCCTAAAGAATGGCATGGGCAAAAAATCTGAATAAGTCTTACATTCGGGCAACCAGTTTATTCTATACAAGACAACTGTTCCAATAGATTATGTGACAGAAATGGTAACATATCATTGACCCTTCCTCAGGTATTTAACTTACAGGCCATTTGGCCAATCAGACAGCTGGATTGCCACCACCCTCATGGACACAACCCCTGAATAAGTCTGGACAACCAGCTCTTTATACAAGACAAATTGTACAAGTTCTAATTCAAACAAAATTTAGCCTAACATCAAACACACTAGCTCCCTTCTCCGGTAGTGTTCAATGTGTAATCTACGGTACTGCCTAACAAGAGCTGGCTGAGTGTAAGAGATACAAGAATATGTTGACAGAAAATCGTCTTTACTATTGAGCCTTCCTCTGGTATTTGACTGTCATGCCCTTTTAGCCAGGTATTTGATAGACAAGTCCTTTAAGCCAATGAGATAGCAGGATTGCAATACAACTCCACGTGGCTCAGTGCTTGGTTAGACAGAGGAAAGATAGTTATATACGGCAAAATGCATTATGCACATCTCAAGACAAACTATCAATTTATTTACCAATGTTTATAAAAGTGCACTAATATATGAGAATATTATGTAACGTGTCAGTAGATTATGTGAAATATTTCAGACACATTTACTATGTTTGAGCAATTACCTGCACTGATATTGCAGCTTTTTGTGTAAGAGGAATGCACAGAATAGACATATTTTCTTAGACAGTTGCTTATTTTTGCAAAGTAAATGGAATATTTTATGTGACTTTCATGCCTGGCATGTCAACAAAACATGGATTCATGTTAATATTATAAGACCATTTTATGTTTGAATACGAGTTGCATATTTAAATGTATAAGTAATATGGTGGAAATCGTTTCAAAGGGCAATGATGTTTACACTTATGGTGTGATAAAACAAAGTTAAACTGACTCTGTTAGTAAAGGGGATAGTTCTAGAAAATGGCAAATAAGACCTATCAACAAACAAAACAATTGCCAGATGTTTGTTGCAGCAAAGTAAATAGACATTTTTGTGAACCAGCTGACATGAATGTTCATTGTTCTGCTTAAAGCCACAGGCGCCCCATGTAATTATTTTATGACAAATAATTTATAAGAACAAAATGAACACAGATACATAATCAAAGGCTGAAACAGCTACTGTAGTGTCGCACAATAAAACAACTTAAATGGGTGTTGAAAACTGAATATGAAGATATAATGACTAATGAAGCAGATTAAAACAACAACCTGTAACTTTAGCCTGTAATCTGAACATTAAGGATGCTGTTTTGGCAGGACAGTAATAATATTTTGTTGTTGTTATTTTGTTTTTTGTTGTTTTTTAAAATACAGTCAAACCTGTATTAAAAGACCACCCTCGGGACAGGGCAAAAGTGGTCTCTTAAGACAGGTGGTCTCTTAATGCAGCCTGGTTACTTTTTATGAGAACCACACTTGAAATTTACAAATTGTGCTGTATAAGCAAAAAGTAGAAAAAGCAATAACATCAATATATTTTATAAGTGTAACAGAACAGTAAGGCATGTAAAGGTCAACTGATGTCTATAAAAAATAAATAAATCAGCACATAAATATGTTTATCATATATTATGTTTGTGTAGTTTGTTTTGTGTACATTCCTCCTGGATTTTCAGTCAGTTTTTATTTTATGCTAAATTTTGTAATAAAATTAGTATGTAATTAAGATATACACTACATTGTACATGTTATCAAATTGAAAACAACAAATTATCACTTAGCACGGAAATAATTATGAAGGGTAGTTTGTTTCACATATGATCTCATTCGCATGTTGATTAGAATGTGACACAGGCACTTGATGTCCGATCACATCCAAAAACCAACGATAACACAAGTCGTACAGCGAGTCATTTTGAGTTGAACGTTTAACTCGTTTCACTTCCGCATTTCCATGTTCATATTTGTCCATTATTTCACGTTTTCGTTTTGCAATGTTCTAAATCTGCGTTTTTCCGACACCAATCTCAGATGCAACAACATGACAACTTTTCCCACTGTCCAAAAGTTTGACAACTTGAACACGATCGTCTAGTGTAAGGCACCTTCGTTTAGACATGTTGATGCGTAATGCAATGAAGAACAACTGTTCAAGATATTACCATTACATTACTGTATCCAATTGCAGTTTGCGCTTTATAATTGTATGTTTTAAGTTTTTTGCAAGCAAATCAATTTATCATAATTAATACAAACATAACTTTGATTTACCTTTAAAGAAACCGAAGTCGGAACATGATAAATAAGTGTCAATACAAGCGGTAACAGGGCACACTCGATTAGGTGTGAATCATGCGGGGGCTTGATGTGTACATCGACCCAGTGACATTACGTAATTTCCCAGTCTGACATGGCCGATTGAAGTGATTAGCAAAGAATGGTAAACGTGTCAATTAATTGGTTATTGTGTGGTCGTAACTAATGTGCGAGTGGATTAACGCGGTCGCCTATTAGGGGATAATTAAAGCATGTTTGGCATGTTTATGAGCGGTCGCTGGACGCAGATCAAAGGTGGGCGCTTATTACATTACAATTACATAACAAATATGATTGGGCGGCTTTGAAGTGGTCGCATAGAGCAGGTGGTCACCGGTAAGGGGTGGTCGCATGGTCAGGTTTGACTGTACATTGCAGCGACCATTTATGATCATAATAGCAACGTCCAACTTTTTGGAGGAGGGAGACCCCAGACACATGTCTGGGGTAGAACCACCAGTGCACCACACGTCAGCTGGAAGACCTTCTCACATTAAGTCCTTTGCCCCGAACTGGACTCGAACCGAAGTGTTAAGGAGGCTAAGCAGTCTAATGAGGTAGAAATCGGTGACTCTATCATTATGCCATGGGCGCCCCCACAATAATAATTGCATTTCCTGTATCTTCACCCAAGTTCTAAATAAAATTGTATTTTTTTTATAAATTTAAATGAGAAGAAAATGTTAAGAAAATTTTGCAAATAGAAAAGATGTGTTTCCTAGCATTACCACATTATAGTTCCTGTATAACTGTTTTGTGGGATCACAAATAGAATTGAAGATTCTGGCTTCTGCTTTCATATTCACTCACATTCCATTAATTTAACACTAATCAATAGACATTCACAATTAAATTATATTTGAAAGATTAAAACTAAGAAATACTTAAATGCATTGTGATTTATATAATGTTTAATAACCATGTTTTGTACAGAAAGGTTTCTGTTCATGATTAACCATCATTATTTCAAAACTATCAAATACATTTTCATCTTTCATGGAGTGGTACAAAACATGCGGGTAGGAAATTGCAATTCATTTAACATATGCCACTGGGTCAAAATGTTAGTCTTACCTGAATTTTTGGCTGCATAAGTGTTTGTTCGGTTAAGCTGTTTTCCCATTTTCATTAAATGCAACAATATTTCCACACTGACAACATGTAATTTATGGAAATGTCAACATTATAAATTGACAACTAGATCAGACACATTTTACCATTTCCCCTTTTTGTAAATACTAGCCATCACTAATGACACAGACAAGGTTCAGTTGTTTTTCGGTGTTTAAGATGCCTCAATATACCACGCCTATGTGGGCTATAGATTAAACTGAACATTTAACATTTCCAGCCTGCTTCGGAATCATCAAAATGGCTGCCTCTGTTCCCCTGCTTTCTGTGTCGTTTACAGTCAGCCTCAATAAGTTGCCAACGATTTTTTAAAAGTGCAAGATACAATTATTGCACATTGAGTTTTATTATACTTGTGTGAACCTGTGTTTTCAGTCTATGTTTTCAGTCTCTTTTTTTCTTTTTTTTAAAACCATTACCACTATCTCTACACTAAGAAATTTCAACAGGCGAATAGCCTATTTTTAATATTGAAGACATATATCGCTACACGTTTTCCAGCGTACATCTGCTGCAACACCTACCACTCCTTATATATATTAGGTCTATTCCTTCATCAAAGCCATTCATTCATAAATGCTACTGTCTTCTTCTGCCTTGAAATAATTGAACTTTTAGCATAAGTTTCATTTGTACAACATTTACTTTGCAATAACTGCAACAATCACCATCGTTTATATTGAAAAGGTTATGAACAAAAAACAACAACAATTATTACTGACACCAATTTATCCGCCTATGAACTACTTCTTGATGTGGCATTGTTTGGTGTAGAAAGTAAACACAGCATGATCCTAGTATGCCCTAGAGCTTTGCTTGATGTCAGAAAAATAAGCCATCAAAAGTTGTTTCACAAATGTGTTTACAGAAAAAAAAAACATGTTACAAAAACCCTCTGAAGAATCGTGTTTTTATCAGAATCAAAATACACTTGAGGTATGGGTCTAAGAAACATTTAATAGGACACTAGTCAATTGGATATGGTTTCAAGAATATCTTTCATCCATTGCAACTCTGAAGTGTCTTTGTTTAGTAAAGAGCCTTGAAACCATCCCAATTTCTGTCAATTACAGGTACAGTAGTTTTTGATGCAGACAGTACTGCCTTCACTGTAGAAGCATTGAGGTAACGCCTGACATAATTTATTATCTAACAGTGTGTAGCATTAACCAGAACATTACAAGTATAGCACATGATGCAATGAAGTTACATCAGGACATGGTTGGAAACTTATGTAGGAAGAACTTAAACAAATAAATTATAACACACAATGCTATATTATAAATAAATAACATAACATAAATAACCTTATTGACATGACTATTTTGTCTAAAAAACAATTTAAAAATCAATATTTTTTCTAGTTTTTCAGCTGTATGTAGAATAGTGGGTATTCACTTTAGGCTTAACAAAACAAAGCCAAATACAAAGATATGGTACATTCATGGTTGACATACTTCACCACACCAAACCAATTATTGGTAATTGTTTTAAACAAGCTAACAATCAAGTTCAAAATGTGATGCTCAGTGAATGAGTTACTCTCTGAACAATAGTACACACGGCCAAACATGTTCAAACTGACACCTTCTGTTGAATTGCAACAGTGAGTCACGTATGTGATCATTCAGCCATGGAACAGGGTGGTAACTTAGTTACATAATGACATTTTCACTTTTTTGTTGTCACTGATTAATTATATGTTAATAATGCAGTTTTTTATTGTTGAAATATTATAACTAAAAACATAGTAGTAGTTATTTGTTATAAGTTATCCTCACCTGCAGACAGTATTCTTCTGTGAGCCTGTCTTTTTCACTGAAGCGCCTTCCTTTCACCTCAATGTCTTGTACATACACTGCAACAGGCACACACAGATCAATAGTGTACATGAATTAATCTACTGAAAATATTTAATTCAGGATGCTTTATGATATAATCAATAGAATAAATAATGAACCCACTAGGATGAAAGGAAAAAAATAATGCTAACTATATACAAAACTTATAATTCCAATGACAACTACAAAATATCCAGAGTACTTACAATAATATGTGAATAAATGTTTTATCAACACTACTGTACCACAAAATCTATATTAGGCATATCATATTTATTAGAACTTCACATTTAAGTGCTTACAATTGTATCTTTTTGTGTCTTCAAATTATTAAACTATTGCAAATACATAAATATGGAAAGTCTTTCTATAATTACAAGGTGTTTGGTAAAGTATTGGTCAAATATACACAGAGAGGGCTGTGTAAGCATTAAAAGATCATTATTTCTACAGTACATGTACAATTAAGCAATTTTATCAGAAGACAAATTGTTCCCTGATTTCAAAAACTATTCAGCTGCTACTGATCTGGCTGGAGCATTCAGATATTTTTCTGCTTTTTGGCTTCATTATGTCATAAAACTCTAGACTATTTTGCAATTATAATATTTTAATATTTTATTTCTTTTCAAAATTTATAATAACACCCCCTTCTACCTATTACAATTTAATAACTTAGCCAAAATGAGACTAGTGACCCATTAGTTTCTAAATAAGTCACATGATCGGCAAGAGTCACCTGATTATTACTGACTATATATCAAAAAGTAAAAAGAAAAAACAATCATCGGAATGCAAATTTCTTTTAAATTAACATCTTCAAGATATATGTCTAAACAAAGTATGTGTAAAAGATGGAATTTTAAAATGTCTTTTCTTTTAGAAAAAGAACAACTAACCCATATTACTAAAACTTAATTTTGCCTATTTTTCTTGTTATGGCTTCTCAACTTCGTAATGGCGTCATGCAATCGGATAAAATTACAGGAAAATTCAACATATTTGAAGTCTCAATAGTCATAGATGCTGTCTATCAACATGTAACAATTTATTCCCAAAGAAATGTATCTGCCTAAATCTACAATACACTTCTTTTTTCAATATACAATGTCCAACTCCATCAGTCTTCCCTAACACATACTTTTAAAGTTTTCTACAGCTGCTATTTTGAATACTAATTAGCATAACCCAAAAAGCTTTACTGATCTAAGATATGCTATATTCTTTACTTACTTTACTGGACATTGTTGTTCCAATTCATCTGCACTACCAACTGCTCAGACAAATTGCATTTCGGTCAATAGTGCAAATGAATGTAAAAGAATGTATTGAATCAGTCTGGCTATAGGAAAATAAAAGAATTGAATTAGCCCATCTTTACCTGCATTTTATGAACTCTCTTTTGGGTATTCTATAAATATTTTCAGAAAAAGATAAGCACAGTCTTTCTTCTTCAAATGCTTTGTTAATGACCGATATTTTGAGCCGACACTGAAACATTGAAGCCGCTATCTCTATCAAACCTTAATACCAGTAACTGATATATATTGCATTACCAGTGCAGAGCCCTAGCTTGCTAACTGACCTTCGATTTCATAAAGGGAATATGGTCTCTTGACCCGATCCATTTATATCTTTACTTATTTAACTCAATATCATGTCAATCTAAAGTGGTGAATAAAGTGCAATTTCAGTTTGTCTCATACTTAATCAAGGTAATGGGAGTTTAAATGTGAGATCTTTTTCACTTGCTGAGGTGTAAAAACATGCCGACTCTCGTCCACATTTAGCACTCGCAAGATTGAGACCTATTTAGGTAGTTAAATGATTCAAGGGCTACAATTGTAATTTTATAGCACATCCAATGCATAGTGCTTTGTAGCACAATAACTTTTTATACACAGAATATATAGGAAGAATGACAGGACTGGCCAATATATCACAGTAGCGTGGACATATGTTAAATTGCGAACTAAAGTATCATGATTTGAGTACATCAAGAGTAGCAGGTGAATGGTTATGAGCTTGGTATTTAAACATCATACTGGCACAATTGTGGTGATGTCCAGCTATTATAAGAAAAAACCCAACTCATTCAAATGTCTTCATAGAACTATAGGCACACTGTCTGTCAGCTAGGAGAGCTGCGGTTTTTTGCCGTGACCTGGACTCAAACCCATACAGTAAGTGGCTAAGAACTCTAAATTGAGTGCCTCCAACTGTCAGTCATAGGTGTCTGGCCAGATTGTGATGTGACAATGAAAAGCTAATAAACTCACCTTTGGCAGAAGGCTCTGGGCTGTGTGGGGTGCATGTCTGAGCCCCCGGGGAACAGGCTGGCGACTGATGGTCATCACAGGCACGAAAATCACACGACTCAGAAAGGATCAAAGATGACTGCGAGTTGTCTTTATGCTAAAACAGAAAAAACATAGTAAGGTTATATCCATCCTAAATAATGAAGGAAATAAGGAAAAAATGTATGAGCTATAACACAACAAGAGATGTTTGTTAAACATACCGGTATATGCCCCTCTTGATGCATGGTTACATCCACTGACCCCAAAACAATAATCACATTTACAGTCGAACTTGATCTTTGAACTACTGACCCAAAAACAAACAGGGGCCACTTACTCATCATGACCAATGTCTCTCTTAAGTTTGAGGATTGAAGGCTCATTCATTCCCTAGATATCAATTGGACGCTAAATTCATGCTCAAAGTTGGTGTGACCTAGACCTTAGCACCTTTGACCACAAAACAAATAAGGGTCATCTAATCATCATGGTCAATGTCACCACAAAGTTTGCTCATGCATTCTCTAGATATAAAATGGAAAGCTAAGTGGTCTTCTGCCTAATGGATAGGCCAACATCTGCAAAACTATATAACCCCTTTCTATGTATAGAGGCAGAATAGCCAGTATCGGACATGATACATAATGAGTATTTTCATTAAACAAGAGGGCCATCATGGCCCTAAATCATTCACCTGAGGACCCTGGCAGTAAGCTTTAAAACCTAATCACAAGGCTGAATGTACACAACTGCGCCTTTTACTTTCTGGTCAAAGTATTTGTTAAGTGAATATTTGCACACATTAACCCATGAAGATGTCCATTCTAAGAATCTGATAAAATTCTGTGAAGATTAGGTCCCAAAACCGTTTTTTAGGGTGTTTTTTTTTTTTTTTTGAAATACATCACAGCTACCAGTTATGACTAGTATAGTGATGTCCAGTTATTTTGGTGAAGGAAGAACCACAGGCGCACTACAGGTCAGCTGGAAGACCTTCCTACTTTAAGTCGTTCCCCTCGAATGGGACTCTAATCCATGCAGTGGAAGGCTAAGCAGTCAGAGGAATTACAATCAATTCATTGATTTGACTTATAAGTGTATTAGAAACCTATCAATTATTCTGTTTAAATGTACATACACATTACAAAACTGCCATGAGCAAGTATTAATATTTCAAATTTGGTTGTCAACAGATAGTTTTTCGATTTACACTAACCCAGTGTTTATAATCAAGAAAGGTATTCTTCAATACCTAAATCAAAAGCACTGTCAACTCAATTGATTTGTCTTATTTAGATAAGGAGTCTTAAGCATGCATGAAGCATTTCATTGATAAACTTACACAAAAAGTTCAATATAATCAATACTGCCAGTATGCATATCACTGAGTGAATCAACCTAAAGGCAAACCCTGTCAAGGAAAAATCTCCACAGGAAGAGGATAAAGTTGAAACACATTTGCCTGCTTAGCACATGTTGATAAGGCTAAATAAGGTAGCACCGAATCAGTCAGCTCCTGAATGGGGTGTCTGATCAGGAAATGCATTTTTGCTAGGGTCTCTGGCAGTATATCCAGATACCACTGAATGTGGAACAAGTTAATAATTATTTGTTACGTTTTAAGTTATTATTAAATGTAGAAGCTACTGGTGAGGCTAAAAAAACTTGTTCAGCCAGCTGTTTTCCTAAAAATCCATCATGATAATGAGGAAGTTTATTTTATTAGTTACTTGTTATTGGACAAACTGCTTGTAAAGGTTCCTCCAACAACCAGGTATATCCAACAATGTTTTACTATCTTAATTAACTTAAACCTGCATATTAGTAAGTCAAAGGAAAATAGTGTCGAGCCAGATCAGCCAGCTCCCACTGTGTATTTGCTACTGAATCTCTAGCAATATGCTTGTAATCTATGCATGCACTAAAAACCAAATAAGATTTTGTTTTGTTTATTAATAAATGAAGTGGGTTTAAATTTGAGCTAAAAAAGGCTTTTAATTTATTTTTTTCAAATTATACAATACAATCTTCATATATTACCTCCACTTTCCAATGTTTTAGCATGTTTAAAAATAATTTTGTGTAAAAAAAAAAAGATCTCCTGTGACTAGAAAAAAAGTGAATGCAGCTGAAATAATTCTGATGCCAAGATGTCCACTGGTTGACCTGACAACCTGTGTAAGAAGAATTCCAAGACACCGTTGTGCCTTCCAGGGATGATGACACCTACTGCTGATAATCTAGGATTGTTTTCCATAGGACATATCAAAGCTGATCAAACACATGAACATACATCTTTTTGGTAACAAAATACACTTTCCTCGCAGTCTGTGTCACTTACACGTCTAAAACTTGTACAGTAATATATATCAGTATGCAAGCAAACAGCTACAATGAGACATCACACTTTTAATAATATAAATAAATTATTACATGGGGATTTCTTTTAGGTATTCATTAACCCTGAGCTTGCTACATTTGTTCAAAACTTCTAATAAACTTTTAGTTTTTAGCTTTTAACGTACCGGTAGATGAACAAATGAAACTAGGCATAAAGCCTGAAACTAAGAAGCAAATACACATGTACTGGCTGATCTGGATCTAAGCTGTGTGCCTGAACCTTATAAATACATGCTTGGCAGGCATCTCTAAGATAAACTTCACCAACAAGGAACATAATATGAAAAGTATCCCAGTCTTCTGCATTAACATATAGATCATATTAATTGTAATTCTTTAGCTCAACTGGAATGGTTTTAAAGGCTATAACATGGGGTAAATCTTGAAGTTTAAACAGAAAATTATAGATTATATGCCACTGATGGATGACATATACACAAAAATACTATGAAATAAAACTTTTCTCACAAAGTTGAATATAGATCTATATGGACAATAAATTAACAATAATCAACAAACGACCTGCTTAGTAAAAATTGGTTGCTTAGGCATATATGTAGAACTAGATCAGCCAGTGCCAACTTCTATCTGTCAGATCAGAATCTGCATTATTTGCTTCTGAATACCTAGCAATAAATAACATGTTAATTCTATTCTGCTGTTAGAACAACAATAACAGCTTGTTTCTGTGTTATTATAAAAAGGGAGCAGAATAAATGTAACTGATCTGTTTCCGCAGGCTTTGTGAAAGTTGCCGGACCGTCGGACATGTCCGGCACAAATCAGACCGGTCCGATAATTCTTTTCAGAGTTCCGGACCTTATGTCCGACACAGTTGTTGTTTATTTACTGATAACGATTGAGTAAGAGTCTATTCGTCCGGCACGAACACAGGGATTTATCAAGTCCGCGAGTTTTTTCCCTTGATTAAAAAAATTTTAAACAAGTTTTGTTTCGCCGTTTCTTTTTAAGTAACCAATCAAAATCTAGATAAAGTAACCATATGTGACCTTCGACCTTGGTACAAAATGTTCTTGTGTTACTATGATGGTGCGACACCAGGAAAAAACGTAAACAAACAGATGAAGAACGAAAAGAAAAACAGCAGAAATATGAGGCCAAGCGCCCGACACGAAAAGTTATCGAGAAATGGAGAAAAGGCCGCGCATGGTTAATTTTCGACGAGAAAGAAGAAAAGATGACATGCACGATTTGCCAGCAATATTACAAGGATCAAAAAATGGATGATCAACTCTTATCCAAAAACACTTTCATAACTGGTTGTGGTAATTTAAAGATTTCAGCTGTTGATGACCATGAAAAGTCTAAAAGTCACGGGAAAGCTGTCGAAATTGAAAATTCCAAAAATAGAACTGTTGCTGAGAAAATGAAATCTGATGCGGGCAAGTCGCTGAAAATGTTGAAGCAAGCAGAAAGACATAAGGTTGCCTACCTATTCAGAAATGCACATGGGGTTGCTAAACAAAATCGTCCTTTATCTGGCTACAAATGGTTGTGTGAGGTAGATCACGTCAAAAAGCTGGACATTGGTCAAACGTATACTTGAATGACAAGGCTGCTGTTGAGTTTATTAGCTGCATTGCACAGTGTGAAAAAGAAAGGACTGTAAAAATTCTGAATGACAGTTTATTCTTTTCTTTCATGATAGGATGGAACCACAGATATATCAGGAGGTGGGTCTAACATTAACTTTTTCAAAGATATTGTAGATCTTGCATCAGATCTCAGGCTAATATTACCACCTACCTTTCTGTTTTTATCCTAAAAAGATTATTCACTACAGTTCTAACAAAAAGTTTACTATATGCTTGCATCATAATTAAAAACTAAACAGTGGGATACCCAAATCAACTAAAATGAAAATGTGTGCTTGATTGAGCCTGTTTAGGAATGGTAAATGGAAATGCAGTCTACAGTCCACATCCTCTAGCCCCTGGTTTAAGCAGCACTCAATTTTAATAAAGTCAAATAGTACAAAAATATCATTTAGATACATCCACAGATATTACCATACATGTTATTAGATTATATATCACATGCTGTTTAACAATGTTATCACTTGACTATAAATAAAAATGTTTGTCTTGTATTAAGATGAGCAGGAGGCTATTTATGTAAGGACATTCAGTAAAGGTGCAGTAACTGAGAGATTCCTCAACATCGGTTCACCTCGATCAACAAAATCTGAAGATCGTTTTGAGCATGTGATGGCAGTATTGAAAGAATGTAATGTTGATAAAGGTAAATATTATAATAGCAATTGTTAATTAATTTACTAATCTCCCCGTAATTTATGTGGACAGTGACTCATTGAGCCCCTCAATATACATATTAAAAAATATCAATTTATCTTTTTAACTTTTATCTACTCCTCTTGTGCATTTATATGTAAATTAACCTTTTTTTTATTTGAAATCAATTTGGAAAAAATAAAATTGTATTATACTTTATTTTAAGCAAGTTAAGTTGACCTTAAGGCTTTGATGTTTACTTGTGCATTGTAAAATGAATATTTCAGACAAACTAGTGGGAATGGGCAGTGACGGTGCGTGACCAGTGGAATTCAGATCATCCTTTTCCACTTCCATTGACATGCTGTGTGATAAGGACACGGAATATGATGATGATGATTTCGATACTGAATGTTTTGATTTTCAAACAGAGGCCATCAATCTCGATAAATTGATGTTTTACCTTAGAGAATAAGTGAATAAATATGTTACAGAAACCTTTAAAGGATGATGTGTCTTTATTTAAAAAAACGAAACAACGGTATACATATATTTAAAATTTTTTTCGGTCAGACAAAAAATCATTCGGTCAGACGAGAATTGGAAGTTTGTCTGACCGAATGTCAGGCAAAGTTTTTGGCAGTTTCGCGAAGCCTGTTCTGTATAAGATGTGCACAAAAATCAGAGGAATGGCGGCAAAAAATTAAAAGAATAACATCCTTATGAAAAGTCAGAAACATAAAGAACACCTGCGATGGGTTTCAAACTTTGAAATGTCAATTGGTAAATCAGCATTGTTACCTCTTCTTAATTTCTTCTGACATAAGAGCATTATAAGAATAATAACTCTCGAGCAGATCATTATCTGTATAGTATATCACACACTGTTGATTTCTACATACCCAACTAGAAATACTGGACAATCATGATAAGGAAAGCATTATTATCGCATTATCATATTGCATTATTATCGCATTATCATATTATACAGAAATTAAAACGGGCAATAACGCCATTAAAAAACATTGAAACAGAATGTGTTGACAATATGCACATTTTGGTGAAGTTTCACATAAAATTTCATTGAATTCAAGCCAGAGTTGCTGAGATAGAGCCCAGACAAATGTGCGATGAATGGATGGACAGACAAAGTGACTATATTATGCTCCCCTGATATTTTTTAGGGAGCACCAAAAAAGGCTAATAGAACTCCTATAGTGGCCTCCACTGGAAGTAAAGATGTCAAGAAACAGTAAATACACCTGGTTCATGGTGTGCACTATATGGGTTTTACTACACCTTCTATTCTGATGCATGTATGAGGAACCAGCTTAGACAATGACAAAAACTTGCACCAAACTTCTTCCCGCCAGCCCAATGTTATTACACAAACAACAATATAAACAATGTCTGGTGATGAGCTTGTTGTCATCAGTTACACTGCCTCACAAAAGCCTGCTGGGATCATCTACAATTTCAGAAAATGTATGATCTACAAAATATACACACACTTGCAGGAATACACTGGAATGGCAAAAATGCCATTGCCTTGCAGAAAGTTACTCCAGTGTAGGGAAAGAAGAGAGGGTAGCGGCAGAGATATTTTACAAAAACAAAGCAAAGAATGAATGTGTGTTTATCAGGGCTCCCGCTGCCATGCGCCAAATGCGCCATTGGCGCAAAAACAAAAAAAGTGGCTCATTTTTTTCAAAATTGGCGCATCCTTATGGCGCACGATTTTTTCGGCATTATTTTTTGTGAATCGCTAAGCGGCCAAGACTGGTAACCATTTCTACGCGCACTGTGATACGCTAGCAAGGAGAAACTCGATAGCCAGTCAAACTTGCGCGGCGGCCTTCACCTTGAGGGCATTGTTGTGTTGACATGTTGTGTACATAACTGCCGAATAAACGTCGCCTCAGGGAAGGATTAGTGTAATTTGCGAGACGATAATAAAGCAGCCAGCCAAATGTTTGTTGCGATCATTAATTGGACAGTACCGGATTGTCGATTAATATATAAAATATATACAAATGTTTATGTAAATAAAACGTAAAAAAGAAAGTTCACGTTGTTTTCTTTTCATTCTCAATTCAATGTACAAAAACTATATTAAAATAAAAAGTATTGCGTGTTAACAAACATACATATACATACTACAAAAATAACATCAAAATTGACGAGTAATTTGGCTCATAAAAATGGCTCATGAAATATAAAAGTGGCGCATAATTCTCAAATTTGGCTCATTGGTTGGCTCGGACCTAAAAAACCCAGCGGGAGCCCTGTTTATGCTTGTGATATTGTAGACAGCATCAGTGTAAAGCTGACTAAACACTGTTGTTGAGGAGGTCAAGGTCACCTTAAACATGGTGAGTAACAACCAGGCAGTATTTATAACTAAGGTTTAGTTTCACCAAAACAAAGCTGAAACTTGTACATTGAACAACCAATACCTGTTACAATCTGGGCCGAAGCACACCTTAAATCAATGACAACTAGGTCCAATGTTCAGTAAAAACCTAATGCCAATACCAAGCCAAGTCATGGTAAAATCAAAATAAGTAACAACATGGGTCAGGAACAACCAAAACCAATGACAACCAAGTCATGGGACTTGTTTATTTATTTATTTCAGTTTTACAGCACATCGACACTATGAAGGTAATATGGCGCCGATGAAACAGTAATGAAACACATTACATCTAAAAACATAAATAAATATTTTAGAAAAAATATCAAAATATATCAAGTATAAAGTAATACTACGATATTGGAACTGGTAAAAATGTAATGGATAAAATCCTTACATGGTAAAATATTAATAACAAAACTAACAATGAATGAACATTTAAACAAAAAAATGTAACTCAAATGAATGTCAATGAACTTTTAGTTAAGGTACAATCAAAATAAGCAACAACATGGGTCAGTTACAACCAAAACCAATGACAAATAGAGTCGGGGTACAATCAAAATAAGTAACAACATGGGTTAGTTACAACCAAAACCAATGACAACCAGAGTCGGGGTACAATCAAAATAAGCAACAACATGGGTTAGTTACAACCAAAACCAATGACAACCAGAGTCGGGGTACAATCAAAATAAGTAACAACATGGGTCAGTTACAACCAAAACCAATGACAACCAGTCGGGGTACAATCAAAATAAGCAACAACATGGGTCAGTTACATGTACAACCAAAACCAATGACAACCAGAGTTGGGGTACAATCAAAATTAGTAACAACATGGGTCAGTAACAACCAAATTCAATAGCATCCAGTCATGGTACAATCAAAATTAGTAACAACATGGGTCAGAAACAACCAAATTTAATAGCATCCAGTCATGGTACAATCAAACTAAGTAACAACATGGGTCAGAAACAACCAAATTCAATAGCATCCAGTCGGGGTACAATCAAAATAAGTAATAACATGGGTCAGTAACAACCAAATTCAACAGCATCCAGTGTCATGGTAAAATCAATCAAAGTAACAACATGGGTCAGTAACAACCAAATTCAACAGCATCCAGTGTCATGGTAAAATCAATCAAAGTAACAACATGGGTCAGTAACAACCAAATTCAACAGCATCCAGTGTCATGGTAAAATCAATCTAAGTAACAACATGGGTCAGTAACAACCAAATTCAACAGCATACAGAGTCATGGTAAAATCAATCTAAGTAACAACATGGGTCAGGAACAACCAAAACTAATAGCAACCAGGGTACAAAACCAACCATAACACACTCACTATGTTAAAGACTTGTCAGTGTATAAGCAACAACTGCAAAATCAAATACAATGATAATAGAAGATGAAGTAAACTATATGCACATGCAGGAATTGACCTCTGAGCACTATTATCTTCCCCTTTCATATTAGACTAGAGGACATACACCAAGATAGAGCATACTGTTTTATACAGATCTATGTCCTTGAAGTAAGTGAACCATTCAACTCCACCAAACCATTAAGATAAAAGATTGTGCCAAATAAGAACTGTGACAAGATGCTGCAAAAGTGTATTTTATCTTATTCAATAAGGAGCCTTTTAAATATAAAATGTGTATTATGCAATGAATGTTAAAGAGCAACAAAAAGTTATACAAAAAGAATCTCTTAAGAAACTTGAATTTGAAAACTCACCTGGTAATTAAAGACACCTGGACAAGGCATTTTTTGTTGTTATTAATTTAATATCAAAGAAAGTCTTTGTTCAAATAGAATGTGTTGCTATAATACTTGTACTGCAGTACTGAATTCTCTTGCCAAATAATAAAGAGTACCCTAAACTTGATGATGATTTCCTGGTGCTGCAATGAGTTTTTCCCTTAAATAAAGGGCTGTTGTCCTACCAACTTTATGAATTTAAAATAAAAAAAAAACTATCTTCAAAAAAAAAAATTTTTGCAAATCAGATCAACAGCTAGCAATACATATTGGAGACAAAAGATATTCATGTACTTATATATGCTGTTAAATTAAACCAAAACCTGACCAAGGATGCAAAAAAATAGCATAGACAAATCATGTGAACAAAGGTCACTCCAATAGTGTGCCCATAAAAGCTGAATCTGGAGGTATAAATACATCATCAAAGTGAATGAGTGAAAGTACAGAATTATAAAAATAAATAAGAGTTGCAGTTAAATACTGTCTAGCAATTAATGTGCAACACCTGACAATGTATCACCCCTCTATTCGATGAATCAAACAGTCCCTCAATCATGTACTCTTTCAAGTGTTAATGAACCAGTAATGAACCTGAGATCTTTCTCTTGTCAGCTATGTAAAGGATTGCCATGGTTGCGCTAGTTTCCCGTCCTTGGTGCATTATTTTCAATATATTAAGAATCTGAATAAATACTGCTAAAAGGTGGTATGCACATGACTTATATTCATTCTATGAATAGGTGGATGCATGCATCTAGGCCATCGAGGCCATGCCTGCATAATTGACAATGTATGAGAGTCAAATGTGACATTCCTCACCAACATACAGTGTGCCCTGCCCTGACCTAGTCTGATTACAGTTAACATTCACACAGACACAAAAACGACATTTCCTCTATAGATAGGCTTGAAAACATGATCGTATGGCTTCTAAGTTGCTACAGACTTTCCTTAGTAAAGAACGAATAAGACATATCACACGTTCTGAGACATTTCTATCATGGTTGTTTCACTATGATAGTATACATTGTAAAATGCCTGTGATAGCATGCATTGTAAAATGACCATGATAGCATACATTGTAAAATGCCTATGACAGCATACATTGTAAAATGACATGACAGCAAGTCACATTATTATAGGCCAGCCACCTGAGCCAAGGAAAGCAGGCCAACAATTTTCTCTAAGACTGATGACTAGGGAGTAATTTACTCCTGTCAGAGAGCCAACACCTGTCATGAAGTGATGAAAACAGAAACCTAAAAAATATATTTATATATACTTTGTTTACTAGATGACTGAAGAACTTACTGTCAAGCTTCAAATTATGTTTTAACAGTCTTCGAGAAAAGGTAGTGGACAGTGGTCAGAAGTTTCAATTCCAATCTAAGCACTGGTTATTTAAATAAATGGTGTTTCTGCCACTCTAAACTTAAGTGAGTCATTTTTTATCCTCATCTTGGAAATTTGGGGGTCATCCAAAAAAAAACAAAGATCAAAGATCAGGCTGCATGATGTGTTAAAAACATGCTGAAATGGTTGTATTTATATTTTAAAAGATTACTATTTGGAATACAAACATTCAGCTGTCAGCATTTTGATTTTAGACTGCATCTTAACATATAAACATCAACTCTTTAGGTTTTTTAAAAAATGAAATAGTTTGATAATCAATTGACATAACATCTCATAACTGTACATGCATTAATAATATATGCACCTGACATGAGATTGTGATTTTCATGTCATTACTCATAACATATTCCATAATGTTAAACAATCTATGAGGAAAGTCACATAGCTTCATAGATATAATAATTGTAGCCAAGAAACATCAGTAAATTTTAAAAAACGAAAGATCAGCAAGATCAAAGTTATGCAACAGCCTATGCCAAACAAACAATCTTGTGAATAAAATTTCATCATCAAAGGTTTACTGCATTGTTTGAAATTAACAACAGAAACAAAAAATATTGATGAACTGATGCTCAGCTAAAATTAATATGTGATTTTCGATGACTATTTTTAATTTTATTGCTATTGATGCTTAGGAATGGGGATAGGTCTGTACATTTTCATTATCTTTAGACCATTAAAATAATGTCTTTAATGAAATATACCTATGAAAACAGCAATTACTTTATTTTCATCTATGCATAATCTGCTAATAAAACTGAAGAAGAATGATTTTTAGCAGCAGAAACGGTCAATTTAATGTAGCAAATGCATCACAAAAGATACAATATTCTCTTCTGACTGTGTAAGAGATAAATTTACAGCGTCAAATAAGCAGAAAATACACAAACACAGAAATACTAAATATGAGCTAAGGGATCTTCCAATAATTTTTAAATACTGGGCCCTGGGCTCACGGTGGTCATTTTAGAATTGTGTTAGGTCAAGCCTGATTTTAAAATTGTTAAGAAGTTCCTCGTTTATTTTGGTAGATTTAAAAACGTTTACCTCTGCATGTTTGATACACAAGAAAAACATGACATCATAATTATTCTATATCTCAGTATAAATCAGCTTTATAAATCTGTAAAAATATATTTTGAAAAGGGTGCTTTTTTATATCCATGTTTTAATCTTAAGTGTATAGCTTATCAATCACTATTATGGGAATGGGCACTTTTATTTTCATTTTTTTTTTTATTTGAACTTCATCCATACCTGATGAATTATCAATGTCAGTTCCATGAACTATTTCATTTTTTTATTAAGTTTATTAAATCTAAAAAATTAGTAACAAATTAATTAAGCTTACTGTGATAACACTTAACAGTAGCACTGCATAATCACCAGCATTAATTAGGAACAATTAAGCTGTCAATTAAGAATGTGAGACCTTTTGTTGTATGTCAGCAGGCTGAAGCCCACAACTAGTGTCGACCATTGATCTCTCGACATGCATGCAACCTAGACAGAGATTTGCTGAGGGTGTAAATAGTGTGGAAAAAGAGAAGCTCTGCCTCAAAACACAGACCATTGATCTCTCGACATGCATGCAACCTAGACAGAGATTTGCTGAGGGCGTAAATAGTGTGGAAAAAGAGAAGCTCTGCCTCAAAACACAGTCTCTTCGTGTTAGGCTGACAGGCTGTATGATTGCATTCTACTGAGGAATCAATGTGTACAAAAACTTACTGTCTAACTAAACATGTGTAAGTCAATGGAAATCATGCACACAAATATGCGCTTTAAGCCTTTCTGAGAACTCTGCGGCTTTTTCTGCCTTGAAATATCGATAGTAGTGACTTTATCTGCCAATTTTAAACAACATGAAAAAGATTTTGATTGAGAAGAATTTGGTCTTATATTTAAACAAATCTAGTTTGGAAAGCTATTAGGATTTACCTTTTACCTTGTATATATATTATAAGTGCAGTACACATGTGTGTATATAAACTTGCTCAACCAAGATGACTGCAAAACAAACTTTAAGTAGTAAACAAAAAATAACGCTTCAAAGGTCTCTTGACTTATGACGTCAGTGGGTTGAGTGGCGCAGATGCGTTCAAAAATCTGTAACTGGGTTGCCTTGATCTGATTAGCGCTGTATAAGTGTATTTGGAATACATGAATTAAAGCAAACTAAGTATACGTATATTTATTATGCAGTTCACTTGTGTAGTAGCAGATCAACTTGACTTGTGGGACCAACATGACTGCAAAACTGACTTTGAGTAGTACCTTAAAACAAAGCTTCAAAGGTCGTCTTGACTAACCATGTCAATGGGTCAAGTTGGTCGCAGATGCTCACAAATAGATGTAACCTGATAACCTTGACCCAATTCTCACTGATTGACTTGCAAAGGGAACTACGATTGCAAAAACAATGCAAAAACAACAAGTTAACAAAATATATTGTCAAGATTCATATTAAAAATGCAACATGACTACATGTTAACAATGTACAACACAAAATAGAAGGATAGTGATACCTTATTCCGCAAGAGACCAGCTTCTTTCAGGGCTGCTTGATAGTATTCATACATCTTTGATTTCTGGTAGTAGCTAAATGATGGGTGATTCATTGCCATGACCAGCACAAGGAGGATGTTGTGTATATCCATTTCACTCATGACATCCATCACAGTAAAATATTCCTTCACGTTTTTCTCTAACAGCTGGAATAAAATGCTGGAGCAAGTTCTATTGGATGAGTGCAGCAATGCTAAATAGATGGCCATTTTACTTCTAAATTTCTTGCCATCTGATTCTTTGAAGTTTGACAGCTCTCTGTGGTTATTAGCCTTTCCTTCCGATTCCCTTAGTTCGTGAAAATCTTTTTTTGCTAAATCTTCTACATATGACCCAATAAACCGCAACTCCATTGGGAGACACATATGAAGCATTCCACACATAAAATCTATCCGTTTATGTGGACCAAGATTTTTAAACCAGTGGCAGAGTTCTTCCTTATACACCATTTTTAGACGGCTTTACTTCAAAATATCCACAATATTATTTATTGCTTTAAAATCTCAATGGATTGACCTCGAAATAATATCCATTTCAGAAGTTTTGGAGAAACCGAATACACATACGGGCAACTGGCATAAGCCAATGGAATCACAGGCTCGCATTCGCTGCAAAAATGTTTAAATGGACAGACATTTTACGCTAAGATAAATAACAAATGTATCATATTCTGCATTCCTGTTCATTTTGGCCACTCATTGAACTGTACGTGTTAGGTGACAATTTTTGTCAACCAGTACAAGTTTTCCCTATTTTAACGCAATGTGCAATTGACATTCCCTCTTCGTCCCAGTGTCATTTCGGGCTTTTACAAAATGAATCGAAGAGCATAGTATTCAGTGATAAAGGTCAATACGGTAAATGGGGGTGGGGTGGGGTGGGGGGGGGGGGGGGGGGGTGGGGGGGGGGGGGTGGGGGTTCTCTTCCAGCTTTGACAATTATATCAACATATGTGGAAGTACTATATGAAATTAAAATGCAAAAAAAAAAAACAGCATTTTTTAATGAGATTGTATTGCCAATTTTCAAATAAATAAGCATCTTTCTATTTATGTTTTAAATATTTATTTATTCTTTATCCATTACTTGCTTCGTTTTACATCACTGGATTTGGATTTTTTGTCGCTACATGGCAGCCTAATATCATTTTGTTCTCGTATTTACTTGCAAAAAAGGTATGAAATTAGAAATGAAAAGGACAATGTAAGTATTTTAAGTGTATTTTAAACCTTTGAAAAAAATATTTAAAATGGTCTTTCTAGCAATGAGTGCTTTAATTTAAAATCCGTATGGAGAAGTTCAGTGTGTACAAGAAAGAGCTAGGACGTGAGGCGCCGTAGACAGCATGCCCTTTAAATAAGAAGATTGACCATCCTTAGAACTAAACATTCTTTTACAATGTCGATTAATTACATAATTGTTTTCATTGTTCTTTGCTACACCTGTATTTGCAAGCTGCATTAATAACATCGGCATATTAGGCTTCTTTTGTTAAACAATACTTCGCCAAACAGCTGCGAATTGCTATTAATGCCGGCTACTTTTTTAAAATTGCAAGCTACATATTATTGTCGCAAGCTACAAAGTTCAGATTTAAATATCTGTAGTAATTCTTAAGGACATTTTCTTATTTTCCTACTGATTAATCAAAGTAACCCTTTTGGCTTTATACCCCACCCACCCCAACCACCTAAAAAGACTTTTATTTAGTTTTTAATTTGACAGATACTGTGCAATAATATCGAATTACAGATAAGAAATTGGTTACGAAAATGCCCTAACCTGGAACATGATAAAGTCCAACCTGACCGCTAAAATAAAGTGTTTGCGGGTTGGGTTTTTTCCTCTTCGTAAGCACCGGGCTTGTATCTTAAAGGGTAAGGAAGTATTAAAAAGGGCATTGTTTGGCAATCTTTACTTCCAAAGTAACGTGTTCAACTATTTCTTTCTCTGTCGAAACGAGACTTACTCAGTGATAGTTTATCAGAAAAAAAATATGATAGAGTTGCTGTGCCTGACATCCGCCGCAAGCAAACATTTGACCCTCGTCCTCGTGAATTAGTTAATAAGTAGTAATAATAACGGTTCATTAAAAGCGAGCCAAACAATAATGAATGAGCATTGCAACATATACCAAAATTTGAAAATGCACAGGACAAAGATATTCACATGCAAGTCAAATGTAAAAGAAAGAACAAACCTGTGATGAGTCATTAAACAAGAGCAAACCCAACAGTTACCGCCTTGGAACGGTCAGTCGGCAATATGGACGGACTGGCGTCCTTTAAGTGATTTTACAGAACAGAACAGAACAAAGTTTATTAGCATAGAACTTACATGTTCATAGCCACAAACAGTAAACATAATATAAGTGCACGAAGAGTGTGGTACATAAAATATGATTAACAAGAGAAGTAAGCTGTTGAGTTTACGTATAGTGTTATTTTGTTTATAATACAAGTTAAATATACTAAACTTTGGGGTATTTATACAATCGAATTTCTCAGTTTATATACGTTATTGATAAATTTTGCTAAATGTTTTAGACAGTTTGTATTACATAATGATATTATGGTTTCGAATTTCGTCAGGGTAGGCCAGTTACAGTAATATCTAGGTAAAAAAAATCCGTAGGTTATTGTATTTTGGACACAATAACAAAAATTGGTACTCTGTTTCTGCTACATTCATGTTACAATTTTGACATATTCGATCATTTCTTGGTATGTTATGATGTCTCCCAGTTTCTATAGCTAAATCATGTGATGAAAGACGAAATTTGGAAAGGCTGATTCGATACTTGTTAAAATGTATGCTGTCCAAGTAAAGTTCCATTTTAAATTCTTGTTTGTATTTACATTTATAACTTATGCCAGTTCCCAAAACGGTTTTCTAAATAATGTTAATTCATTAAAAAAGTAAAGCACATACTAATGGCATTTTAATGATTTTAATATGGTTTCGGAGAAATTCGTAATACTGTTTATTGTATTTTGTGTTATCTATTTAAGAGTTTATTTTGAAATTGCTGTTTTATCAGTATCAAACATGTTTATCATGAATGCTTTTATGGCAGTATTTTCATTATATTCATTATTCGGTCCGGGATAAACTAAAGCTTTCTCAATACATTGATATTACCGATATCAAACACGATCATCTTAAAATTATAAAATAAAAGGTGTTTTGTCTTTTGTACAAAAAAACTGCAATTAATGTGAGTTTGGAAAATTGTACTTATTATATATTTGTAATGTTAGATTTATAAAATATTGTTTTAAAGTAGTAAAAATCATTTTTATTATTGTTCAGGCTGGTGAGATTGACTGATAAAGATGGAGTTTATTACCAATATGTACAGCGATTTGGTATTTTACAACGAATACATTTAGTAAAGCTCTAGTGCATTTACAAATTATTACCAATTAAAACATTCTTAGTTTTTTTAAACGTATAAGCTGCATAGTGAATATTTTAATAAAATGTTAAAAAAATCAGTCTTACAAGAGTGTGAGGCTCTTCTTACAAACTCGCAATAGTTTAAGAAAGTCGACATAGAAATATTGACAGACAACCAAACATTTTTGTATCGAACCACGTGTGAATGTATTACACTGTCACTTGTGGCCAGCAATTTTTTAATTAAACTCTTACAATGTAAGATCTCGTGTTGTAGAATAGATTTTTTTGTATCTTGCAACATTAAAAGAGATAATTATAAACAATAAGTAGATAAGCTAAACACTTAAATTGATAGTTTTATTTTTATATCGTAATATCCTTACTGTATATGGGTGCGTTTTCCGGCACAACTCAAGCCAAAATTCACTAATATCGCATGCAGAATTTCTAAGATTTTTTTTTTTCATTTACATGATTTATAAGAAATACATTTTTTGCTTCTTCTTGTGAAAACTGTGTCGATCATAGAAAGGATGCCAATGTCTATACTTTATATATTAGACTATATCTAAATCTGTGAGATAACTATTAAATGTAGTGATTGAAAAAATGTAAAACATATTAATTGTTTTCTGCGATTGTGCGTTTCCTGCATTTTTGACACGATAAATTCGTATCTGATGCAGTCAGAAAAGCATATGTCGTTTTTCGTGTCGCTACAAAAGTTGCAAATTTAAATCAGCCATTCTGCTACTGAAATCAATATTTTTGAAGTACAAAACATGGCGCAAAATAAACTTGAAAGATAAAGGATAAGGCTGTTTGCGTTTAAATTTGTTGAGCACTTTGGCCATTACTACGAGTACAAAGTGTGAATAGAAGCGACCGTTACTGCTTTGACTTCGGGATAATTTGATCCGCTCTTTTAACTGTTGCTATGAACATTGTCGCGGTACTGAACTCCATCATGAGAAGACCGAAACAACAAAAACAACAACAAACACAAAAACCCAGCGAATTGCTGTTTTATTTGGTAAATTAGGAGATATTATTTAAATGATCGAAGTCTCGATGTCAGCCCATTATGAAGTTACGAGGAAATTAACAAGTCATTTAAAGTCATTGATCATCATTTATTGCTATGCGAAGGTTGTCAATACACTTTTATATCTATCTATATATTTATCTATATATATTTCTGTCTGTCTGTCTGTCTGTCTGTCTGTTTGTCTGTCTCTCTCTCTCTTTTTCTCTTTCTCTCTCTCTCTAGATATGCAGGAAGGCAGGCAGGCAGGCAGACCAGACAGACCTGCAGACAGACCTACAGACAGACCTACAGACCGACCGACCGACCGACCGACCGACAGACAGACAGACAGACAGACAGACAGACAGACAGACAGACAGACAGACAGACAGACAGACAGACAGACAGACAGACAGACAGACAGGCAGACGAAAAACATACATACATACAGACAGACAGACAGACAGACAGACAGATAGGAGGCCTGCCTGCATGCCCGCCCGACCAAACAAACAAAAGCCCACCCACCCGCTCGCCCGCCCATCCACCACCCAACCACCCACCCACCTACCTACCCACCTACCAACCTACCTACCTACCTATTAAAATGTGTCTGACCTATTGGATCTAAGAGGCTATCCTTTGACTTTCCTCGTTTACAGTTTAACACTATAGAATGTTATGCATAGTACTGACGTGACAAATCACAATGTTATGTGCATAAGACTATATGTTGTAGTTGTTGTTGTTGTTTTCAAAATATTTATTTCTTTTAGAGAAAAAGTCAAGGTTTAGATACAGTCTGGAATCAAAATGCTGATATCTAATAGTCACAAATCTACATTTTATAAATAAACTTATATAGCGACACCGGTCGTAACAGAAATTGGGGGCTCGTCCGGGATATGAAACATTAAAGGATAACTCTGATATTTTGTGTACTTTTTTTGTGAACAAATATTTCTACAAACCAGCAACAAGCTACCGTGGCATTTAATTTGGAAAACTTTGTAAAGTCGCCTAACCAGGAGGAGTTTAATTTGGCCTAAAAGTCTGAGGTGCTCGACATCGCTGCTCATTATAATGTTCCTGGAATTAAAGCATCCATGCGAAAACAGGCTATTTGTAACCTGCTTATTCAAACTTTGATTGCCGACAACATACTTTCGACTGACTTTATGTCATTTGTAAAGGAAGATGTGTCAGACCAGGACTTAGAATTAAAATTGCAATTAGAGAAATAAAGAATGAAAAGAGAAGAGCGACTAGAAATACAAAGGTTAAAAGTTGGAAGAAAAGAAAATCGAACCAGAACGAGAAGAGAGAGAGAGAACTAGAAGAGAACGAGAAAGAGAATGCGAAGAGAGAGAGAGATAGAGAGAGAGAGAGAGAGAGAGAGAGAGAGAGAGAGAGAGGGGGGCGGGGAAAAAAAGAAGGAGACAGGCAGTTTCAGTTAGAATTGAAGAAACTAGAAAGAGCAGATCAGACACCGCTTCAAAATAAAGCATTTGATGTGTCAAAGAATATTAGACTTGTTCCTCCATTTCAAGAAAAGGATGTTGACAAATACTTTTTACATTTTGAGAAAGTTGCAGATAACTTGAAATGGCCAAAAGAGCACTGGTCTTTACTTCTGCAAACTATTCTGTTAGGTAAAGAACATGAAATCTACACACAGTTAAGCATTGAACAGTGTTCTAACTATGATCTTGTCAAAGATTATATCCTTAAAGGCTACGAACTGGTACGACCTGAGGCATATGGACAAAAATTAGGAATTGTAAAAAAGAAACTAATCAAACATATGTTGAGTTTGCTAGAACAAAAACACAATTATTTGACTGATGCTGTTCATCTAAAGGAACAGAACAAGACCATGCAAAATTACGGCAGCTTATGCTTATTGGAGAGTTTAAACGCTGCATTCAACCTGACATTATGACCTTCATTGATGAAAAACAAGTTGAAACTTTAGATGAAACTGTTCGTTTGGCTGATGACTATTCTTTGACTCGCAAGGTCTCATTTGTTCCTAAACCAAACTTTACATCTACACTTAGCGCTACAAGAAATACCAATTCAATACCAATTATGCAAATGCGAAGTTAAAACACAATAGTAATTCTACTAACTTTTCAAGTCAGTTCAGTTCACACAGACAAAAACCGTCCGGGGAACGAAATACCTTATCCAATGTTACTTGCAAATTATTGCAAGAAAACTGGTCACCTCATTTCTGACTGTTAAAAATTAAAGGAGAAGCAGTCTAGTGGTTGGTACAAACCAGCAGGCATCACCAATTTTAAGTCAAGGCCACAGACTTGTGTCGAAGTTGACACTTTTGATCAGGCTAACAAACCTGAAATCGCGGTAAACCCACTCGTAACTGCCACACCTATCATGGACAAACGTCCTGATCCCGCTGAACAGGAAATTCCTGATCTTTATCCTTCTTGTGCACTTACTCGTTCTATGGCTAGCAAAGCTATCCATAGTTCGGCTAAAAACACCGTTGACAAAAATGTCACTTCTAATGTTGACTTGGCTGACACTTTTATAGGTCAGATTTACAACGAGGCTAATAACCCGCTCGTCAAAATTTGATATGTCAACATTTTTAACTGATGGTCATTCATCCAATGACAAATTTGATGCTAAAAGGTCAAGGTCACAATTTGTTCAGGACCAAAACCGTGATCCTGATATTTCTTGTTTGTTCGAGAAGGTTTTACCGGAGAATGAGATTTCATGTGCGCAGATCGGTTAGTATATACGGAATGGTGTTTTGCTGAGGAAATGGAGACCACCAGATGTTGCAGTTGATGATGATTGGGCGGTTAACCATCAGATTGTAGTTCCCCGTCAGTATAGACAATGAATTTTAAGTCTGGCTCATGAATCACCTATGTCTGGTCATTTAGGCATCAAAAAGACTCACAATAAGATCCTTATTCACATTCAAGGAATATTCAGTCAAGGCCCTTGTCAAATTCTTCACATTTTTTGGCCTTCGAAAGTCAGTTTAATCGGACCAAGTTTCGAATTTCATGTCTGGAATATTTCAGCAGGTCATGCATGAGCTAGGAATCAGACAATATAGGTCATCTGCTTATCATCCTGAAACTCAAAGTGCCTTAGAGAGATTTCGCCAAACATTGAAACACATGATTCGTACTTATTGCTTTGACACTGACAAAAGCTGGGAGGATGGAAGCCCATTGTTCTTGTTTCCAGTTAGGGAGTCAATACAGGAGTCTCTTGGATTTTGTCCATTTGAGCTTGTGTTTTGTCAATCCGTTCGTGGACCGTTAAAACTTCTTAAGTAGAAGTTCCTGTCTGATGATAAGTCATCATTGAACTTGTTGAAGTATGTATCTGATTTCCGCGAAAGGTTATCAAAAGCTTGTGAATTGGCAAGTTCAAATCTCAAAAGCGGCCCAAGGAAAAATGAAAGTTGGATGTGATATTAATACTCAAACTAGATCTTTCAAACCAGATGACCAGGTTCGTGCCCTATTGCTCATACCAGGAAAACCATTACAAGCTAGATACTTCGGGCCTTACTTTGTTGAGAAGAAAGTCAGTGACATCAATTACATAATACTCACTCCTGGGAGGCGAACACAAAAACAAATGTGCCATGTTAACATGTTAAAATTGTACATTGACAGAAATAGCTAACATGTTAGTAAACCTGTGACAGTTGTTCACTCTGTCCCACCTGATTTAGACATTAATAATTCAGTAAGTGACAGTCATATTTAGATAAAAGTGGATTCTTTTCCTATTAAACTGAACAACTCGGACATTCTGAGGAACATTGATGGGAAATTCATTAATCTGGAACCGGATCAAAAGGCACAGTTGAAACAACTTGTTATGAATTCCAACACTTGTTTCCTGACATTCCAACAGGAATGATAAAATCCAACACGATGTTATCGTTGAAAGCGAAGCTGCTGTTAAACAACATCCATACAGAATGGATACATCAAAACAACAATATCTAAAAGAAGAAATAAAGTTGTTACTGAACAATAACTTTATTGAGCCTAGTCAGAGCAAATACAGTTCACAAACCAAACCAGATGGAACATATAGACTTTGCACTAACAACCGGAAGATCAATATTATCACAAAGACGGATTCATATCCCATACAAAGGATAAATGATTGTATTGACAATGTTGGGTAAGCCAAATTTGTTACTAAGTTCGATCTTCTGAAAGGATTCCGGCAAGTACCTCTTACATACCGAGCAAGGGAATTGTCTGCATTTGTGACAAAAGAAGGACTGTACCAGTACAAGGTTATGTCATTTGGCATGAAGAATTCACTCATCAGCAACGTTCCAACAACTCAGTAACTCTGTCATTTATGGACTTGGCGGGTGCGATGCCTACATCGACGGCGTCATTATTTATTCTGAGACGTTTGCTGAACAACTGGAAATCATCCGATCTTTCTTCAACCGATTGAGTGAGGCAAACTAACCATCAACTTGGATCAAACTGAATTTTGTCATGCTACGTTGATCTTTCCAGGACATGTTGTGGGACAGGGTCATGTAAAGCCTATTGATGCAAAAGTTAAGGCTTTTTCTGAGTTCCAATACCTACATGTAAAAAGCAATTAATGCGATTTCTTGGTTTGGCAGGCTACTACAGAAAATTTTGTAAAAACGTTTCTGACATTGCACAACGTTTGACAAACCTTCTCCAAAAAGGTTAATTATTTGTATGGAGTTTTCAATGTCAAACTGCATTCGACAAATTGAAAGCTGTACTTAAGAGCAACTCTCTTAGCACCAGACTTTGGTAAAAGTTTTTCAATGGCCGTTGATGCTAGACACGTCGGTTTGCTGTTCTGTTACAATCAGATAGTGAGAGTATTGATCATCCCGAGTTTTATTTCTCAAATAAGTTTAACAAACACCAGATAAATTATTCTACAATTGAAAAAGAGTGCCTTGCTCTTATTTTTGCTATACAACAATTTGAAGTGTTTTTAACTTCTTCGGTTAAACCTATTGTTGTATTCAGTGATCACAACCCTCTTAAATCTTTACACAAGTTAAAGAACAAAAATCAAAGATTATTAAGGTGGAGTCTGCTCTTACAAGCGTTTGATTTAGAAATCACCAAACACATTAATGGAAAAGACAATGTTATACCTGATGTTCTGTCTCGTATGTAATTGTGTTAACTGAAGCAAAATATGTTATTACATGTTAATTCAAAAGATTACATGTATTTTGAACTTTGTATAACTGTTATTGTATTATATGGAATATAGTTTGTTTTGATATGATGTCTGTAATACATGCATTTTGTAACTTGTTAAACTAAATTGTGTGAATTTGAAATATCATATGTTTTGATATCACACCTGCTTAACTTGGGACACTTGTATTGTATTTTGTATCATTGTTGTAAAAACTTACTTAATTGAGTTATTTTTATTCTTACTTTAATATTCTAAAAAAGATTAATTGCATAAATCTTTTTTCTTTTAGGGGTGGAGGTGTTATGTTCATTAGTACACCAGCGTTTAAGGATACGCTAGTAAGTTAAGGGTTGTTTACCGCTGTCGTATTAGTGACGTAGCAATGCGTAACTGCTAGAAAGAAAAAGATCATGCTAGAAAATTCATTTGTATAATTTTAACTGGGTTTCGAGAATGTTCTGGGTTTTGTGAATGTTCTAGAGACTTCTCCGTTCTAGAAATTCTTTGGGTCTATATAAGGGCGTGCTAGCCGATTTAAAGGAAGTTTGGATAAAAGTCTGGAAATAAAGTTGGACATATAGTTTGGAAATACTTGCAGCTTCAATATTAAATCTTTCTGTGTTGGAACTTACGTGGGCTTACTATATTCTACAGTGATAAAAACATTAAAGTGTCGGATTTGGAATTATATTAATTACATTCGTGTATTGTTCTACCTTTGGATTATTTCAACTGTGCTTATCTACGAGGAAAGTCTACCAAAAACCTTTCAGGATTATTCGACGTTGGATTATTAATTGGACTATTAAAGGGACACCCCCTAAAGGGACAAATTGTAAGCTAACATTTATTTTGCTTTCTGAAATTTTGTCCGATATTTGTTATTGTTTTATTACGCCATAAATTTAATTGTTCATTAAAATAAAACATTATTGTACTAGTTTGTTGCTGGTTTGTTCTTTCTGTTACACCATTTTGTCGTTTAGTAAACGTGCCATTTTAAAAATAAACTTATACAGCGACGCCAGTCATAACATATGTCTATAACGATAATGTTTCTATGCAAAAAAAAAATCTTAAATATATTGATTAAATTATTAAATTAAATGTCGATACCTAATAAAAAAATCTATTGTAAGGAATATCGAAAATGCAAATCGAGCACGCCGCGTTTCCATGGCTGTTTCGAATGAATTCCTGACTTCAGACAACAATTTAGTTAGTTATCAGCGATTCCTTTCCATAAATAGGATCATCTTTGACTTTCGATGCACAAAGCGGTAGCAGCATCTAAATGGTACAAAATACCGTGAAAAAATGGTATGTTCCTTGTGTATCGCGGTACTGTTTTGCCTTTTACCCTGTATCGCAAATATATACCGGTATACCGCGATAGCCCTAATTTTAAACATGAAGTATAACACAATAAAAAATTGCAAAAAGATTCAAGAGTGACATGCCAATCAGCTGGCATGCGTTTTTAAGACATTGTAGAGCAATAACTAACAACTGAACAGAATGCTTTTAAATATTTTATTCCCCAATAAAAATTCATAAGAAAATACACTTAAATCGTACGTACCAGTTTAAAGTTTTAAACAACAAAGATACTAATCAAATACTTCAAGAATAACATACATTTACCATGAAAAATATTTGTGAAAAACACTAAATCTTAACTACATAAAACTTCCCTCAAAAAGGTATTTTTAAATAGCTGTTTTGTTGCATAAAAGTGGGAAACACATAGAACTGCGCAAGAATGTTGCACGGATGTGGAAACGCTCTTCAATGCTTTACATTTTGTCATGCTTTACATAAGCTGCAACAAAAATAGGGTTTGCATGTCCACATCTCACTCCATCAATCCATCGATTTCAAGCATTTTGTAACTTAAACAATAACACTTTTAGTGATAATGGGCAGGCACGGGCCTGCAGTGCCTTCGGCAGCTACGCTATATGCCACTGTTACTGGAATAATAATAGGCCATTCCAATAGTTAACAGCATAAGTTTCGATTTATTCTGAATTACCCGACAATCGTTCTTACGGTTTATATTATTGATTCTCTAGCATTTATAATTTTCAATATGACAGATTAATATGGCATATGTTAATGCATCTTTTGTTTATAAAAATGCTATGAAATGTGCTTAATCTGTGTAATTTATTAGAGGCAGTGCGGATCTAGCACTTTACCTTACGGGATGGAAAGGGTTGGGGTGCGAATGGTTACTTTTAAATGTTACGTATTCCATTGAAGAATGTATTGACAGCCTCACGATGTGGTGAGTGCATATTTCACACAAAAATATTTTATTTAAAAGGCGTGAAATTAGACATTAGAATCCGTAAAAGATTGATTTAGTTCAGTTTTGCTATCAGGGGTTGGAGGCCATGCTCCTGGGAAACTTTTGATTTCTGGAAAGCCACAGATACGTTCCGGTGTCACGGGCTGATGTTTCTACCGTGCTTAAATTTCTCTGTCTTGTGTGCCCATGCGCAAGATTGCTATTTTTTAACTACGCGTGCCTAAATTTCCTACCATTCCATACTGGTGTAAAAAGTGTTCATAATTGATATTTTGAGGCTTAAAACACCGTATTTAAGAGATTGTGACATATTCAGCATATTTTCAGTGGTTCAGTACCTACAGGTCCTAATGATCGTCGGTTATTGTTCACACTTGGAGAAAAGAAGGTTGACCAATATGAATCGCCTCTCTGATCTTCAATGGCATGCAGAAAGTTGATGGTACACGAAATTTTCATGTTCAGAAGGTATATGTTCCTATGCTTTGTAATGCAACTATTTTTTTATCAGAATGCGTTCATTATTTCCCATGCAACACTCGATTTTTGATGCAGCTTATTCTCAACACACCGATATTTCTCGGGAGTCTGTGCAAACTTTAGTTTCTTCATTTTTAACAGTTTAAACCACTTAGCCTGACATTTTCGACCATAGACATAAGAAAGATAGACCGGCTATCCTATCGGCTGAGTTGCTGACGCGTCATCGTATCATTGGCCGCCATATTGGAGAGCATATCCAGTTGGTGATAATGGCGTCTGCCATTGCGAGCAATGGGACAAAACTTTAAAAAAAAGGTTTATAATGACCATCAGTGTTTTGCAATCAACTGCAATAATCGTAGAGATCTTGAAACAAGATCTAAGGAGATTACCTTTCACCAGTAAGTAGCTTTTTATTTGTTTATATCAGAGAGAAATCGCAACATTGAACTTGCATTTGCTTACTGTCACTAAGTACTTTCAGTACAGACAGAGCTCTATTTCATCGATCGATCGATCGATCGAGACAGACAGAGAGAGAAAGAGAGAGAGAGAGAGAGAGAGAGAGAGAGAGAGAGAGAGAGAGAGAGCTGGTACATGCTGCTTATTTCTAATCAGTAACAAGTAATGCTGATTTCTTGATGAAATGAGACTGTTGCACCCCATGACTGGGCTAAGTACCAGCATTGAGTAGCCTACATGTAGTCCAATGTAACAAGACCTAAGGACAAGTACTGTAATATAAAGTCGGCTTAGAGTTGATTTTTCGTTTAAATGGGATTGCCCTGTAGATATTATGCAGTAGCCTAGCTACTGGTATTTTCATGTCTGATTTAGCACATACTCAGTACAATTACTCCGGACGTCTTCTAGTGCCATGAATTGTTCTTAGTATTTAGGTGAGGTTTAGTAAGCTTTTAATAAACTTACAGAAAGTCAGTGTGGTTTTCGTGCTGGTAGGGGCACTGTGGACATGATATTTGCAGCCCGCCAAATTCAAGAAAAATGCCAAGAGCAACATCAAGACCTCTTTACAACATTTGTTGATCTAACAAAAGCTTTTGACACTGTCAGTCGTGATGGCCTTTGGAAGATTATGGCCAAATTTGGATGTCCTCCTGCCTTCATTTCAATGATCAGACAACTCCATGAGAGAATGACAGCTCATGTAAACGACAATGGTGAAATATCAAGAGATTTTCCAGTCAATAATGGTGTAAAGCAGGGTTGTGTCCTTGCTCCAACCCTATTCTCCATTATGTTCTCTGCAATGCTCACGGATGCGTTCTCCCAGGATGATGAAGGAGTAGATATTCGTTACAGAACTAATGGTAAACTGTTCAATTCTCGACGCCTGAAAGCTACTACCAAGGTTCATGTTAAGACATTAAGAGATCTCTTGTTTGCTGATGACTGTGCACTCAATACTCATACAGAGGGGCAGATGCAACTGACAATGGATAAGTTTGCTACAGCATGTGACAATTTTGGCCTTACTATAAGTACCAAGAAAACAGAAGTCATGCACCAGCCAGCACCTAGAAAGCCCTACACTGAGCCCAACATCAAAGTGAAAGGTACTACACTTCAGACAGTAGACAAGTTCATCTACCTTGGAAGCACACTGTCCAGATGTGTACATATAGATGATGAGGTGAACTGCAGAATCGCCAAGGCCAGTGCAGCGTTTGGTAGACTAAGGTCAAGTGTATGGGAACGAAGAGGCATCTTAACAGAAACTAAGCTAAAGGTGTACAAAGCTGTTGTACTAACAACCCTCCTATACGCTTGTGAATCTTGGACTGTGTACAGTAGACATGCACGCAAGCTTAACCACTTCCATACAACATGCCTCCGTAAACTACTTGGCATCAGATGGCATGACAAGATACCAGACACAGAGATTCTAGATAGAGCGAAGCTCCCTTCAATCCACACCACTCTGCAGAGATACCAAGCACGATGGGCTGGTCATGTTTGCCGCATGTCTAATGAGCGAATACCAAAACATCTCCTTTATGGTGAACTAACAAGAAGAAGAGATCAGTTGGGGGTCAGAAAAAGAGATACAAAGACAGCCTGAAGCAGTCATTCAAACAACTAGACATTGACACAGATAGCTGGGAAATACTAGCAACTGACAGGTCCGAATGGCGCAGCATGGTAACATCAGGAGCAAAGAAAGCTGAGAACGTGTTCATGGATGCTAAAAAAGTGAAGCGCCTGCAGCGAAAGACTCGAGCCACCTTAAATACAACAACAACCGACTTCAGGTGTCAAACCTGCGGTCGATACTTCCATGCCCGGATTGGACTCACAAGCCATCTCCGGACACACAGAAACCAATCAATAGCGAGTGACTGATGATCAACGTGGTCTTCATCGTAATCGATGGACGAACATATATATAGAACATATATAGTAAGCTTTTAATAAACTATACTGAGTAATACCATACTTAAATTTCCTGTTTATTTTTCAGTTTCCCCCAAAAAGACAAGTCGCCTGAACAGCAAGTGGAATGTAGGTTGTAGAAGGGCTGATGCTACACCTTCCAATCATGCGCTTTTTTGCAGCCAGCACTTCACTGAAGACGTTATTGACCGCACTGGCCAGATAACGGGCTGGAGCCGTCTCACCAATTGTTGACCTTCCAGTACATCCTAAGATATTTTATACTATATAAATTTATTTAATTACTCATACTGCATTATTGTGATGGTAAGCAAAATTTGTTGTCTTATACCATTTGAAAGTACCTTTTTTATCAATGAAGAAAAAAAATTCCTTGAAATTAATAGTGTATGGGAAATACTTTTAAATAATCAGCTCAGAAATGAGGTAAATATCCATGGCAGCTGAAAACAAACATAATAAAACACCCAGACACAGTTAGTTTATTACATGTTTGTGTTTATTATTGACCTGATTATCTTTGTAATTAATTGTAAGTATTACTTTTGTTTTGCAGAAGAAAATGGTTCCTCGCAAAACTCTGACGTTAATGTAAGAGTGCACCACATGACCAAGACTTTAAATTTGCGACAGAAGGGAAAAACAATGCGACATAACTAAATTAAAATAATGTATACTTATTACAATGATTATAAGTCTCCAGGACTCATTCTGAGCATAGACATTGTAAAATATATTTTTATAAAACTCTGACGACGGCTTCATTAATCATAAATGAACTTGACATTTCATATGCTAGTTTGGAAAAAATAAGGAACACACAAACTATACACATTTTGAGAAAATCAGTTCTTGTCCATGTGAAAGAAAAACACTTGTTCCATATTATGCATTTTTGTCTACTTTATTGTCAATATTTTTTCGTGTTGCCCTTTCGAAGAAAAGCAAATGGATCGCTTTACCGCTTTATGTTAACTTATTTATTTTGACCAAGGTGTTCAAATGAACATTCATCTACATGTAGCTAAATTGGAGATTCAACATTATCACTTCTTGAAATCACATTCTGTGCTCTGGTTCCTTCTAACAAAGATATTATGTTAGCTAATTAAATATGCATTAAGATTCATAGTATTATGAAGCTATCTTTTAGTAAACATTTTTAAAAATGTTTTATTATTTCAAACATCTTTTATAAACTAGTATAGTGAGCTGAAATTTAACTAACTTTTTGAAGAGTTTAAACGCTGCATCCAACCTGACAATTTGACCTTCATTGATAAAAAACAAGTTGAAACTTTAGATGAAGCTGTTCGTTAGGCTGATGACTATTCTTTGACTCGCAAGGTCTCATTTGTTTACATCTACACCTAGCGCTACAAGAAATACCAATTCAATACCAGTTATGCAAATGCTAAGTTAAAACACAATAATAATTCTACTAGCTTTTCAAGTCAGTTTAGTTCACACAGACAAAAACCGTCCGGTGAACGAAATACCTTATCCAATGTTACTTCCAAATTATTGCAAGAAAACTGGTCACCTCATTTCTGACTGTTTGAAAATTAAAGGAGAAGCAGTCTAGTGGTTGGTACAAACCAACAGGACCTCACCACTTTCAAGTTAATACCACAGCCTTTTGATCAGGCTAACAAACCTAAAATCGTGGTAAACCCACTCGTAACTGCCACACCTATCATGGACAAACGTCCTGATCCTGCTGAACAGGAAATTCCTGATCTTTATCCTTCTTGTGCACTTACTCGTTCTATGGCTAACAAAGCTATCCATAGTTTGGCTTAAAACGCCGTTTACAAAAATGTCACTTCTAATGTGGACTTGGCTGACACTTTTATAGGTCAGATTTACAACGAGGCTAATAACCCGTTCCTTAAACATGTGAATTCGTCACATTTTGATATATCAACATTTTCAACTGATGGTCATTCATCCAATGACAAATTTGATGATAAAAGGTCAAGGTCACAACTGATATTTCTTGTTTGTTCGAGAAGGTTTTACCGGAGAATGAGATTTCATGTGCGCAGATCGGTTAGTATGTACGGAATGGTGTTTTGCTGAGGAAATGGAGACCACCAGATGTTGCAGTTGATGACGATTGGGCGGTTAACCATCAGATTGTAGTTCCCCGTCAGTATAGACAATAAATTCTAAGTCTGGCTCATGAATCACATATGTCTGGTCTTTTAGGTATCAAAAAGACTCACAATAAGAGCCTTTTTCACTTCTTCTGGCCAGGTCTTAAGTCTGACGCATCTCAGTGCTGCAACTCTTGTCACACTGATCAAATTGTTGGTAAACTATATCAATTTTTTTCCAAAGCTCCGTTACAGCCCATTCCTGCATTTAAGAAACCATTTAGTCAGATTATCATAGACTGCGTTGGACCTTTGCCTAAGACAAAGTCAGGAAATCAGTATCTCTTGACTATCATATGTGCTTCGACACGTTTTCCTGAAGCAATACATTCAAGGAATATTCAGTCAAAATCGATTGTCATGGCTCTTGTCAAATTCTTCACATTTGTTAGCCTCCCTAAGTCAGTTCAATCGGACCAAGTTTCGAATTTTATGTCTGGAATATTTCAGCAGGTCATGCATGAGCTAGGAATCAGACAATATAGGTCATCTGCTTATCATCATAAAAGTCAAGGTGCCTTAGAGAGATTTCACCAGACATTGAAAACATGATTCGTACTTATTGCTTTGACACTGACAAAAGATGGGATGACGGAATCCCATTGTTCTTGTTTCCAGTTAGGGAGTCAATACATTAGTCTCTTGGATTTTGTCTACTTGAGCTTGTGTTTGGTCAATCTGTTCGTGGACCGTTAAAACTTCTTAAGTAGAAGTTCCTGTCTGATGATAAGTCATCATTGAACTTGTTGAAGTATGTATCTGATTTCCGTGAAAGGTTTTTAAAAGCTTGTGAATTGGCATGTTCAAATCTCAAAGCGGCCCAGGGAAAAATGAATGTTAGATGTGATATTAATACTCAAACTAGATCTTTCAAACCAGGTGACCAGGTTCTTGCCCTATTGCTCATCCAAGGCAAACCATTACAAGCTAAATTTTTTGGGCCTTACATTGTTGAGAAGAAAGTCAGTGACCTCAATTACATAATACTCACTCCTGGAAGGCGAAAACAAAAACAAATGTGCCATCTTAACATGTTGAAATGGTACATTGACAGAAATAGCTAACATGTTAGTAAACTTGTGACAGTTGTTTACTCTGTCCCACCTGATTTAGACATTAATAATTCAGTTAGTGACAGTGATATTGAGATAAAAGTGGATTCTTTTCCTACTAAACTGAACAACTCGGACATTCTGAGGAACATTGATGGGAAATTCATTAATCTGGAACCGGATCAAAAGACACAGTTGAAACAACTTGTTATGAATTCCAACACTTGTTTCCTGACATTCCAACAGGAACTGATAAAATCCAACACGATGTTATCGTTGAAAGCGAAGCTGCTGTTAAACAACATCCATACAGAATGAATACATCAAAACAACCATATCTAAAAGAAGAAATAAAGTTCTTACTGAACAATTACTGAGCCTAGTCAGAGCAAATACAGTTTACCGTGTATTCTTGTGCCCAAACCAGATGGAAGAATTTGCACTTATTACCTGAACATCGATATCATCACAAAGACGGATTCATATCCCATACCAAAGAATGGATGATTGTATTAATTGTATTGTATTGTGGGAAAGCCAAATTTGTTACTAAGTTCGATCTTCTGAAAGGATTCTTACAGTCCGAGCAAAGGAATTGTCTGCATTTATGACGCCAGAAGGACTGTACCAATACAAGGTTATGTCAATCGGCATGAAGAATTCACCAGCAACGTTCTAACGACTCATTAACTCTGTCATTAACTCTGTCATTTCTGGACTTGGCGGGTGCGATGCCTACATCGACGGCGTCATCATCTACTCTGAGACGTTTGCTGAACAACTGGAAATCATCCGATCTTTCTTAAACAAATTGAGTGAGGCAAAACTAACCATCAACTTGGATCAAACTGAATTTTGTCATGCTACCTTATCTTTCTAGGACATTGTTGTGGGACAGGGTCATGTAAAACCTATTGATGCAAAAGTTATGGCTATTTCTGAATTTCCAATACCTACAAGTAAAAAGCAATAAATGCAATTTCTTGGTTTGGCAGTCTACTACAGAAAATTTTGTAAAATCTTTTCTGACATTGCACAACCTTTGACAAACCAAATCATTTGTATAGAGTTTTCAATGTCAAACTGCATTCGACAAATTGAAAGCTGTAATTAAGAGCGCGCCAGTTTTCTTAGCACCAGACTTTGGTTAAAGTTTTTCAATGGCCGTTGATGCTAGGGACGTCGGTTTGCTGTTCTGTTACAATCAGATAGTGAGAGTATTGATCATCCCGAGTTTTATTTCTCAAATAAGTTTAACAAACACCAGATAAATTATTCTACAATTGAAAAAGAGTGTCTTGCTCTTATTTTTGCTATACAACATTTTGAAGTGTATTTAACTTCTTCGGTTAAACCTATTGTTGTATTCAGTGATCACAACCCTCTTAAATCTTTACACAAGTTAAAGAACAAAAACCAAAGGTTGTTAAGGTGGAGTCTGCTCTTACAAGCGTTTGATTTAGAAATCATCAAACACATTAATGGAAAAGACAATGTTATACCTGATGTTCTGTCTCGTATGTAATTTGTTACAATAAATTATGTGAATTTGAAATATCATATGTTTTGATATCACATCTGTTTAACTTGTGACACTTATATTGTATTTTGTATCATTGTTGTAATAACTTACTTAATTGAGTTATTTTTATTGTTACTTTAATATCCTAAAAAAAGATTTAGTGCATTAATCTTTTTTCCTTTAGGGGTGGAGGTGTTATGTACATTAGTACACCAGCGTTTAAGGGTACGTTAGTCAGGTTAAGGGTTGTTTACCGCTGTAGTGTTGGTGACGTAGCATTCGCGTAACTGCTAGAAAGAAAAAGATCATGCTGGAAAATTCATTTGTTTAATTTTAACGGGGTTTCGAGAATGTTCTGGGTTTTGTAAATGTTCTAGAGACTTCTGCGTTCTAGAAATTATTTGGGTCTATATAAGGGCGTGCTAGCCGATTTAAAGGAGGTTTGGATAAAAGTTTGGACATATAGTTTGGAAATACTTGCAGCTTTTATATTAAATCTTTCTGTGTTGGAACTACGAAGACAGCCTACCGAAAACTCTTCAGGATTATTCGACGTTGGATTATTAATTGGACTATTAAAGGGACACCTCCTAAAGGGACAAACTGTAAGCTAACATTTATTTTGCTTTCTGAAATTTTGTCCGATATTTGGTATTGTTTAATTACGCCATAGGTTTAATTGTTTATCAAAATAAAACATTATTGTACTAGTTTGTTGCTGGCTTGTTCTTTCTGTTCCATTTCATCGTTTAGTAAACGTGCCATTTTACAAATAAACTTATATAGCGACACCGGTCGTAACATATGTCTATAACGATAATGTTTCTATTCAAAAACACTTTAATATTTTATTAAAATTATTAAATTAAATGTCGATATCTAATAAAAAAATCTATTGTAAGGAATATCGAAAATGCAAATCGAATACGCCGTGTTTCCATGGCTGTTTCGAATGAATTCCTGACTTCAGACAACAATTTAGTTAGTTATCAGCGATTCCTTTCCATAAATAGGATCATCTTTGACTTTCGATGCACAAAGCGGTAGCAGCATCCAAAATTGTACAAAATATCGTGAAAAAATGGTATGTTCCTTCTGTTTCGTGTTACTGTTTTGCCTTTACCCTGTATCGCAATATACCGGTATACCGCGACAGCCCTAATTATATACATAAAGTATAACACAATATATAATTGCAAAAAGATTCAAGAGTGACATGACAATCAGCTGACATGCATGCGTTTTAAGACATTGTAGAGCAATAACTAAAATCTGAACAAAATGTTTTTAAAAACTTTATTCCCCAATAAAAAATCATAAAAAATACACTTAAGTCGTATGTACCAATTTCAAGTTTTAATCAACAAAGATACTAATTAAACACTTCGAGCAGAACATACATTTGCCATAAAAAACAGTTGTAAAAAATCTTTACTACATAAAACTTTACTCAAAAACATATTATTTAAAATAGTTTTTGTTGCATAAAAGTGGGAAACACATAGAACTGCGCAATAATGTTGCACGGATGTGGAAACGCTCTGCAATGCTTTACATTTTGTCATGCTTTACATAAGCTGCAACAAAAATAGAGTTTGCATGTCCACATCCATCTCACTCCACCAATCCATCAATTTCAAGCATTTTGTAACATAAAAAATAACATTTTTTGAAATAATGTGCAGGCACGAGCCTGCAGTGCCTTCGACAGCTACGCTATATGCCACTGATACTGGATTAATAATAGGCCATTCCAATAGTTAACAGCATAACATAACAGTTTACATATAAGGCGTGAAATTAGACATTAGAATCCGTAAAAGATTGATTTTGTTCACTTTTGCTATCAGGGGTTGGAGGCCATGCTCCCGGGAAACTTTTGATTTCTGGAAAGCCAGAGATACGTTCCGGTGTCACGGTCTGATGTTTCTACCGTGCTTAAATTTCTCTGTCTTGTGTGCTCATGCGCAAGATTGCTATTTTTTAACTACGCGTGCCTAAATTTCCTACCATTACATACTGGTGTAAAAAGTGTTCATGTTTGATATTTTGATGCTTAAAACACCGTATTTAAGAGATTGTGACATATTCAGCATATTTTCAGTGGTTCAGTACCTACAGGTCCTAATGTTCGTCGGTCATTGTTCACACTTGGAGAAAAGAAGGCTGGTCAATATGAATCGCCTCTTCAATGGCATGCAGAAAGTTGATACACGAAATTTTCATGTTCAGAAGGTATATGTTCATAAGCTTTGTAATGCAACTATTTTTTATCAAAATGCGTTCATTATTTCCCATGCAACACTCGATTTTTGATGCAGCCTATTCTCAACACACCGATATTTTTTGGAAGTCTGTGCAAATTTTAGTTTCTTCATTTTTTAACAGTTTAAAACACTTAGCCTGACATTAGTAACAAGTTGATGGTTATGAAAAGAAATGCTTTTTAGGAGTGTACAGCGTAGATTCCTCGGTGTTGTGAATTGTTATTGTTAACAAATATTTGCCTGGTATTCTTATTACAATATTGTCATTACATCCAGTATTTATAGCTTTCTTTTAACTGGTGAGTGTAATAGTACTATATACCATACACATATTTAACAAACCTGTTGCATGCATCACATTTATTAGTTGTCAAACCAATAGAGTGTTGTCTTTGTAGATATGAAAAACTTACAACTAAAGTTTCAAGCCTCGGAATAATATTTTTACCATACCAACATATGAGTCAATAATTTTTCATACGTGCCCTATTTTTAGATGCTGATCATGTGTTTTGATCATGCCGATTTGAAAGGTGTATGCTTATAAGATGTAATAATAATATTTGGTAACTTTTTAATTACTATAAGAATTGTCATGCAATATCAATTATAAGATATAAAAATACGTACATGCTATTTATACGAAAGACAATTTTTATATATTTTTTTTATATCTTTTAAAATAAAAATAAAACATTGATAAATAAAGGTAGCTGACAAAAATACAAGAACCTACCGTTTTTTTGTTGTTTTTTTTTTTTTTTTGTTGTTGTTTTTTGTTTTTGTTTTTTAGGAATATGTTTTACCTCTGCACTATGAGGTTATTATTATTGTTGTTGCTTCATCATTGACAAACGTTATTATCTACAGACTAATATTGAATATCGCGATATCTCCCAAAGACGTTTACGTACACTTACAAAAGATAAAACTATATATTCAAAGCTGTTTATGTGTTAAATTAATGCTTCTATTTGTTCTAATATATTCAGCATTTATGTTGTCTGGTTAAAACATGTGCATATTTAGTATTTTTGCTCTAAATTTTGTTTTATAAACCGACAGACATATATACACCTAAAGGATATTTTGGATAAAGGAGCTGCAGCTCAAATAATTCTTTTTGTCTTAAAATATTGACATCACATTTTGGGCTATATATTAAGTTTTGATAACAGAACAGTGATAAAGGATTGTAGTAGGAAATTTACCATATAGTGATGTCTTGTACCTGTTAAATTGACACATCTGTAGGTAAGAGCATGGGGTTTATTTATTTGTTATGAATTTCCAATCCATAAATAAGTGGGTCGTCAACATTTAAGAACACTACCCTTTGCATTGTATTTGTACAACATACAGTGCAATTTAAAAAATCAATAAACAATCTAGCAAGGTTAAGCAGAAATGTGCACTTTCATATAATCAATAATATTTGATACAGCAACAAATATGGTACAACAGTTTTATGTCTAATATTTGATAAAAACAGACTATGATTTTCTCATACCTTGATTATAAAGGTACTCTATTGACTGACATTTTTATTAAACTGTTGTCCACATTCATTCTCACCTACACCAATCATATGGACAAGTACATTGAAAGATAAGCGCATGCATGGTAGATGATGACAACTTGCCATATACACCAAGCATTTTAATTATTCTCTATACATGGAAATGTACCTGATCTGCATAGCATTGATGAAAACAAAACTTAACATAATAATTAACAACTTTTTATATACACCAAGCGTTTTAATTATTCTCTAAACATGGAAATGTACCTGATCTGCATAGCATTAAAGAATAAAAAAAAACTTAACATAATAATTAACATAAGTATTCTATTAACTTGGTATCTATTAAAGGAAAAACATAAGTGGCTTTGTCAGTAATGAGTAAAGTACATGTCATTCTTTCACTTAGGTAAAGTGGTGTGAATTAAAAATGCCATGTTGAGATACTGCCCCAGACCTGGTTTACTGTCCAATGCAATGTATTTTGTTGGAATAGTTAAAAATAGATGGCTTGCAACAGCAGATATATACCTGTCTGATACTCATTTCCAAATTGTACTGTAGTTTTTTTCTTTTCTGAAGCATTTCAGCTATAGTTAAGTTATTCTTTTGAGAAAGTTCACGTTTGTGTTGCCATGCTTATGTTTTTAATCTTACACATTACAGTATGCTGGTCAATTGCTGTTTGAAAGGAATGTACCGGAAATCTTTCCATAGACAGACTTTGAAATTTACGCTGAAAGGAAACACATTGGTGTAGCCTTGATTCTAACACGACAACTACATGGAACAATTGCCTGTCTCTAATAATTTATTGAAGTTTGAATTTGCATTGTCATGTAATCTACATTGCAATCTATGTAAAGGATAGACAACGAGTGGAGTGATCTATGAAAAATAGACGCTCGCTGCGCTCGCGTCTATTTTTCATAGGTCACTCCACAAGGTGTCTATCCGACTTAGACCACACGACTGCAAAACCCCGAAATTCTCGTGCACAAAGCCAAAGAGTTGTCTACGGGATTTAGTCAACGGTAATACTGGCCACTGATTGGCCAGTGGGCGGTAGCTGTGGTCTAATTTATACTTTTAAGTTTAGATAAACCTAAAATAATAAATATATTCTGTGTATAATGTTAGTGTTTGTGAATTTGTACTAAAATAACACTAACATGTAAGCAATAATTTGCAATTATTGTAATAATTTTGTAACTTCAGAATGTAAATGTTATTTCATAGCTTGATGTTTACTGAAAGTGAATATTATGTTATATTTATTATCAGGTTGAGTCACCTTCATAGAGGACACTTAGAACAACAATGGCTAAGGTAACATTTTATTGTAAAAAACTACTACACTAAATTTGTAATATTTTAGGAAGTAGAACAAATTGAATATTAGATCTAAAAGTAACACTCACCTTTCAGGTTTGAACATGTTTTAGATTATATTATCATACACAATGTGATGATTAGTATTCTTGTTTGTTAAATTCAGAGCTGTTTTGCTAATATTCATGATTTTGATGATGGAATAATCCAACCTAATGTTTATTTTTGCTTATTGTAAACCATGAAGTTTCTCCTCTTAAAATTTTTTTAGGAGTAAATTAAATACATGAAATACACTTTGTCATAGCTAATGTTTAGCTCACCTGAGCACAACTTGTTTGCATGAAATCTTGACTGCGTTCTTCATTGGGTCAGATGGGGCCGAAAAGTTGGTCACTAGTACCAAATCTTGGAAAGCCCTTGTGAACACATGAGAGACCACATTTATGGCCCAATCTTCACTAAACATGGCCAGAATGTTTGCCAGCAAGAAATCTTGGGCGAGTTCCTAACAGTATCAGGTGGGGTCAAAAACTAGGTAACTAGCTCAAATTTTAGAACACCTAGTGAACACAGAGGCCACATTTATATATTTTTAACAAACTGGACCAGAATGTTTGCCTGTATGAAATCTTATACATGTTTTGAACTGGGTCACTTGGATTCAGTATGTCACTAGGTGAAATTCTTGAAAATGTTATAAGCCCAGTGGCGACACTAATGGTCCAATCTTCACCAAAGTAAATAACTCTTTATTACTTGACACCCAATATGAGCCTAATAAATGCCTGTGTCCTCAGGTGAGTGATTATGGGCCATCATGGCCCTCTTGTTTTAGAAATAGTTTTTCTTAACATTGTATAGACACAAAGGCAAGTCAAGTCGGTAAAGAAGAAGCAAGGGATGTACTGTACATACACAAAGTCTTTAAGGATGGTAGTTTCATTATTTTTTTGTTATTTATATAACCATTTTAAAGGTGGTATCTTATACTTTGAGCCAGAAATGACATTGAACACTGTCAACAGTATATGGTAAACTTGAAATCTGCTTGTTGATGTCATATATTTGTGTGGGGGTTTGTAACAATACAAGCACGAATTAAGTAGGATGAATCCTATGTGTACTTCAGCTGTGATCAGCATAGTTACATGGATTAGGTCTTCTTCTTTTTCAGCCTTTCTGTTCCTCTTTGGGAGTGCGAATATGCATTACGATTTCTGAACAATTTTACACCAAAGGCCTTGTTATGAGCCTTGCTGCAATCTACATGAGCTTGCCGAGGTATGTATTCATGTAGTCAATCCATTTCTGCCAGGTGTTTCCAAGCTGTCATTGCATTTGTACCACTTGTCCGTATCTGCTGTAGAAGCCAGTCATGTGTATTGTGTCCAAAAAGAACCAAAATTCATTTCACTTCATTGTAGCTGGTGTTGCAATATGATCCACTTCTGCATGGAGGTGTTGTTCCTTTTAATGCATTGTACATCATCCTCGATAGCCCATGTCTCAGGCACAAACTCGTACAGCATTGCGGCTTGACGCAAGTGCAGAACACATGTCTAGTGCTGCCAGTATCAATACTTTGTTTTAATGATGGGAAGCAGGAGGTGGAAGAATGTAATGTTTTATGCGACAAATGCCTACCAAGTTCGAATCCTTGGCGAGCACTGTTTAGGGAGCATTTCTTAAATTTGCCTTACTTAAGATGCACTCATTTCTGGCATTTGTAGTACATTACTAAAAATCCCTACTTCCTTCCTTTACATGCATCAGGCATACTTTGTAGTTGCATGTGCTTCTTGCAGTCCACATTGTGCTTAGATTGTCTTTCCACATAGCTTACCTTGGCGGTGATTCACCTCGTGCTACCTCTTATGGTATTTACATGTCACAACTTACAAGGTTTGCACGAGTTTGTACTAAAGTAGAATATTTTAATGCTAGAAACCTGTTTATTTCTTCTAAACTGTTACAACAAGGCTTTCGTTTTCATAAATTAAGAAAGGCGTTTTCAAAATTCTTTCACCGCAATGGTTTTATTGCTTCCAAGTGTAATATCAGTATGAAAACACTGATGCAGAAAGGCATAAGCCATCCTGCATTTTATGGAAATGTTTTATACAAGTTAAAGAAAATCAAAGGTCTCAATTACTTTTCTGACCACTTTACAAAACTTATCAGAAATGTATTGCAGACGGTTACAACCCGGGAATCCTTCGTTGTACTGCATTGCTTGCAATTGACCCTTTTACAGTCAAGAACTTGCATTGCTTTTAAATTACACGATGACCGGACAGGTCGTTGAGACTATATGAAAACAGTGACTTAAAGCCATAACTGGCCAGTAACTGTTGGAGTTCTTGTCTCTTCATCTCTCCATTAATGCCCTATATAGGTGAGACAACTTGAGCAGTCTCCATACCCTTTACGTGAGATTGCACTGTAGGTATAACATCGGGATTTTAGTACCTTTCTTATTTATAATATGCCAACTGCGGATAAATCCTCGGCTTTTTATGAACTGTTTTTTTTTAACTTATTAGCTCTTAACATTAAATTGACGACATACCAAAGTCGTTAAAAATGGTAGTGGTATAGCTCCCTTGCTAACGCTCAAGCAAATATAAGGGTAGTTCCACGTCTGGTTGGCCCGGTGTCAGGATAATGTGACTGGGTGTGGTATCATGCCAGGTGTTCACGGCATGCTATACACAGTGAAGGCAGCACTATATCTGCTTCAAGTGGACACCGTCTCCAGATAACTGAAATGCTGTTGGTGGGACGATAAACCCAATAAACAAACAAACAAACAATAAATTGATATTATTATGTATCAGCGCTTGGGCTGTTTTATTTGTTCTTTTAATATATCAGCGCTTGGGCTGTTTTATTTGTTCTTATTTTATATCAGCGCTTGGGCTGTTTTATTTCAAACTAAACTCTCGTTTGGAATTTTATTTTCTTTACGTTGCCGAGGCTTTTATCTACTATATGTTTATAAGTTACTTTACTACTAGTTATTATGTATGTATGTAAGTTTATTGTATCTGTTTTAACTCCCGATGCAGGTGCTTACTGTTAGTTGTTACACTTTGACGGAATATTGTTATTTACACTGTTTGTTTGCTAGAAAAACCTTCAGGAAGTGCGAGGTTGGAGCGCTCCACAAACCAGATTTAGGCACCCCAGTTGGCCCTTTTGCCGATTGACCGTTCCAAGGCGGTAACTGATGGTTTTTCTTTATGTATGTTATGTCTCGTCTCTGTGTTTTTGTCACATTTGCATTTACCTTGTTTGCCTTTGTCTGCTGGTAGATAAAATTTAAATACCTGTGAAAATTTTGATAGGACCTTTTCCTATTTACCTATTGTAGAGAGTGTCAATAAACAGAAGTCCGTTATTACTATGCATACTTCATCCATACTATCATACTTATCTGGACAACTTTGATTTTAACTACAAATATTGTCTGACTTAAAGGTGCTATACAACCATTTGTCTATATCCAATAACAAACAACGTCTTACCTCTGTTCTGGAATAATTTGTGCATAATTGCTGCATTAACTATTTTAACTACTGTCTGTTCATAACATTTCATCAATTGTTATAAAGTACGAATTGTGAAATTATTACTTAGCATGTCAATTATCTCCAAGTCCGTAGATACTTGTAATGAGGATTTCAGCTAAAAATACACCAGCATCAGAGATGACTACATCTGCGAAGTCTGTATTTTTTTATTTGCAGAAGTCCCAAATGTGTTAAAAAAGTCAGACAATGTATTTTATAACTTGCCTTAGTTCTGTGCCTTTTCGGAGTTTGGTATATGTTGCAATACTCATAGGACTTTGTCATATATTCTTATTATGTATCTATTGATTTTAACGAAGCTAGGTTTTCTGTTACTACATTTAAGTCTGGTGTATTGCTAATAAATAAATAAATACATATATATATATATATATCATCATCATCATCATATACCACCTTTAATTTGGAGGTGTTGTTGTTTTTTATTATACACTTGCTTCCACAAAGTCAGTTTAAATTATAGACAAATGTGTCAGCAATAGCAATGTAATATATTTTTGCCAAAATTATTGAGAATTTAGTGTGCTGTCATATGATAAATAGGCCATATTAGAAGTATGATACAACCAGATTGTCTCAAAACATTTATCAAATTGTGGTTAGTTTTAATTTTGAAGGTATTGTAATATGGCCTTATTTGCTTCACAAACACACAGAGCAGAGTATGTTTCTTTGTGTTTTCTTTTTTGTTGTTTTGTTTTTTCTGAAAAATGGTATGGAGCCTTTGAGAAGGGGACAATTTTGCGATGTTTTATTAAAAAATAGGGGAAATGTGCGTGTTTAACTTGCTTGTTTGCTATAATACATGTTGTATGTTTATTTCATGGCCATCTCCCTATTTATCTTGTTATTGAATTCGCCTACTATATTCTCAAAGTCCAGTTCACTCACTTGTTGAAGTTGAGGGGAGGGTAATTTTGATTTTTATGGGGAAAACTATATTTTTTTCCATGGAGAAGGGGCCGTTAATAGAGAGGGTCTTAATTGTTAAGGTGGTTGTTGATCTACCAGTTTGGAAACAGTCTCTGGCTGCAGGGGTAGCAAGGCATGGGTAGTGATAACAGGCTTGTTGAGCAATGGCAGTGCATTAAGCACATGTACATAAAGTATAACTAATTGTTGAACTCCCCCTTCCCCCAATAATATCTCTGCGTTTTATAAACAGATTACATGCTTAATGACCTATGCAGTTTTGATCTTACAGCATAGTGTTATCTTGTTATGAATGTGGTCCCTAAAATAGGCCATAACTATGCCTTTAATATTCATACATTTTACTAATAACTTCCATCTATGTTAGTTAGTTAACTGTTTAGCTTAGTATTCTACATATTAACATGTTAGCCTGGGTTTGAAACTTGCTTGTTGTTCAGATATATAATTTTAAGTTCACCTGAGCTGTGTCATCTTTCGGCATCATCTTTCTTTAATGACATTTAAACGACAATGCTGGCCCAAATTCAACTAAATTTACTCCGATGTGTAAGCAGGCAGTGGGAAACAAAAATTGTTTCAAGAACTTTGATTCACTAAAAAAAACATGGCCACCATGAAAACTTAGAAAATCTTCGTGCAAAAACTACAAGAGCAAGAACCTTAATAGTTGGTAAACATGTTCCTTAAGTGGCCCTGTATCAAGATTGTTCAAATAATGTTAATCTATATAAAAAGACATAGCGTGCATGACCATTTTCATTTATTGTCATGAATTAAAAAATGAAACAGATTGTTCAAATGTTGCTTGTGTTCATGCATTACAATGATTCTGTTCTGTTTAAACATTGCTGATATTCCTTGGTAATTTTGCTTTAATATCTGATCACTCAGGTCATCATTTACTATTTATGTTTGTTTACTGCTATAAGCTTTAATATTTTTTATAAAGTACAAATGACATTTTAGTAAAATAAACTGATTATAATCTAACATTAATGTTGTTCATGTTTCTATTTACAGGTTGTTTTGGCTTAGTGAAAGATGTGACAACTGCTGTGAAGCTTTTTAACCAAAAAATTTCACCATTTTTTTAAGAAAACTGGACCTAACGGGAATCCTTAATGCATCCATTAAAAGTGACTTTAGTTTCTGATGTAAATGCCATCAAAAGGATGACCATGAGCTTTCCAACTATAGAGACCTGAAATAGCACCCTCCCAGCTATGGTCAACTGCTTACACAAAGAGCCAGTTTATACACTCAGTCAGCAAGAATACTGTTCACATGTGCTAAGAAAAGTACCATAACCCAATAAGCCTAGTATTGAATCATTTTACTGGTTATAAAACAACCCACCTACTCTTCATGTGCAAGGTATTCAGTGCACGAAACTGTCAAAAAAAAATTAAGCAGTCCAAAAGTTATCTGTTTACAGCAATGTAAATTTTGCACATTTTAAAAGGAACATGCATGTCAGTCACAATAAAATGTTTGCAGGTAAGTCTCCAACATTCATTTGAACATAAAATAAAAAATAAGTTTGCAAAAGTATAGCCACAATCTGCCTGGAAAAATGATCATGTACATTTGTTTTTGTTTGCTGCATCTATGTCTACATTAACAAAATCACTAAATGTTTAATTACTGTTATACCATGTGTGTTCAAACTGTCTATTTCAACAAGTTTAATCAACCAAGGCTATGAATTGGACTGTACTGAATGCCCTTAGAAAGCGAGGCAATTTACCAGAGGCCAGTTACATTTTTGTTTTAAATTATAAATGGAAACAAATTTATTTATAGAATGCTCATAGACATTATTGATTGTACTACTGATACTTAACATCTTACATTTATTATCAATCTGTGATTGTTTTTTGTGTGTGTTCTATATCCTTCTGCACTGCCAAAATGTTAACAGGAAACAACGTTCCATTTTGGAAATAAGTTCTGGCAGCATTTATATGTTTTCCCATGTTATAAATTCATTTATTTTATAGGAGGCCCCAGTTTTGATCCCGCATCATGACTTTGGTGAAATACCAAAGTCCTTAAAATGGTAGTGGAATTATGAAGCTGCTTTTTAAATAATGAAATGCAACATAATATTTTTCCCATTTTTGCTTAGAAATACATATTGGTTATATCTTAAAACTCAGTCATACTGTTTTATATCAAAATGATGCTCTGTAAATGTAGATTTTAAATAATTAACTTTCATTTCACTAATCTGAAATCTTAGTTAAAGTATACTTATTGTGAATATTGTTTAAAGAAAGCTTTACTTTATAATAATCGAAGTCACCTACTGTCAGGTAAAATTGACAGACGGCTAGATATAATCATCCATTGTTCTGATACCCTTATTTAGGAAGTTACTGACAATTTAATGTCACCTCCAATATTAAATCATACACACACAAATAGAAAGTGCTAACAAAATAATCAGAAGCTATGTTGTACTGTTAAGTAATAATGATACACTATTACTTTTTCACTGCTACTGATATATCAATTCAATTAGGGGACGCCAGTGGCGTAGTGGTCGAGTCAGCGTGCAGGTGGAGCTGTGGTTTTGTAACTCCTCTGACTACAGAGAGACAGTATATAAGCAGCTGTTGCATCTGTCCAAGTATCATTACCAACTTGGACACAAACCAATAAACTTATATTCAATTTGTGCTTTTTGTGCTTGCAGGTATATTACTTTACTTAATTTTAATAACTTATTTAACATAAGGGATTTAAGTTCTAATTGTTCTAGCTTTATTATGTTAGATTGTTCAACATACTTATATTTAATGTTTCTGAGTTTTATCTAATAAAATAAAGAATAAATATTGAATATTGTATATGCTGAAAATCGTATTATACATGTTATTTCTATCAACCAATTTTAAAATGTTTTTATTTCGAACTGATGAATTATAGGAATGCATAATTGTCAATTTGATACTAAAGTAAATCACATTTTGTACATTTTACGTGGTAATCGAGTTTCCCCTTATTATTATTATTATTATTATTATTAATATTATTATTATTATTGTTATTAAGTGTGATTGCTTTATTCATGCTTGATAATTTTTCATGTCTATATTCATACATTGTATCATTACCAACTTGGACACAAACCAATTAACATATATTCAACAACAGCTTGTCTTCTGTGCTTGCAGCCCATAAAATATACTACAGGGTTACGACGCGGCACAGGCCATCGTCGGTCTCAAAATATAGGATTCAGGGTGAGAAGGTGTTCCAGCTGACCTGCTATCGCCAGTGGTTCTGCCCAGTGTCTTTCTCTGCCCAAATAGCTGGACGTTGCTACAATGATCATAATTGGTTGCTGGGATGTATTTCAAAAACAATTTAAATTCTTCGATTTCAATATTTTTCACATTTGCTGGTGCTTCAATTCATTTACTGCTATAGCAATTTCAGTTCTCTTGCAGCCATATCAATTTCAATTACTTTATGGCTGTATCGATTTAAATTATTTTATATCATCATTCAAAACTCTTTTACTGCTGTGTCAATTTCAATTACTTTACTGTCTTTATTGCAGCATCAATATCATTTTTGTTCTGAAGTGTCAATTTCAATTCCGTTCTTTAACTGCTTTGTCAATTTCCATTCTTGTACTGCTGTATCAATTTCAATTCTCTTATCGCTTTATAAGTTTCCATTCTTGTACTGCTATATCATTTTCTTTTCTTTAACTGCTATATAAATTTCCATTCTTTTGCTGGTTTATCAATTTTCATTCCTTAACTGTCGTATCAATTTCCATTCTTGTACTGCAGTATCAATTTCCATTCCTTTACTGTCATATCAATTTCCATTCTTTTACTGTCGTATCCATTTCTTTTCTTTAAGTGCCAAATAAATTTCCATTCTTTTACTGGTGTATCAATCTCCTTTCTTTTACATGCATATCAATTTCCATTCTTGTACTGCTATATCAGTTTCCATTCTTCTAATGCCATATAAATTTCCAAAATTATAATGCCGTATGAATTTCCCTTCTTTTACTACTATATCACTTTCCATCCTTTTACTGCTATATCAATTTTCATTCTTGCACTGTCGTATTAGTTTTATATTCTTTTACTGCTGTGTCAATTTCCATTCTTGTACTACTATATTCATTTCCATGCTTTTACTGCAGTTTCACTTTCCATTCGTTTCCTGCTTTATCCATTTCAAAGCTTTTACTGCAGTATCAATTTCCATTCTTTTACTGCTATATCAATTTCCATTCTTGTACCGTGGTATCAATTTCCATTCTTAATCTATCCTTTCAAATCCACTCTTGTACATTCTTTTACAGGCATATAAATTTCCATTCTTTTACTGCTATATCAATGTTCATTCTTGTACTCCGGTATCAATTTCTATTGTACTGTGTATCAATTTCCATTCTTTTATTGCTTTATCAATTTTTATTCTTGTACTGTCGTATCAATTTCCATTCTTTAACTGGTGTATCAATGTCCATTCTTAATGTGCCATTTCAATTTCCATTCTTGTACTGCAATTTCAATTTACATTCTTTTACTGTAGTTTTAATTTACATTCTTTTCCTGCTATATTAATTTCCATTCTTGTACTGCACTATTAATTTCTATTCTTGTACTGTCGTATCAGTTTCTATTCTTTTACTGCTATATTCATTTCCATTATTGTACTGCGGTATCAATTTCCATTCTTAATCTGCCGTTTCAATTCCATTCTTGTACTGCTATATCAATGTCTATTCTTTTACAGACATATCAATTTCCATTCTTGTACTTCTGTATCAATTTCCATTCTTTTACTGCTATATCAATTTCGATTATTGTACTGTGGTATCAATATCCATTCTTAATCTACTGTTTCAAATCCGTTCTTGTACTGCAATATCAATTTCCATTTTTGTACTGAAGTATCATTTTCCATTCTCTTACTGCTGTATACATTTCAATTCTTGTAATGCCTATAATTTCCATTCTTTTACGGTCGTATCAATTTCCATTCTTCTACTGTCGTGTCAATTTCCATTATTTTACTGCCGTATCCATTTTTATTCTTGTACCGCTATATCCATTTCCATTCTTTTACTGCCGTAAAAGGCCTAATTACACAGTCTGTTTACCCAAAACGTTGTTAATGGAACAGCTATAGCAATTGCAAAAGAAGAGACAGGTGCATATTTATAAAGAATACCGATTTCAATTTAATTCATATTGAGCTTTTTTATTTTGTCGCCAATACCTATTTACAACAATTACAAGCTAGGGATTGGGATTGGGATTAGCCGGCATTTTTGCCGATACTGCGCAGCGACATTTCTATCATTATAGCACAGGGGCACTTATGAGGTACCCAGGGACTGAATCCGGCCGGTCCATTATACTGACACCGACGAGTCAGGCGTAATGCTGTCCCTGTAGCCCCGAGCGTTAGGAGGGAAGCCACTACTACTAACTTTAAAGTCTTTGGTTTGACCCGGCCGGGGTTCGAACCCACGACCTCTCGATCCGCAAGCCGACGCTCTACCACCTGAGCTATTGCGGCCGGTCACAATTACAAGCTATATAGAATTAAAAATTATTGTAACTATTATTTTAATTTAAACTGTATTCGGTATAAAACTGGCCTGATAATCGCAGATTATATGATACAAACTAAGACTTGAACACGTATACATAGTCTCTTACTCAATAACGTAAATACATGCTATTCTGATAGAGAACTGGCGGACCTTACTGTACAGATTCGTGAATTGCAACCCTGAAAACTTGCGTTTAACTGTAGAATTATTTCTAATTAAAAACTATTTTACGATGTGTAAGGAAAAGTTATGCGAATGCCTGTGGCTTATTTAAATTAATAGCCTAATTAAAATATCATTTTAATTAATAGACTTGACCCTTCCTCAGGTAATTACTGACAGGCCAATCAGGTAATGAGATTTCCCTACGTGTGCACACTTGTTGCAGATGACATAAAGACAATGACAAAGTAGAAATATTTGTCTGAGAATGTTGTTTATTTTGTCACTGCATATAATATAAATACTATAGGTTGTAGATTTCTGTTAAGTAGCCTATCAGTTAAACGTGATACATGATGTATTGTTTTGTACTTATTTCATTTGTTAATTTAAAGGTTATGTACTATAGAGCAAAAATTGGGAGATTAGGTGATGAACATGTGCATCTCTTGTATTCGCTTTATTATTCTTCCTACTTATGGCGTATTGCTGAACATTGTTATCAATTACAAATGCGTTTTAGTTTTATGAACTTTAGATGTTTTAAATAACATAAATTCAGTCAATATAGATCAGGCATCGTTTAGTTACAAAAATACATAAGAAAGGACAATAGACTGACAAGTGACATTCTCCTACCCCCCCCCCCCCCCCCAAACCCCGTTCCCCCCACCCCCACCCGCTCCACTCCTTCCCTAATTTAAGGATATCTGTATAGCAGTGAAAAGCACATGATGGCAGTTTTATGATCATGTCACAGGCCATCCAACTCATGGGCGTAGCTAGGCAAGATATTGTACGCATGGCCTTTAGGGCGGAGAGTGGTGGGTGTCAGAGAGCGAAAGTTTGTTAATACATCGGTTTATGGGTAGGTTTCGGCATCAAGACATCATAACTAGATTTTAAGTGCAATATTATGACACAGACGTTTAAATATTGAAAAATGAAGTGCATTCAATTATGAAAGACATGTACCTTTTTATTTCCAATATAGAAGATACCCAAACACATGCGCCTATTATGACCATTTATGTAAAATTTAATCAATGCCATTTATTTAAACAAGAAATAAATTATATGTTTTATAAACGTAAGTCTGGCTATTACATACACTTATATCCGCTATTTGTTACCTGAATTTGACCCGTTCATGTGGCAAAGAAGGTTAAGAATCTTGCAAGTTGTAACTGTTCGACGGGAATCATAGGATTAACAGTTGAATAGTGGGCATTCGATCAACAATGTAATTAGACTGCAAATGTGTATTGCTAGTCTGCTTTGACTTGTGAGTGTAATATTACATTTCGCTGCATAATTCAAAATTATACAAAAAATGATGCAAGGTACATTGCAGCTAATCGCACGCTTCAGTGACGTGAAAACGTGTTTCCTTAACATGTGCCTGTAACACGTCTTTCTGGAATATTCCGAAAGCAGCCTCTTACATCACAAGTTGTCCAGGTACGTAGGAGCAACAATTAGTGACACGTGTTCGGAATTACAATTGTTATGTTAATGCATAGTGTACATTAATGACATAATATTTTTTCTAGTCTAACCAATAAATACGGTGTATGTTTAATTGCTATTTTTTTTAGTTTTCAAAATGGCAGCCTGTTTACTCATGCTTGGTCGGTTAGAAACAACATTTATCAACGATGTTACAAAACTAAGCAAGTCTGTGATCGTTGTCATGCACCGGAGTGGTCAATTTCGTTTGTCTTCAAAGATGCGAGAAATCTCGGACAGATCATCCTGATGCAAACTCAGTGCAGGCCAAGACATGTCCAGTTGCAAATAAAGGTTGGCTTCTAAGGATAGTCATCTTCTTGTTTAAAGTTCTCTACGGCGTCTTGGAAGTCTCGAATTCTACATGCCTTGATCCAAAACTTTTCAACTGGGTAGGGGAGGGGCGGGAGAGGGAAGGGGGCGACGGAGACCGAATTGGACTTAAAAATGCCACATAACAGATATCCTAAACGATGTTTTTATATTAAAGTCATTAGCTGAAGCGAGGATAACTTTGGCTGCATATGTAAACAATCTTCTATACATTACTGTTTTGTTCATGTTTGGTTAACACACTAAGTGGGATCTATTAATCGGTTTATACATGTTGTTTTCGACAGAGATTGATTGATTGTTGTGCACAAAATTGGTCACAGTCTGTAGCAGATTATGGAAGATGTTACCATGACAACCATTGTTAAAACTGTTAAATACTGACAGGTATATAACGCTGAATGTACCCTTTTAAAATTCGTCATGCTCTATTTAGATTAAGGTGTTCTAGCCATTAGTTTCTAATTAAAACAGGGAGATATGTTAATATACCACATGAACAACATTTCTGTGCGAATACTGTTGTGTTTTTTATGTGAATTTTATGTACTTATTCAGTATGAGACATATCTAAATGTTCGAAAACACTATTAACTGAACTGGTAAAATGCTGGTCAGGTTATAAATTGTTTCTATCGGTTGTTAAATACGTGTAATGAACAATTTATACTTCAACTTGCCTTCTATAAGTTATTTACCTTTATATAATACTAATGTTAGGACACAACTTAAATATTTACATGTGTAGGCTACAAGTCCATGTATGCTTTTAAGGTAAAATAATCAAACAAATTTTGGGTTGTTGACCTTATAATGTAAGATGTTATCTGCTACGTTTATAGGCTTCTGAATCAAAGTACTACATTGTTCTTTTTTTAATTATTCGACAAAACACAAGAAAAATATTTAACAAATTACTTACTTTCTATATCACCAAGCTCATAAGAATCAGGGAATAACGACTCGGTATGGCATTTTGACTAACAAACTTCGCGCACGGCAATTAAATGTGTTCAGATCTAGCTGGCGGATCTGTTTAAACAGATTGCTTGTAGATTCTGAAGTCAGCAAACCAATCGCAGTTGGCACATTAACAATTTTAAACATAACACTGATTTAAAAGATATGTGTATCAATGAGCCACAATTAACTTTGATTAATAGATATTGTGTTAGTTCGATTGATGGTGTAGCAGAAATAAATATTTTGATATTTTGCTCTATAAATTAATTATTATATATAAATGACCTGTTGTTATTCATATGGACACACATACCATAACTTATTATTTACATTAATGATGTAATGTAAAACTGTACACTGTATACCTTTGAATAACCCCGTACATGTATTAGGATAGTCATTGCTCAGCCATCCATAGTGTTGAAGGCTGTTCCATGAGAACTGCAGGCTGCACAGTCTGTACGAGCAATGGGTCCGTCTGCTGACTCAAGAAGCAGACAGGTATCTTTTTACCTTTGTTAACCGAGGTCAGCCACTGATTTTGGAAACTTATTCTATGTATAATTTAGACCATGTTTATGACTCCATATTAAGATATATTTGAATTATGTTTATTATTATTTTAATCTCAAATTTCTGAAAAGACAGTAAAGTGTTAACATCATTCTTTATGGCTGTTAATTTCATCGCCACTATTCAAGCTTAGGGCGGGACCCGTAATAAAAAAAAGCAATAACAAATAAAACTGTTACAATCGTCCGCGTTTTTTTTTTTTTTTTGTGGCACAACAATGTAGCTACACGTAGTGCTAGGTGCTCAGACTGAGCTATTGAAACAAAGTCGAATATTTGATAAAATACCATACCACTATGCTGACAGTGAAGGCGGCAAAAGACTATTTTTTAGTAGTACATGTACATAATAGGGCTATGGGTTTTATAGTATAATTGAAGTCCTGCAGTTCAGGAACGCACATTGACTACTTATATGAAATGGAGTGATGTCATCGGATAATTGGTGGCTAATTTCCTTGTATTGTGCAATCACCGAAAAGAACATCACGTCGTACAAAAGAATGCTGCCAATTAAAGATCTTTGGTATCAAACGTACATCCACTTTCTCCTGCTATGGTGGGTGAGCTGCTGCAATCGGAACATCTCTGAGTTTTTTCTTTCAGGACAGATTCCATACAGAAAAGATTAAGATGGTTGAATAAAGCCATTGGAATAGATGTATAACACTGTGTCATTTTCTGCATAAAAATTTATTCATTTTATTAATATTGCTGTTATTGCTGTTGTTTTCCAGCGCAAAAGACTGATGAGGCAGCTGTTCAACAATAAATAGGCTAATGCAAAGCATCGCCGGGCATCCAATGTTTGTTTTAAAAAAGAAAGTTTGATGAACGACAACGCCGGACATCCGATGATTAATTTGACTTAAAGTGATATGAAAATATTATTACGACTTCTCCAAGACTGGACAACTCCACTATACAAAACAGAACAAAAATCGAGTCGGAGTGCAACATAGGTCAGCTTACTGAAATTAATTAACAAAAAATATGCTCATAACAAAAAAAATAAAAATAAAAAAATACATAGAATTATTTATCGCAAATATTTTAACGAATTGGCAAATTATTTTTTTTTTTAATTTGAACAGCAACAACAAAAATCCCCCTGGCCTGTTTTTAGTCTGAAACTGAAATAAACACTTCAAAATGTTTTTGTTTTGTTTTTAACAGAAAAACAACAACAACACATATGAGTTGTTTTGTTGGCAAATCTTGATTTAATTCATCTTGTCGTCCGAACCACACGTGATATCCGACTTCCCATCATTATCAATGAAGTAATGTGAATAACACGAACGTAATTTTTGTCAAGCGGCGTAAATGTAAACAAGGTCACACACGTTGAATGGCACAATGTGAACATATTCATGAATGCATTAAACACTTCATAAAATTAAATGACAGTATTGAACACAGGCAGCTTATAATTTAAATCGACATGATGACATGGCTCTCGCACTGTAACATTAACTGTATGTTATTATAAATTATATAATTATAAGTCTACAAGCTAGAACATAATCTAGAATCAGATTTTATTTTCGAAGCAGGACGTAAGTGCAGGATAACCGCATGTATAGATATTACACTAGTTAACGGGTGTGCGTTTTACATAGAATTAAAGTAAATCTTAGAGGAGACAATAATCCTGGCCCTAACGATGATTCGAACCCGGTCTGCCAGATCAGTAGTCCAGGCACTCAACCACGTCGCTAAAGGGTTAACCCAACAGCAAGGCTGTTGGAAGTGCCTTTATGCACTACACTCCTCCCCCTTTACTTTTTTCTGGGCCCAAGCCCACATCAGGACAGCCACACCAGGCTTCCGTTTTACTTCTGACACCATTAAAGTAAATCTCGGAGGAGACAATAATCCTGGCCCTAACGGGGATTCGAACCCAGTCCACCAGATCAGTAGTCAAGGCACTCAACCACATCACTAAAGGGTTAACCCAACAGCAAGGCTGTTGGAAGTGCCTTTATGCACTACAGAATTATCCCAGTTTATTCGAGATTTTAAAACGACATCGTCACAGTTGGCTCCATTTTTTTTATTTTGTTTTGATTAAAAACATCAAATTTAGGTAGCACCAGGATGTTACATGCCCCTTCAAAGAGGTGAGGCCTTCAAATTGGCACACTTTTCATTTGTGTTTCTTTTTGCTCAGCAACTACGCTTATCCTCGAACTTATAAATAAGGTAATTTATTCCATTTGTATATGTCAGTTACCAACAACGGTTAAAATAATGAATTATGAATAATGTAGTTCTGCATGTATTACATAAAACTGTTTCTTTAATAATTTAGCTTGATTGTTTAAAAAAACACACTAAATAATTAATTACAAAACAACAATTAAAAATCAATGAAGAAATAATGATGCATTTACTTGGCATCATGTGTCATGCTGTATGTTCTATTTGTTGTTATTTAATCAGAATCTGCACCCTTTCCTGCTTAACCTCTAGGTGTGTGTGTTACTCAAAATACTAGCATATTGTACAAATAAATTGTTACCACATAATAGGCCAGCCACCACTTTTAAAGATCTTGCTAGGCATCCTTAGAGTATGTAAAAGTCAAATATACAAAATTAATTTTGCTTTCTTTGTTCATGTAGGTGTGAGAATGCAGTGCTGGAATGATGTCAAGGTTGCAGTCAGTCTGCTGGTGATCCTGTTTGGGATGGGATCATGGATCGCAATCAATGGTGTGTGGGTGGAGCTTCCCATCCTGGTCGATCAGCTGCCAGAGAGCTGGAACCTTCCTTCCTACATGACCATTATTATTCAGGTGGCCAACATTGGCCCCATCACAATCACAGTGCTTAACCTACTGAAGCCGGGCAAGCTAAATGAGCAATATGTTGTGTATGCTATGGTGGTAATCGGGTCTGCGGCCTCCCTTTTGATGGCATTCTTCTGGACAGAGACCTCAATTGTAGCTGGCCAGTACCGCAGCACAGCACTTCTGACACTCATGTTTTTCCTGGCTCTGGTGGACTGCACCTCATCTGTGGTGTTTCTACCCTTCATGCATTTATTCAAGCAGCCCTATCTGACAGCATACTACATAGGAGAGGGTTTCAGTGGTCTGGTGCCTAGTTTAGTGTCTTTAGGGCAGGGTGTTGGCAAAATTATTTGTGTCAATAATAGCATCTTCAATAATACATTAAATGAGACGGAGTACACTATACAGGGTGTATATGAACCACCCCTGTTTCCAGTTAAACATTTCTTCTTTTTTGTGTTTTCAATGATGTTAGTCTGTGGTGTGTCATTTATCCTTCTAAATAAATTACCATACTGTAAAACTGAACATGTGAAAACTATGCCAATGTCTGTCTATAAACCTGAAGAAGACATGCAAATGGTTAATGAGTTATCGACTGAAAATATTAGCAGCACTGAGAAAGTTTTACCAGAATTAAATGTTCAAACTTTTGTTAGCAGTAATGTGAAAAGAATGTCAACTGTGAATTTTATATATTTTCTGATACTCATTGCATGGGTGAATGCCCTCACTAATGGAGTTTTACTGTCCATTCAGTCGTACGCCTGTCTCCCATACGGCACCACACCGTATCATCTGGCTGTGACACTAGCTAATATTGCCAACCCTCTTGCATGTTTTGTGTCATTCTTCATTCATGTGAGGTCTAGTTTGGTGATTTCTGTAGTGACGATGACTGGCAGTGCTCTCTCTGCATACATCCTCGTACTGGCTGCCCACAGTCCTCGCCCTCCCCTGGTGGACACCTCCCTAGGCGCAGCTTTTGTGGTCAGTGGGAATACATGTATCTCCTATGCAAATAGAGTTGTTGAAATCTGAACCTGCATGATCTGTTAATGATATTAAATTTCTTTTTTGTATACAATATAAATAGCAGTAATTAAGATATGACATGATATCACACCCAGTCACATTATACTGACACGAGGCAGTCGAGGGGCAATTAAATTTTTGCTAGCCATCTCAGAATAGTAAAAAATGGAAATGAAATATTAAATATATTACAGACTTTTTAAATTTTATAACAAAAGACACCATTAAATTTGCCATTTCATTTGCTTATTTTGATGGAAACAATCATCTGCTTTATGAAACCATTGCTTATTATACTGAATAAAACATATCTTCTTCATAAATATTTTTCAGGTGCTAGCCTATGTGCTTGTATATTTCCTTCTGACGTACACTAAGGTTGCCATAGCTACCCTGTTTCGCTCAGAGGGAAAGAATGCTCTTCTGTGGTGTGGTGCAGTGACACAGTTTGGGTCAGCCATTGGCTCCATCGCCATGTTTGTTATTGTGAATGTGTACCAGGTATTCCAGCAGAAGTATCCCTGTACCTAAGGTAGAAATATGTACAATATCATAATCATGTAGGAATGTGCAAAAGTGTTGAAAATAAATTAACTGTTACTTCTCTAAATAAGGCATCAGTGTTGTGCATAGCATTATATTGTCAGAAATGTTGTGCATATTTTTTTGTATCATTGTAAGTTAATTGTATAGGTATGTTTGTATCCCCAAGTAAAATTATCTAATTTCAGGACATTGCCTTTATTTCATAGATAGCATAATTCTAAAAGCAACCTGAATAATAATTACAAATGCGCAATTCAACATTTTAGAGGACTCTCATCCATTTTAAATGAATTTATAAACATGAAATATAAACTAAAGACACTTTTGCTAGATTTTGTTTGAACACTTTTCATAGCATTGATTTGATATTCATAACCATGACATTAATATTTTGTGTGTATTGTGGGTATGCATGTGTATGCGTATGTGCAAGTGTGTCTCTCTCTTGTGTTTTAGATTTATTCATATCGGCATACACTCGTCAGTAATGGGAACAAGTATGTTGTGATATATTTGATATATTGACATGCTATTGTTAAAAAACATTAGTTTCAACACAAAGTGTTTGATCTCGTTTATGCATTTATTTATTTACAGTGTTTATTGAACTAATATGTCTTGTGTCATATTGCTGTATTTTATGTTTTAGGTTAATTGAATTTAGTACTATTATTCCACAATTTTCGTAAGGATGATTGTTGTGAGTTTAGATAATGACTTATGCTACATATATTATAGGTTTATATAATTTTCAAAACTTTATATTAAATACATTCATATTAATATTTTTATGTACTTGATATATATTATTCTTAACTCTTATGAAGAAATTCTACAAAACTTTAAGGGTCTGTTTATTGCTAAAATAAGGGTTAAAATTTTCATAAAAACTGTATGTTCAGTTTGCTGCAATGTCATTAAAGGAGACAATATATTGTTAATATTGTTGCAGTAAAGCATGTGTCATAACTGTATAGAAATGACATGAAATACAGATAGAAATTGCGAATAAAATAATTTTGGGGGGAAAATTGCATTATGTCATCACAAGTTGGATCTTTCGAGAAAAAAAGAAGCTTTTGGTCAGAAAGGTTTATCAAAGGCGCAGATCAAAAATCTACCATTTGTGACTGTTTGGGTGTGTGGCCCATCATGAAATGCAGTCAGTTTAGTATTGTGTTTTGAAGCCAAGTTAACTAAAATTTACACTCTTGTATGTTGATGGCATTCTGCCAGTGACATTATGTTAGTACAGTCACAAAAATTGCCAGAATTTTCTTCTGCCAGTTATTTTGTGGACTGTTGCTTACAACATGGTTTAATAATTAATGGCGTAAAAATCAAGTAGACTATTTTGTTTAGTTACTCATATTTAACTGATAAAATACCACAATCATGCTGAGATTTTGTTGACCCTTTACACCCTATTATTATGTTGTTATCATGAGATGCTTCAGTTGTCAATATTTGAGCATTATGTTTACTATTTAAAAAAGATTCTGTTATAATTATATATGCTTAAAGTCTGTATAAGGTATAGGTATTATTAATTTTGATATTAATAATATGGGTCATATTTAATTAATATTTATTTGATGCAGTAAAGAGCTTTTAGACTGCCTTATACAATTGTATGTATGGTGAAAAAGATGAATAAGTACCATCCATAGACAGACGTTGAAATGTGTTGATAATAGGGGCCAACTTCAATAGTCATTGCAGGAATTTTTTGTATTTTTATAATATTTAGGCATGGTATGCCCACAACAACTAGATCTCTTTAAACCTGATTAAATTATCATTCCATCTTTGCAACTTTTTGCTTACTTCTAAGCAGTGAAGTATTTGAATTACAACTCTAAAGACCAGAAAACGTCTCAAATAAACATTTTCTAGCAAGTATGACATTGACGTTTTTGGACAAAAATTTTAGTTTTTGAAACAATGTGCAAGGGGTTTATCAATCAATTTTTAATAAAACTTCTATTTTGAGATAGAGAAAAGGTCAGTTTTTGTATTGGCTACTGAATAAAAATGTTTGATTAAACATGTGTTATGGTATTAAAGTTGAAAACACTTGGGGTTTTTTAAAGTTTGTATTAAAGAAGAAATCTTTCATGCAGCACAAGAAAGTATATTATTTCCTCCAAAGAATGATACATGCAACAAGAGAACAGGAGCAGTTCTAACCTATTGCACTTGTTTTTGAATATCTAGACTTCACACTAAATTACCTGAGCATCATATAAGTGCTTTTTTTAAAAATTACGACATCATTTTCAGTGCCGTCAGTCTGATGTAATTCTGATGTCATGTTATTAAAATGTGTTGATTTTTTCTGGATAAGTAGAGAATAGAATTTTGTCATAATTTCTTGTTTAGCTAAAATATTTTCAAAAGCCAAACTGTTTAAGTTGATGTCGATGAGATCTAACAAATGGTATATATTAATATACAATACATAAATTTTTGAAAAACAAACTCAACTTGTGGATGCTAGAATAAGCATATCTAGGGAAATAGAAGTTAATTGGAAGGGTTTGTTATTATGAATGCATATTTACATGGAGGAAAGAAATAGTTTGTCAAAATTTACTCATGGCATAATAACACTGTGCTTAACATCATCTTCATTCACTGCCATGTGTAATCATTGCAGATTAATGTGAACATGCTTGTTTTTGTATTTACTTTCTGTTCATTCATATATAAAAGCTGAATGTTTGACACATCCAATTATACTGCAAATATGATATATGTCTCTAGATTTAGCATTTTACAGCTCATGCATAGTTTTCCCTTTTTATCTCCAATTTTGCACTTTAATCTTATTTTAAAACATGCAAGTTAAATCATATTTTTCTCAATTGCATATAACCTCTTAACTCACAAAAATTATATAGTCTTCACCTAAATACATATGCTTCATTGTAGTTAATGTTTTTACTGCTATATTTAAATATTTTTATAACCAGGCTTTATGTTTGTATCAGAGTTATTCTGCAGTTGTTAAATTACTTATAACAGGCTTTATGTTGACTGATATGATTTGTTGATAAGTTTCATCATGAGTGCAAACCAATACCATTTGTTTTGCATTTGTTTTGCATGACAATTAAAACATTAATAAAATCCACGTTTCAGTCTGGCCCACTTATTGCACAAGCTATAAAAATATATGTTTTGTATAAGTTTTGTACACGAGGATTATTATGTCAAGGGAGACCATTAAGTAAAATTATTCTAAATTTTCGCTTTATGCGTTATCTCCCTTTTATGTTTCTGCATGCAGTGAATAGTTAAAACGGCATTTGATTTTGTACTTACTAACATCTTATGATTGATATTGAAAATTAAAAATCACATTGTATCTCAAAATGTGGCCTTTGCTTTCGGTAACCTATATATTAAGATATGAAGGTAGTTAAATTAAGGTTGATTGCATTTATGAACAGATTGCAATATGAACATTATTTAGAACAATCACTTATTTGTTCTTATATTTCCAACCTAAAGAAGCGACCATTTTCTAAATCGTATATTGTACATATAATTTTAAGTGCATAAATTTGATTTGGAAATATCTGCCTGCATTATTCAGACCATAAACGCCTCGCTTGGCTGTTAATGTGCCGGCATGGAAAGTACTGAACTAGAATGTCTCGTTTCACTAGTCAACAAGTCCGGCATCTAGGTGTGGTTACCGCGCACCTGACTTTTTTCATGGGTACCAAAATGATCGTAAGGGTATCTATCTGTCACTCAACTTAGATTTGAAATAATTTATTATGCAAATTAGTCAACATGAATATCTTAACTGAGAATCTAAAAGTAAACTTCATTTTCGAAAAGTTGAAATGTTAAAAGTAAACGGTGTTGGTAACTGTATTTTGCGGAACGGAACGGAACAATATCATGCAGAACGATTCATTAAATATTCTCAATGGAAATGTTTATTTGTAAATAACATTCCATTTCTATAAGTTCCAGTCAACCAACCCTCCAAAAAGTTACTCTTTCTTGCGATGAGTTAAAGGTAATGTTTAAAGGTAATTATTTAGACTCTACTACATGTTAGCTAGACTATTACAAAGCCTTGTTCCGTTCCGCAAAATACAGTTAGCTGTGTGGGTATTTGTATTTTGCTAAACGGAATGGAACAACATACAGAACTAATTAAAACACGAGAATAATTATGATAATAAGTAAATGTATAGGTGCATGCGCAGATTTCTTTCATCAAAGATTATTTTTACCCATTTCAAGTGATAAAAAATCTGGAACTGAAATTCTGAAAAGTAATTAATATGAAAATATTTCAGTTGTCAAGGAACTTTATTACTAAGCTCGACAGAGTGTCGCAATTTTCATAGTCTCTTTCAATTTCTCTTCTATTGCATAACATCTCATGTCAGATCTATTTTATATGTACTCATCTAAAGGAGGTGATAAATAGTGTCCAGCCAAACCAAATGATAAAAAGTATAGAAGTAGAATCTGACATTTCCCGTTTGGTACCCCATCACGTGTTCCGTTCCGTTCTTCAAGATACTAATAACCATATGACCTTAAAGGAATCCTATATTCTCTTGTCAAATTTATTGCCACTCTACCATTTAAACGAAATGAACATTTTCTTTATTATGCAGTTGACTAATTCTTTAACTAACATTTAAAATATTTTAGTAAGTATGCCGTTTTGGGCTCGACATCGAGCATCTGAATGAGACGTTTACTTACAGCCTCACGCCAATTGTCCCTATCCAGAGCCTATTCATCAGAAGTGGTTGATAGGCGGCAGAGCCTTGTCCTCTACCAGGGTGACATGGCAAGTCATCTTCGAGCTGTACTCTGTCCCAGTCACTGACCATAAGCACCAGATGTTGAGGGCCCAGTCAGAGGATTCCATTCACTTGAATATAATGTTTACACATAAAACTTCGCAATACACAATAAAAATGGATTCCATAAAAGCAATGCGGAGCCAATAACATAAGAATAAAAAAGTACCCTTATTGTTTTCTATACGACATAAAAACTGACATGGAAGCGATATAAAGAGACGCCACCGCCTTGTATGTTTTTAAGATTGAAATTGTTGACTGTAAAAGTGTTGAACCCAGGCGCGTGGCTGACTGCACGTAGTTGCGTACACGCTGTCTCCAAGGAATGAAAAACAAACAGATGGAATCTGCAATAAAAATCTTACCCATGTAAAGGGAAGGTTATTTTTAATGCAATTAACTAGTGCCACTTTTTACCTCATAAAATGCAAAATTGCTAAATCGATCAAGTAACGCGTTTGTAGCTGCCCTTCTTTGGAATGTTACAATTCTTGTACTCCTATATTGCATGAAATCGAGACGATCACACCGTGGTAGTATCTGGTGGAGGAATATGTACTGAATGGTAAATGTTCGTCGTTTACCGCTGCTTTTATGTTTCTTCAAATATACAGTGGTTTTTGCATTTAATCGGCCCACGAAAAAATATCTTTCTTGTAAGGATGACGTATTAGTTGCTACGTCATAGACATCGCCACTAGTTTAGTCACGTGACTTGCTTACATAAATCCGCATTCGAATCATCTGTGGCCCTTTCCGTACACGTTCGAAAAGAAACTTCGAAGGTAAGAGTATAAGCACACCAGTATTTTCGGCATATGCTTCGGTCTTCCTACTTCGTAAAGTAGCTCCTCATTTAAAGACAGTTAAGTTGCCACTTTGAAATAACGCAAGCAAATAATAGAAATGGCTTATTTTGAAAAATGCATTGATTATCCACATCAGGCCTTTACAGTCAAACGCATGCTTTTACCTAAAATCAGGACTACAACACACGAATCGGTGCTGTAAGGTCCGCGCCGCTCCTAACATTTTACTTGTTTGCATCCAACACATTTACATACGTGTACTGTCCTTGTTCTTATCATATATAAATACTGCGTTTACAATGTCAGTTTTCACCTCGTGTAACAAAAAGTGAATGTTGTACATAGGTATCGGCAAATAGATAAAAAAGAGCTCCACATGATTCTCTCTCTTGTCTGTTTGGCGGGCATTCTAACCCTGATAAATTGTTATTGTGTTTTTTTCTTTCTTTCTTAAAATTTCGAAACATGTTACTAAATGTACGCGAGGATTCTGTACGCCCTTACTTACGAAAGAAGATAGGAAAGCTCTTCGATACGTCTGTCCATGTTCGGTCTGCATGTTAACAAATTGAAATTATCTATAAGCAACAATACAGCCATTAGCCAGACAAAATGCCTCTTCTGGTCAATCCATTGAGTATGCAGGGAAGAAATCTGATTTTAGATGCAATGTTTATGCAACATTTAAAGATTTCCGCAATATACATAAATGATTTCTGTAAGATCCGCGCGAATCTAAAGATAGCATGACAAGCTGCCGGCGTGCAGGAATGCTTTTATAGCATCTGAGAAGTGTTTGTGGTCAAATCAATCGGAAGGTGTTTTAAATTCACACCCTAATGATGTCAAGACACGTTTTCAAAAGGATCTTATTAAAGATTCGGATAATAAGCTCACTTGCATAAGAAAAACGTGCAACACACTAAGATCGCTTTTATAACATACCTGAAGTGGACTTGGTCAAGAGGCAAAGGTTATAGACTCAGGATCGGATGGTTCCGAATACAAACCCCAGACCCGTTCTGACAAATTTTCAAAAAGATCTTATTAACGATTTGAAAAAATGATTAAATAAACTTTCAACACATGTAAGCATTTATAACATGGTTGAAGTGTTCTTGGTCAGAGGTTAAGGTTATGGAAAAGGGATCGGAGGGTTCGGTGTTCAAAACCTAGACCTGACATGAGATTTCGTTCCTTGTCCAAGATTTTCATTACACGAAGATTTTGCGAAAACAATATATGTTCAGACTTGCTTCCTTGGATGATTTTAAAATATTGCTTATTATAATAAGACAGTTTGATATTTTGTAGTATTTCGGACAATGGCATCCAACCTTTCACTTCACAGCAACTTTTGTTAAGATGTATTTTTAATGTCAGTTCAGTGTGTAATTATAAACTATAGTAGCACATACTTACGTAATAACATTGCTTCGTTAATGTCCGATCCCGTTCTACAAAAAATAGTTGGACAGGTTTGGAACTTGCTAAAACGTGTACAAAATGTATATAAAAAAAGACCAAAGTTATTCTTTAAACAGTCCCCAATATGTCTATCAGTCCCCTATGCCGTTCTTACAACGTTCAGATCGTGTGCAGTTGTCGCATTTTCCTCGACGGTGCACCATTTTCAACCAGTTCAAACTCTTTTTCAGTCCGTTCGCAACTAGTGCTACTACGCTCCCTATACGTCAAAATCCGTTCTAGCTAGTTCGTAACCCGACCATTCCGTTTATAGACAGTTCAACTCGTTCTGAATACATTCTTATCTCGTTTCCAGTCCGTCCAGAACGTAATGACAACCACGTCCTGACATGACAGCTATAGCAATCCACAACGTTTGTGCCAGTTTTCGTTCGCGTTCGACGCTTCAGGTGATCAGCGTTAATCCAAAAATGTAAGAAGACGTGGCAAAGTTGACGCTAAAGAAGGAACTGACTGCACCTGCTGAACTAAAGCCATTCCAGATCAGCCCTAATGTCATGGTCCGGTTGCTGAGTCTATACGTAAAGAAGCAATCACAGCTGCAAAAGTATCCATTTAACTACTAAAAACGGCCAGTATTTATAACAGTCTTTGGTTGTTTTGCAAACAGGGTAAACGTTGTAAGAGCTGCGTGAGAACGAAATAAACATCATAAAATGTAAAGAGCGTACCTTGAACACACAGCGAACTTTAGGAACTGTATAAAGACTGTATAAAACGTGTTGCAAACATGTTTCAAACTTCTAAGATGTTGTTTTTTTTAAGTAAAGACTGAACTAAGGACGTAATGCGGTCGTAGTAAGCCTGTGTGTGAACGAGATGAACGAACTGCAAACAAATTCAATCGGTGTGCACACGTATTACCGGACTAATGTCCGATCTCATCGCGCCAAAGAACGTTCCTAATACAATCTTAGTACGTCAATTCCGTCGACAGTACGTCCATTCCGTTTTAAGTACGTTGTCACAGACAAACGGGATGGCAGCCCGGAATCTGAAACACCATGCCCATGCAAACCCGTTTAAGCTCGTCCATTAAGTTCGGAAACAGTCGTTAAAACGTTTCTACTACGTCCACTACCATTTACAAACAGATTTGTCACGTTCGGCTACATGTTTCAAAACGTAGGAAGAACGAGTTTGGTATAAATGTGGTATTAGAGCTCTGTAAAACCTGTTTAAGGACGCTAGTCTGTCGCTTTTGCCGACTGACCGTGCCATGGCGGTAACTGTTGGGTTTGCTCTGTCTGTTTATTGACTCGTCCCAAATCTGTTTTTACTTCAACATTGGCTTGCAGGTGAATGTGTCTTTTCAAACTTCGGTATATGTTGCATTGCTCGTAGAACTTGTTCATAATTCTTCATTACAGTTAATTGTAATAATGTTAGTAACTTGTTGTTTTTCTACATATGTAGCATCTTGTGAAACCTATTGTATAGTGTCAGTTTTGCTTTTTATTTTGTTTTGAATCATTCTATGGTCAAAATAATTCCGTAGTATATGAAATGTACAACGCGTTGGAAATTGGAAAGCAGGCACGTCTTCAGCTGCAAACGAAAACCTCTTCTAAAACGTAGATTATACATTAAGAATGCACCAGAGTCACTAACATTCGATCATAGAAAATAATTTAGTAAATATTCAATACATTAATAATAATGTTGCATTTTATCTTAAATAGGGTCTAAAATAAATGTTCATACATACCGAATTCGACCAAAATTAACTGCATTACCTGGTACCTATTACACCCTTGTAATCTGAATCTAAAAATCCCGAGTGCACAATTCGTCTCTGATCGCGCATGATAGTGACAGAGATGGCTTCAGGGAAACAAAAAGGCCCAATCGGACATTTTTTAGGCTTTTAATATAACATGTTCATTGGACTTTTCTGAATATATGTTTTATATTGTTGGCTTTGGTATTAACTTTAATATGATATTTTGAGCAAAGCCGATAAATGTGAAATAATGACTCCGTTCCGCCGGAACTGTACGTAACGTCTTCCATGTAGAATGTCCATCTATAAATAGAATGTATCACTTGAAATTGTCCGCGTTCGTGTATACTTTCAAGTTGTGAGTTTCTTACCGACAGAATCGTACACATGTATTATTTATTTGTGCTATACAATTTTAGGAATATTATTCTGTACTTAACTGCTAGTCATGATATGACTACGTATATGTAGGCCTACGTTTGCGATTTTAGAAGATCAAGTGATAATTCAGTGTTAGTGGCAAAAAAACGTGATACATGCATTTATTATAATTCGTGATATGTACTGTAGACATGCACCAATAAAAGTTGGTCTATATTTACACGTCTCTACCTTTTCCTCAAACTGTATGATTCGGTTCAAATGTTCGTATATTTTTATCTTTCAGGTCTGACAGCCCCTACACCCCCGGCCCAACCCCCTTACAACCGCTATGGCCCCACCCTCTTTCATTTAACTGCATATATCCTGATTTAACCGAAATGATCAGAGCTGGCAAAATTCCTTTAACGGTACACAGTATTGAGTTCGAACCCAAGACCTCCTCCGTAATCAGGTGCTCTAACACCTGGCCTACCTGAACAGTGAGCTTTTAACCTTCCTTATTTTAAGCCAGGTATCAACTGGACAGAACCACCAGTACCTAGCACGTTCCTGCTCCGCATGGTGTTCTGATGAATTAATTCTGACGGCACTAAAAAGGGCTGTAAAATCCCAGTACCGAGGGCGGGGGATCGAATCCAGGACCTCCTGCTCTTGAGGTAGGTGCTCTAGCAACTGAGCTACATGGGGACCTGCCTCTGGGGAAAGCATTCTCACTACATCAAGTACACCTGTTGATGTAGTTCAATTCCAATGCATTGTTAACATAACCGAATGTGAATGAGAGATTATGTTCTTCTGGAAACGTCCGATATGTATATTAAATTGGATTGAATGTAGTTTTAAGAAAACAAATACTTATATGGTAAAATTACTTGCAGAATTTTAATATATACATTAATAACTACTTATTGCAAAAGATAACGCGTTCATTTTGACGCCAAATTACGTTGGCTGTTTTCTGCTGTATCTCCCTTGAAGAATCATTTATGATTCCGTTCTATTTTTAACTTATGATATTCCGTTCTATTTTAAGCTTAGTGACGTCTATATTTATGTGGTACCGCCACCTAGCGTCTGAATGATGTCAATTCTTAACTTGTACATTAGTGATTTGTGACTTGAGAATTGTGACTTTGAGATTTGTAACTTGTAAATTGTAAGCGAACATAACATTTGTGACTTGATAATTGTGACTTGAGATTTGTAATTTCCAAATTGTATACAAGAAATGTGAATTTGATACAAGTAAAAAAAAAGGTGTTTGTGCAAACAAATAGCAAATTTAAGCATATCCAGTGTTGCAATTTGCAAATAAGAAATTGAATTTAGGCGGAAATCCCCTTCCATAGTCCTCCTGATACACTTGTGAGGCTGCAAGTATTACCGGTCTTTCACAAGTCTGCTTCACTCGTGATGGTTCTCCCTGACACACTTGTGAGGCTGCAAGTATTACCGGTCTGTTACAAATGTGCTTCACTCGTGATGGTTCTCCCTGACACACTTGTGAGGCTGCAAGTATTACCGGTCTGTTACAAATGTGCTTCACTCGTGATGGTTCTCCCTGATACACTTGTGAGGCTGCAAGTATTACCGGTCTGTTACAAATGTGCTTCACTCGTGATGGTTCTCCCTGATACACTTGTGAGGCTGCAAGTATTACCGGTCTGTCACAAATGTGCTTCACTCGTGATGGTTCTCCCTGATACACTTGTGAGGCTGCAAGTATTACCGGTCTTTCACAAGTCTGCTTCACTCGTGATGGTTCTCCCTGACACACTTGTGAGGCTGCAAGTATTACCGGTCTGTTACAAATGTGCTTCACTCGTGATGGTTCTCCCTGACACACTTGTGAGGCTGCAAGTATTACCGGTCTGTTACAAATGTGCTTCACTCGTGATGGTTCTCCCTGATACACTTGTGAGGCTGCAAGTATTACCGGTCTGTTACAAATGTGCTTCACTCGTGATGGTTCTCCCTGATACACTTGTGAGGCTGCAAGTATTACCGGTCTGTCACAAATGTGCTTCACTCGTGATGGTTCTCCCTGATACACTTGTGAGGCTGCAAGTATTACCGGTCTTTCACAAGTCTGCTTCACTCGTGATGGTTCTCCCTGACACACTTGTGAGGCTGCAAGTATTACCGGTCTGTTACAAATGTGCTTCACTCGTGATGGTTCTCCCTGACACACTTGTGAGGCTGCAAGTATTACCGGTCTGTTACAAATGTGCTTCACTCGTGATGGTTCTCCCTGACACACTTGTGAGGCTGCAAGTATTACCGGTCTGTTACAAATGTGCTTCACTCGGGATGGTTCTCCCTGACACACTTGTGAGGCTGCAAGTATTACCGGTCTGTTACAAATGTGCTTCACTCGTGATGTTTCTCCCTGACACACTTGTGAGGCTGCAAGTATTACCGGTCTGTCACAAATGTGCTTCACTCGGGATGGTTCTCCCTGACACACTTGTGAGGCTGCAAGTATTACCGGTCTGTTACAAATGTGCTTCACTCGGGATGGTTCTCCCTGACACACTTGTGAGGTTGCAAGTATTACCGGTCTGTTACAAATGTGCTTCACTCGTGATGGTTCTCCCTGACACACTCGTGAGGCTGCAAGTATTACCGGTCTGTCACAAATGTGCTTCACTCGTGATGTTTCTCCCTGACACACTTGTGAGGCTGCAAGTATTACCGGTCTGTCACAAATGTGCTTCACTCGGGATGGTTCTCCCTGACACACTTGTGAGGCTGCAAGTATTACCGGTCTGTCACAAGTCTGCTTCACTCGGGATGGTTCTCCCTGACACACTCGTGAGGCTGCAAGTATTACCGGTCTTTCACAAGTCTGCTTCACTCGTAATGTTTCTCCCTGACACACTTGTGAGGCTGCAAGTATTACCGGTCTTTCACAAGTCTGCTTCACTCGTGATGTTTCTCCTTGACACACTTGTGAGGCTGCAAGTATTACCGGTCTTTCACAAGTCTGCTTCAATCGTGATGTTTCTCCCTGACACACTTGTGAGGCTGCAAGTATTACCGGTCTGTTACAAATGTGCTTCACTCGGGATGGTTCTCCCTGACACACTTGTGAGGCTGCACGTATTACCGGTCTGTTACAAGTCTGCTTCACTCGTGATGGTTCTCCCTGACACACTCGTGAGGCTGCAAGTATTACCGGTCTGTTACAAATGTGCTTCACTCGGGATGGTTCTCCCTGACACACTTGTGAGGCTGCAAGTATTACTGGTCTTTCACAAGTCTGCTTCACTCGTGATGGTTCTCCCTGACACACCTGTGAGGCTGCAAGTATTACCGGTCTGTTACAAATGTGCTTCACTCGTGATGGTTCTCCCTGACACACTTGTGAGGCTGCAAGTATTACCGGTCTGTTACAAATGTGCTTCACTCGTGATGTTTCTCCCTGACACACTTGTGAGGCTGCAAGTATTACCGGTCTGTCACAAATGTGCTTCACTCGGGATGGTTCTCCCTGACACACTTGTGAGGCTGCAAGTATTACCGGTCTGTCACAAGTCTGCTTCACTCGGGATGGTTCTCCCTGACACACTTGTGAGGCTGCAAGTATTACCGGTCTGTCACAAATGTGCTTCACTCGGGATGGTTCTCCCTGACACACTTGTGAGGCTGCAAGTATTACCGGTCTTTCACAAGTCTGCTTCACTCGTGATGGTTCTCCCTGACACACTTGTGAGGTTGCAAGTATTACCGGTCTGTCACAAATGTGCTTCACTCGGGATGGTTCTCCCTGACACACTTGTGAGGCTGCAAGTATTAACGGTCTGTCACAAATGTGCTTCACTCGTGATGGTTCTCCCTGACACACTTGTGAGGCTGCAAGTATTACTGGTCTGTCACAAATATGCTTCACTCGGGATGGTTCTGCCTGACACACTTGTGAGGCTGCAAGTATTACCGGTCTGTCACAAATGTGCTTCACTCGTGATGGTTCTCCCTGACACACTCGTGAGGCTGCAAGTATTACCGGTCTGTCACAAATATGCTTCACTCGGGATGGTTCTCCCTGACACACTTGTGAGGCTGCAAGTATCACCGGTCTTTCACAAGTCTGCTTCAACCGGGATGTTTCTCCCTGACACACTTGTGAGGCTGCAAGTATTACCGGTCTGTCACAAGTCTGCTTCAACCGGGATGTTTCTCCCTGACACACTTGTGAGGCTGCAAGTATTACCGGTCTTTCACAAGTCTGCTTCAACTGGGATGTTTCTCTCTGACACACTTGTGAGGCTGCAAGTATTACCGGTCTGTCACAAGTCTGCTTCAACCGGGATGTTTCTCCCTGACACACTTGTGAGGCTGCAAGTATTACCGGTCTTTCACAAGTCTGCTTCAACCGGGATGTTTCTCCCTGACACACTTGTGAGGCTGCAAGTATTACCGGTCTTTCACAAGTCTGCTTCAACCGGGATGGTTCTCCCTGACACACTTGTGAGGCTGCAAGTATTACCGGTCTCTTACAAGTCTGCTTCAACCGGGATGTTTCTCCCTGACACACTTGTGAGGCTGCAGGTATTACCGGTCTGTTACAAATGTGCTTCACTCGTGATGGTTCTCCCTGACACACTCGTGAGGCTGCAAGTATTACCGGTCTGTTACAAATGTGCTTCAATCGGGATGGTTCTCCCTGACACACTTGTGAGGCTGCAAGTATTACCGGTCTGTCACAAATGTGCTTCACTCGTGATGGTTCTCCCTGACACACTCGTGAGGCTGCAAGTATTACCGGTCTGTTACAAATGTGCTTCACTCGGGATGGTTCTCCCTGACACACTCGTGAGGCTGCAAGTATTACCGGTCTGTTACAAACGTGCTTCACTCGTGATGGTTCTCCCTGACACACTTGTGAGGCTGCAAGTATTACCGGTCAGTTACAAGTCTGCTTCACTCGTGATGTTTCTCCTTGACACACTTGTGAGGCTGCAAGTATTACCGGTCTGTCACAAATGTGCTTCACTCGGGATGGTTCTCCCTGACACACTTGTGAGGCTGCAAGTATTACCGGTCTTTCACAAGTCTGCTTCACTCGTGATGGTTCTCCCTGACACACTTGTGAGGTTGCAAGTATTACCGGTCTGTCACAAATGTGCTTCACTCGGGATGGTTCTCCCTGACACACTTGTGAGGCTGCAAGTATTAACGGTCTGTCACAAATGTGCTTCACTCGTGATGGTTCTCCCTGACACACTTGTGAGGCTGCAAGTATTACTGGTCTGTCACAAATATGCTTCACTCGGGATGGTTCTCCCTGACACACTTGTGAGGCTGCAAGTATTACCGGTCTGTCACAAATGTGCTTCACTCGTGATGGTTCTCCCTGACACACTCGTGAGGCTGCAAGTATTACCGGTCTGTCACAAATATGCTTCACTCGGGATGGTTCTCCCTGACACACTTGTGAGGCTGCAAGTATCACCGGTCTTTCACAAGTCTGCTTCAACCGGGATGTTTCTCCCTGACACACTTGTGAGGCTGCAAGTATTACCGGTCTGTCACAAGTCTGCTTCAACCGGGATGTTTCTCCCTGACACACTTGTGAGGCTGCAAGTATTACCGGTCTTTCACAAGTCTGCTTCAACTGGGATGTTTCTCTCTGACACACTTGTGAGGCTGCAAGTATTACCGGTCTGTCACAAGTCTGCTTCAACCGGGATGTTTCTCCCTGACACACTTGTGAGGCTGCAAGTATTACCGGTCTTTCACAAGTCTGCTTCAACCGGGATGTTTCTCCCTGACACACTTGTGAGGCTGCAAGTATTACCGGTCTTTCACAAGTCTGCTTCAACCGGGATGGTTCTCCCTGACACACTTGTGAGGCTGCAAGTATTACCGGTCTCTTACAAGTCTGCTTCAACCGGGATGTTTCTCCCTGACACACTTGTGAGGCTGCAGGTATTACCGGTCTGTTACAAATGTGCTTCACTCGTGATGGTTCTCCCTGACACACTCGTGAGGCTGCAAGTATTACCGGTCTGTTACAAATGTGCTTCAATCGGGATGGTTCTCCCTGACACACTTGTGAGGCTGCAAGTATTACCGGTCTGTCACAAATGTGCTTCACTCGTGATGGTTCTCCCTGACACACTCGTGAGGCTGCAAGTATTACCGGTCTGTTACAAATGTGCTTCACTCGGGATGGTTCTCCCTGACACACTCGTGAGGCTGCAAGTATTACCGGTCTGTTACAAACGTGCTTCACTCGTGATGGTTCTCCCTGACACACTTGTGAGGCTGCAAGTATTACCGGTCAGTTACAAGTCTGCTTCACTCGTGATGTTTCTCCTTGACACACTTGTGAGGCTGCAAGTATTACCGGTCTGTTACAAGTCTGCTTCACTCGTGATGGTTCTCCCTGACACACTCGTGAGGCTGCAAGTATTACCGGTCTGTTACAAATGTGCTTCACTCGGGATGGTTCTCCCTGACACACTCGTGAGGCTGCAAGTATAACCGGTCTGTTACAAGTCTGCTTCACTCGTGATGGTTCTCCCTGATACACTCGTGAGGCTGCAAGTATTACCGGTCTGTTACAAATGTGCTTCACTCGGGATGGTTCTCCCTGACACACTCGTGAGGCTGCAAGTATTACCGGTCTGTTACAAATGTGCTTCACTCGTGATGGTTCTCCCTGACACACTCGTGAGGCTGCAAGTATTACCGGTCTGTCACAAATGTGCTTCACTCGGGATGGGTCTCCCTGACACACTTGTGAGGCTGCAAGTATTACCGGTCTGTCACAAATGTGCTTCACTCGGGATGTTTCTCCCTGACACACTCGTGAGGCTGCAAGTATTACCGGTCTGTCACAAATGTGCTTCACTCGGGATGGGTCTCCCTGACACACTTGTGAGGCTGCAAGTATTACCGGTCTGTTACAAATGTGCTTCACTCGTGATGGTTCTCCCTGACACACTCGTGAGGCTGCAAGTATTACCGGTCTGTTACAAGTCTGCTTCACTCATGATGTTTCTCCCTGACACACTTGTGAGGCTGCAAGTATTACCGGTCTGTTACAAATGTGCTTCACTCGGGATGGGTCTCCCTGACACACTTGTGAGGCTGCAAGTATTACCGGTCTGTTACAAATGTGCTTCACTCGTGATGTTTCTCCCTGACACACTTGTGAGGCTGCAAGTATTACCGGTCTGTCACAAGTCTGCTTCACTCATGATGTTTCTCCCTGACACCCTTGTGTGGCTGCAAGTATTACCGGTCTGTTACAAATGTGCTTCACTCGTGATGGTTCTCCCTGACACACTTGTGAGGCTGCAAGTATTACCGGTCTGTCACAAATGTGCTTCACTCGGGATGGTTCTCCCTGACACACTTGTGAGGCTGCAAGTATTACCGGTCTGTTACAAGTCTGCTTCACTCGTGATGGGTCTCCCTGACACACTTGTGAGGCTGCAAGTATTACCGGTCTGTTACAAGTCTGCTTCACTCGTGATGGTTCTCCCTGACACACTTGTGAGGCTGCAAGTATTACCGGTCTGTTACAAATGTGCTTCACTCGGGATGTTTCTCCCTGACACACTTGTGAGGCTGCAAGTATTACCGGTCTGTTACAAATGTGCTTCACTCGGGATGGGTCTCTCTGACACACTTGTGAGGCTGCAAGTATTACCGGTCTGTTACAAATGTGCTTCACTCGTGATGTTTCTCCATGACACACTCGTGAGGCTGCAAGTATTACCGGTCTGTTACAAATGTGCTTCACTCGGGATGGGTCTCCCTGACACACTTGTGAGGCTGCAAGTATTACCGGTCTGTTACAAATGTGCTTCACTCGTGATGTTTCTCCATGACACACTCGTGAGGCTGCAAGTATTACCGGTCTGTTACAAGTCTGCTTCTTTCGTGATGGTTCTCCCTGACACACTTGTGAGGCTGCAAGTATTACCGGTCTGTTACAAGTCTGCTTCACTCGGGATGGTTCTCCCTGACACACTTGTGAGGCTGCAAGTATTACCGGTCTGTTACAAATGTGCTTCACTCGGGATGGTTCTCCCTGACACACTCGTGAGGCTGCAAGTATTACCGGTCTGTTACAAATGTGCTTCACTCGGGATGGTTCTCCCTGACACACTCGTGAGGCTGCAAGTATTACCGGTCTGTTACAAATGTGCTTCACTCGGGATGGGTCTCCCTGACACACTTGTGAGGCTGCAAGTATTACCGGTCTGTCACAAATGTGCTTCACTCGGGATGGTTCTCCCTGACACACTTGTGAGGCTGCAAGTATTACCGGTCTGTTACAAATGTGCTTCACTCGGGATGGTTCTCCCTGACACACTTGTGAGGCTGCAAGTATTACCGGTCTGTTACAAATGTGCTTCACTCGAGATGGTTCTCCCTGACACACTCGTGAGGCTGCAAGTATTACCGGTCTGTTACAAATGTGCTTCACTCGGGATGGTTCTCCCTGACACACTTGTGAGGCTGCAAGTATTACCGGTCTGTTACAAATGTGCTTCACTCGGGATGGTTCTCCCTGACACACTCGTGAGGCTGCAAGTATTACCGGTCTGTTACAAATGTGCTTCACTCGTGATGGTTCTCCCTGACACACTCGTGAGGCTGCAAGTATTACCGGTCTGTCACAAATGTGCTTCACTCGTGATGGTTCTCCCTGACACACTTGTGAGGCTGCAAGTATTACCGGTCTGTCACAAGTCTGCTTCACTCGTGATGGTTCTCCCTGACACACTCGTGAGGCTGCAAGTATTACCGGTCTGTCACAAATGTGCTTCACTGGGGATGTTTCTCCTTGACACACTTGTGAGGCTGCAAGTATTACCGGTCTGTTACAAATGTGCTTCACTCGTGATGGTTCTCCCTGACACACTTGTGAGGCTGCAAGTATTACCGGTCTGTCACAAGTCTGCTTCACTCATGATGTTTCTCCTTGACACACTTGTGAGGCTGCAAGTATTACCGGTCTGTTACAAGTCTGCTTCACTCGTGATGTTTCTCCTTGACACACTTGTGAGGCTGCAAGTATTACCGGTCTGTTACAAGTCTGCTTCACTCGTGATGTTTCTCCTTGACACACTCGTGAGGCTGCAAGTATTACCGGTCTGTCACAAGTCTGCTTCACTCGTGATGGTTCTCCCTGACACACTTGTGAGGCTGCAAGTATTACCGGTCTGTCACAAATGTGCTTCACTCGGGATGTTTCTCCTTGACACACTTGTGAGGCTGCAAGTATTACCGGTCTGTTACAAATGTGCTTCACTCGTGATGGTTCTCCCTGACACACTTGTGAGGCTGCAAGTATTACCGGTCTGTCACAAGTCTGCTTCACTCATGATGTTTCTCCCTGACACACTTGTGAGGCTGCAAGTATTACCGGTCTGTTACAAGTCTGCTTCACTCGTGATGTTTCTCCTTGACACACTTGTGAGGCTGCAAGTATTACCGGTCTGTTACAAGTCTGCTTCACTCGTGATGTTTCTCCTTGACACACTCGTGAGGCTGCAAGTATTACCGGTCTGTCACAAGTCTGCTTCACTCATGATGTTTCTCCCTGACACACTCGTGAGGCTGCAAGTATTACCGGTCTCTTACAAGTCTGCTTCACTCGCGATGTTTCTCCTTGACACACTTGTGAGGCTGCAAGTATTACCGGTCTGCCACAAATGTGCTTCACTCGCGATGTTTCTCCTTGACACACTCGTGAGGCTGCAAGTATTACCGGTCTCTTACAAGTCTGCTTCACTCGCGATGTTTCTCCTTGACACACTTGTGAGGCTGCAAGTATTACCGGTCTGCCACAAATGTGCTTCACTCGGGATGGTTCTCCTTGACACACTCGTGAGGCTGCAAGTATTACCGGTCTGACACAAATGTGCTTCACTCGTGATGGTTCTCCCTGACACACTTGTGAGGCTGCAAGTATTACCGGTCTGTCACAAATGTGCTTCACTCGTGATGTTTCTCATTGACACACTCGTGAGGCTGCAAGTATTACCGGTCTGACACAAATGTGCTTCACTCGTGATGGTTCTCCCTGACACACTTGTGAGGCTGCAAGTATTACCGGTCTGTCACAAATGTGCTTCACTCGTGATGTTTCTCCTTGACACACTCGTGAGGCTGCAAGTATTACCGGTCTGTTACAAATGTGCTTCACTCGTGATGGTTCTCCCTGACACACTTGTGAGGCTGCAAGTATTACCGGTCTGTTACAAATGTGCTTCACTCGGGATGGTTCTCCCTGACACACTTGTGAGGCTGCAAGTATTACCGGTCTGTTACAAATGTGCTTCACTCGTGATGTTTCTCCCTGACACACTTGTGAGGCTGCAAGTATTACCGGTCTGTTACAAATGTGCTTCACTCGGGATGGTTCTCCCTGACACACTTGTGAGGCTGCAAGTATTACCGGTCTGTTACAAATGTGCTTCACTCGTGATGTTTCTCCCTGATACACTTGTGAGGCTGCAAGTATTACCGGTCTGTTACAAGTCTGCTTCACTCGTGATGTTTCTCCCTGACACACTTGTGAGGCTGCAAGTATTACCGGTCTTTTACAAATGTGCTTCACTCGTGATGGTTCTCCCTGACACACTTGTGAGGCTGCAAGTACTACCGGTCTGTTACAAATGTGCTTCACTCGGGATGGTTCTCCCTGACATACTTGTGAGGCTGCAAGTATTACCGGTCTGTTACAAATGTGCTTCACTCGTGATGGTTCTCCCTGACACACTTGTGAGGCTGCAAGTATTACCGGTCTGTTACAAATGTGCTTCACTCTGGATGGTTCTCCCTGACACACTTGTGAGGCTGCAAGTATTACCGGTCTGTTACAAATGTGCTTCACTCGTGATGTTTCTCCCTGACACACTTGTGAGGCTGCAAGTATTACCGGTCTGTCACAAATGTGCTTCACTCGGGATGTTTCTCCATGACACACTTGTGAGGCTGCAAGTATTACCGGTCTGTTACAAGTCAGCTTCACTCGTGATGGTTCTCCCTGACACACTTGTGAGGCTGCAAGTATTACCGGTCTGTCACAAATATGCTTCACTCGTGATGGTTCTCCCTGACACACTTGTGAGGGTGTACGTATTACCGATGTGGTACAGATGTATTTCACTAATGGACGGTCTCCCTGACTAAATTATGAGATTGTTGTTATTACCGATCTGAAACAGGTCTACTTCACGCGTGGTTTTACTGTAGTTGGGAACGCTATATTTAGCCATGACAACCCAACTAGGGGGTGGGCGTCGGGGGTTACATTTTGTTTCCCAAAAATGTGTGTATTTTCACCGATGTGATCAGCAAGATATCAGACGTAGCATACATTGTTAATATAATATTTACTTGTTTGAAAATTGTATTGAGATATAGGTATTTCACTTTTAGATTTTCTTTTTTTAAAACAGAGACAATCTGAGTAAAATAGTTGACACCATTAGAAGTTAATTTTTCACTTGCTGAAACTATTGTATTTTATACTGACATATTTACATATCTTGAAAAGAAATGTCTTAAAGAAAATGACTGAAAACAAAAAAACAACCTAGGAGCTGATTATCGGAGTTGATCATCCCTACGTAAAACAAAGCATCAAAGAAACTTGGTTTTCTGAGGAAAATCTAATATTTGCAAAAGCAGGGTGAAATACTCCCTTTAAAAATGTTGTATTATAAAGACAAAGGAAACTGTAACAAGGTTTGAAGCAATGTTTATGACATAGTCTCTTGAAATATAAATATAAATAGGGATTGGGATTGGGATTAGACGGCATTTTTGCCGATACTGTGCAGCGACATTTCTATCATTATATCACGGGGGCACTTATGAGGTGCCCAGGGACTGAACCCGGCCGCTCCGTTATACTGACACTGACGAGTCAGGCGTAATGCTGTCCCTCTGGCCCCGAACGTCAGGAAGGAAGCCACTTCTACTAACTTTAAAGTCTTTGGTTTGAACCCGCGACCTCCCGAACCGCAAGCCGACGCTCTACCACCTTAGCTATTGCGGCCGGTGAAATATAAATACATATACTTCATTTTAAATTGTGCACAAGCTTCCTTAAACAATACCATTTTGCTACGGTCCTTCTAAGTCCCCAATTAATAACAACCAAACATACTTTAACCAGATAAAAAGACTGGTTAGGTTTTCTTTAATCTGAAAATAAGCGGTAACCTCCTTTTAGTCGTAATAAAGTGTTTCTTTATCGGTTCGATAAACTGCGTTTTATGTATGTTTACATCATTAATGGAAAACCCATCGATTGTTTACATCGTTTATCTAAAATTGCCTTTTATAGTTTGACCAGAAATTATTGAGAATTCATTGCCGTGCAATATTAATCATCAAAGGAAGACCATAAGGAACACACTTGCAACATTCATAGGCCTTACCTTGAACTGTAAAATTATGGTAAAAATAGTATTTTGTTAAATCTTATTCCGCTTCGATACAAGCTTCTATATGTCTGGGCATACTTTGGATGAGAGAAGTTAAAAAATCATGGGTAATACTGTCCCAATATCGCTCCACCTCAACCTTCATATCCTCAATAATTTGTAATCATTTTTGTTTTATATTGTCCTTCATTATTCCCTAAATGTTTTCAATAGGGGTTCAGATCCAGACTATAACTTGGCCAGTCGAGTAGGGTCACGTGATTGTCCTTAACCCACCTTATGGAATGAATTGCCTTGCGTTTCGGGTCGTTGTCCTGCTGGAAAATCCATTTATTTCCATACAACACATGTGGTGTGGGGAACAAATAACCTTCAAGGATGTCGGTGTATATTTTACTTGGCATGTTGTTGTCGAATATACATATTGGGGTGGTACCAAGTGTAGATACCCCACCCCACACATGAAACTTAGGGCTGCACTTTGGCCGTTGATACAATGGTCTCTGATTTTCTTTATTTCACAGCTTTTGACAGTTTGGATACAGCCATATACCGGTAGAACTTTCATCTGAGAATAGGCCTATAACATCCTCCCAGTTATGATTTCTGTGACTTAGACACCACTCTAAACGTCTTTGTTTTGTTCAGGAGAGAGAGAATGGGAGAAGGAATACCACGGGTTTTCACCCTATTCAGTTCATGTAAATTTCGTCTTTTGATCAATTCAGTTCTAATGATCTGAATGCTCATGCGTCTGTTCATAGAATCGATAATCTCCAGTCTTATTCTGTTACCAGTTGCGAATTTTCATGGTCTACCTGCTCCTTTTTGTAGCTCAAAACTATCATTCCTTTGAATAGGCTCAATGATACGATACACTGTAGATAGAGGAACGTCTGCTTTTCAGACGAACCTTGTGCTAAAGTATTCCATTTTCATATAATTCATAGACAATCTTTTTTCTTGAGCTGACATTGTGACAGTGACCACCAAATATGCTCAGAGGTTTTGCTTACCAAGGGTGATTACTTAAATTGACTACGTTTAGTATGAGGAGGAGTTATTTCCCTTGACCCCCTGTCCCCTAACATGACCTTGTATGGATGAGTGCAAAATACATGAAAACAGGTTTAAGAACAAAAAAATTCAATAACTTCTGGTCAAACTATATATTCTATTGGCTTATAAATGACATGTTATTTCGGAAAAATGCATGGGTATGGTCTTCTTCGTGCCTTTTAACGCTCCGTTAGGCAAAAGGTGTGGGTGGAGTGGGGCTAAGTATAGTCATCTAACATCCGCGACGGTCACTTCGAAGGTTAATGGAGGGAAGCCTTCTAGCATACGTTGTTACACGACACTTAACTAATTTGTTGTTTACTCCAAAGTAAATTTTACAACTTTTAAAGCAATTTAACAACAAACCGTTTCTTTGGGATCCCCACAACTATATATTGTGAAAAAGATCAAGGCATTATCTAATAACAGGGACTCGGGGAAGAAAAGTTATTTGTAATTTTTGCTTAGATCTACCCGCACATTTTCAATGAAATGATCAGTTCCGGTCCAAATAGACCAGTCCATTATTGAGCACAGGAGTGCAATTATTTTGCATTTTTATAATTCCACAATGTTTCAGCTTTGTTTTGCACCAAATTGCACGACATTATCTCAATTATATCAAATACAGTCACAAAACACATGAATCTACCTTTAAATATCGAAAACACTTTATGTCATGAGTACTAATTCCTGTGCACATTTACACTTACCACCACTGCAAAAACAATAGTTCTTTAGAGATTTAAATTTCCAACACAAAGACATAATTTTATGTCTTCAATGAACAAAATCAGTGAAACTATGGAATTTTTTCATACATGTATATTTTGCCCACAATGCAGATTCATGATCGTATTTTAAGTATGGACAATAAGCTTGCATAAATAAAATAACATTTAAAATGTTTTTTTTATAGTTATGGATTTAAATTTGGATATTATTAAATTGTTTATAGCATATAAAGTCACAAAACAATGGCGAGTGGGTTGGTGGTTTCTAGATTTTTCTATTTTCAAGTGTACCTTTAGTGAGGAAGCTTGGTGCAGAGAGCGAACCTCAGGGACGCCGATTGGGGAGGGAGCTTGATGTAGAGAGGTCTTCTAGCGAACCTGAGGTACGCCGGTTGGGAAGGGAGCTTGATGTTGAGAGGTCTTCTAGCGAACCTCAGGTACGTCGGTTGGGGAGGGGGCTTGATGCAGAGAGGTCTTCTAGCGAACCTCAGGTACGCCGATTGGGGAGGGAGATTGGTGCAGAGAGGTCTTGCAGCGAACCTCAGGTACGCCGATTGGGGAGAAGAGATTGGTGAAGAGAGGTCTTCTAGCGAACCTCAGGTACGCTGGTTGGGGAGGGGGCTTGATGTAGAGAGGTCTTCTAGCGAACCTCAGGAACGCCGATTGGGGAGGGAGATTGGTGTAGAGAGGTCTTCTAGCGAACTTCAGGTACGATGGTTGGGGAGGGAGATTGGTGTAGAGAGGTCTTCTAGCGAACCTCAGGTACGCTAGTTGGGGAGGGGGCTTGATCTAGAGAGGTCTTCTAGCGAACCTCAGGTACGCTGGTTGGGGAGGGAGCTTGATGTAGAGAGGTCTTCTAGCGAACTTCTGGTACGCCGATTGGGGAGGGGGCTTGATGTAGAGAGGTCTTCCAGCGAACCTCAGGTACGCCGGTTGGGGAAGGGGCTTGATGTAGAGAGGTCTTCTAGCGAACCTCAGGTACGCCGATTGGGGAGGGGGCTTGATGTAGAGAGATCTTCTAGCGAACCTCAGGTACGCCGATTGGGGAGGGGGCTTGATGTAGATAGGTCTTCTAGCGAACCTCAGGTACGCCGGTTGGTGAGGGAGCTTGATGTAGTAAGGTCTTCTAGCGAACCTCAGATACGCTGGTTGGGGAGGGAGCTTGATGTAGAGAGGTCTCAGCGAACTTCAGGTACGCCGGTTGGGGAGGGAGCTTGATGTAGTGAGGTCTTCTAGCGAACCTCAGATACGCTGGCTGGGGAGGGAGCTTGATGTAGAGAGGTCTTCTAGCGAACATCAGGTACGCTGGTTGGGGAGGGAACTTGGTGCAGAGAGGTCTTCCAGCCAACCTCAGGTACGCCAGTTGTGGAGAGAGCTTGATGTAGAGAGGTCTTCTAGCGAACCTTATGTACGCCGGTTGGGAAGGGAGCTTGGTGTAGAGAGGTCTTCTAGCGAACCACAGGTACGCCGGTTGGGGAGGAACCTTAATGTAGAGAGGTCTTCTAGCGAACCTCAGGTACGCCGGTTGGGAAGGGAGCTTGGTGCAGAGAGGTCTTCTAGCGAATCTCAGGTACGCCGATTGGGGAGGGAGCTTGATGAAAAGAGGTCTTTAAAGAACCTCAGGTACGCCGGTTTGGGAGGGGGGCTTGATGTAGAGAGGTCTTTAAAGAACCTCAGGTACGCCGATTGGGGAGGGAGCTTGATGAAGAGAGGTCTTTAAAGAACCTCAGGTACGCCGGTTTGGGAGGGGGGCTTGATGTAGAGAGGTCTTTAAAGAACCTCAGGTACGCCGATTGGGGAGGGGGCTTGATGAAGAGAGGTCTTTAAAGAACCTCAGGTACGCCGGTTGGGAAGGTAGCTTGATGCAGAGAGGTCTTTAGCGAACCTCAGGTACGCCGGTTTGGGAGGGAGCTTGATGCAGAGAGGTCTTCTAGCGAACCTCAGGTACGCCGGCTGGGAAGGGAGCTTGATGTAGAGAGGTCTTTAGCGAACCTAAGGTACGCCGGTTTGCGAGGGAGCTTGATGCAGAGAGGTCTTCTAGCGAATCTCAGGTACGCCGGCTGGGGAGGGAGCTTGGTGCAGAGAGCGAACTTCAGGTACGCCGGTTGGGGAGGGAGATTGATGCAGAGAGGTCTTCTAGCGAACCTCAGGTACGCCGGTTGGGGAGGGAGCTTGATGTAGAGAGGTCTTCTAGCGAACCTCAGGTACGCCGGTTTGGGAGGGAGCTTGATGCAGAGAGGTCATCTAGCAAACCTCAGATACGCTGGCTGGGGAGGGAGCTTGATGTAGAGAGGTCTTCTAGCGAACATCAGGTACGCTGGTTGGGGAGTGAACTTGGTGCAGAGAGGTCTTCCAGCCAACCTCAGGTACGCCAGTTGTGGAGAGAGCTTGATGTAGAGAGGTCTTCTAGCGAACCTTAGGTACGCCGGTTGGGAAGGGAGCTTGGTGTAGAGAGGTCTTCTAGCGAACCACAGGTACGCCGGTTGGGGAGGAACCTTAATGTAGAGAGGTCTTCTAGCGAACCTCAGGTACGCCGGTTGGGAAGGGAGCTTGGTGCAGAGAGGTCTTCTAGCGAACCTCAGGTATGCCGATTGAGGAGGGAGCTTGATGAAGAGAGGTCTTTAAAGAACCTCAGGTACGCCGGTTTGGGAGGGGGGCTTGATGTAGAGAGGTCTTTAAAGAACCTCAGGTACGCCGATTGGGGAGGGAGCTTGATGAAGAGAGGTCTTTAAAGAACCTCAGGTACGCCGGTTTGGGAGGGGGGCTTGATGTAGAGAGGTCTTTAAAGAACCTCAGGTACGCCGATTGGGGAGGGAGATTGATAAAGAGAGGTCTTTAAAGAACCTCAGGTACGCCGCTTGGGAAGGTAGCTTGATGCAGAGAGGTCTTTAGCGAACCTCAGGTACGCCGGTTTGGGAGGGAGCTTGATGCAGAGAGGTCTTCTAGCGAACCTCAGGTACGCCGGCTGGGAAGGGAGCTTGGTGCAGAGAGCGAACTTCAGTTACGCCGGTTGGGGAGGGAGATTGATGCAGAGAGGTCTTCTAGCGAACCTCAGGTACGCCGGTTGGGGAGGGAGCTTGATGTAGAGAGGTCTTCTAGCGAACCTCAGGTACGCCGGTTTGGGAGGGAGCTTGATGCAGAGAGGTCTTCTAGCAAACGTTAGGTACGCCGGCTGGCGAGGGAGCTTGGTGCAGAGAGCGAACTTCAGGTACGCCGGTTGGGGAGGGAGATTGATGCAGAGAGGTCTTCTAGCGAACCTCAGGTACGCCGGTTGGGAAGAAAGCTTGGTGCAGAGAGCGAACTTCAGGTACGCCGGTTGGGGAGGAAAATTGATGTAGAGAGGTCTTCTAGCGAACTTCAGGTACGCCGCTTGGGGCAGGAGCTTGGTGCAGAAAGGTCTTCTAGCGAACCTCAGGTACGCCGGTTTGGGAGGGAGATTGATGTAGAGAGGTCTTCTAGCGAACCTCAGGTACGCCGTTTGGGGAGGGAGCTTGATGTAGAGAGGTCTTCTAGCGAACCTCAGGTATTCCCGGTTGGAGAGGGAGCTTGATGCAGAGAGGTCTTCTAGCGAACCACAGGTAAGCCGGTTGGGGAGAGATCTTGATGCAGAGAGGTCTTCTGGCGAACTTCAGGTACGCCGGTTGGGGAGGGAGCTTGGTGCAGAGAGCGAACTTCAGGTACGCCGGTTGGGAGGAAGATTGATGCAGAGAGGTCTTCTAGCGAACCTCAGGTATGCCGGTTGGGAAGGGAGCTTGGTGCAGAGAGCGAACTTCAGGTACGCCGGTTGGGGAGGAAGATTGATGTAGAGAGTTATTCTAGCGAACCTCAGGTACGCCGGTTGGAGATGGACATTGATGTAGAGAGGTCTTCTAGCGAACTTCAGGTATGCCGGTTAGGGAGGAAGATTGGTGTAGAGAGGTCTTCTAGCGAACCTCAGGAACGCCGGTTAGGGAGGGAGATTGATGTAGAGATGTCTTCTAGCGAATTCAGGTATGCCGGTTGGGGAGGGAGATTGGTGTAGAGAGGTCTTCTAGCGAACTTCAGGAATGCCGGTTGGGGAGGGAGATTGGTGTCGAGAGGTCTTCTAGCGAACTTCAGGAATGCCGGTTGGGGAGGGAGATTGGTGTAGAGAGGTCTTCTAGCGAACTTCAGGAATGCCGGATAGGAAGAGAGCTTGATGCAGAGAGGTCTTCTAGCGAACCTCAGGTACGCCGGTTGGGAAGAGAGCTTGATGCAGAGAGGTCTCAGCGAACTTCAGGTACGCCATTTGTGGAGAGAGCTTGATGGAGAGGTCTTCTAGCGAACTTTAGGTACGCCGGTTGGGGAGGGAGCTTGTTGCAGAAAGGTCTTCTAGCGAACCTCACGTGCGCCGGTTGGGAGGGGCGCGGGGACCTTGACACAGAGAGGTCTTCTAGCGAACCTCTGGTACGCCGGTTGGGGAGGGAGCTTGGTGCAGAGAGCGTACTTCAGGAACGCCGGTTGGGGAGGGAGATTGATGCAGAGAGGTCTTCTAGCGAACCTCAGGTACGCCGGTTGTGAGGGGAGCTTGATGTAGGGAGGTCTTCTAGCGAACTTCAGGTACGCCGGTTGGGGAGGGAGCTTGATGCAGAGAGGTCTTCTAGCGAACCTCAGGTACGCTGGTTGGGGAGGGAGCTTGATGTAGAGAGGTCTTCTAGCGAACCTCAGGTATGCCGGTTGGGGACGGAGCTTGATGTAGAGAGGTCTTCTAGAGAACCTCAGGTACGCCGGTTGGGGAGGGGGGCTTGATGCAGAGAGGTCTTCTAGCGAACCTCATGTACGCCGGTTGGGGAGGGAGCTTGATGTAGAGAGGTCTTCTAGCGAACTTCAAGTACGCCGGTTGGGGAGGGAGCTTGATGTAGAGAGGTCTTCTAGCGAACTTCAGGTACGCCGGTTGGGGAGGGAGCTTGATGTAGAGAGGTCTTCTAGCGAACCTCAGGTACGCCGATTGGGGAGGGGGCTTGATGTAGAGAGGTCTTCTAGCGAACCTCAGGTACGCCGGTGCGGGAGGGGCTTGATGCAGAGAGGTCTTCTAGCGAACCTCAGGTACGCCGGTTGGGGAGGGAGCTTGATGCAGAGAGGTTCTTCTAGCGAACCTCATGTACGCCGGTTGGGGAGGGAGCTTGATGTAGAGAGGTCTTCTAGCGAACTTCAGGTACGCCGGTTGGGGAGGGAGCTTGATGTAGAGAGGTCTTCTAGCGAACCTCAGGTACGCCGGTTGGGGAGGGAGCTTTATGTAAATGGGTCTTCTTGCGAACTTCAGGTACGCCGGTTGGGGAGGGGGCTTGATGCAGAGACGTCTTCTAGCGAACTTCAGGTACGCCAGTTGGGGAGGGAGCTTGATGCAGAGAGGTCTTCTAGCGAACCTCAGGTACGCCAGTTGGGGAGTGACCTTGATGCAGAGAGGTCTTCTAGCGAATCTCAGGTACGCCGATTGGGGAGGGGGCTTGATGCTGAGGCGTCTTCTAGCGAACCTCAGGTACGCCGGTTAGGGAGGGGGCTTGATGTAGAGAGGTCTTCTAGCGAACCTCAGGTACGCTGGTTGGGAAGGGAGCTTGATGTAGAGAGGTCTTCTAGCGAACCTCAGGTACGCCGGTTAGGGAGGGGGCTTGATGCAGAGAGGTCTTCTAGCGAACCTCAGGTACGCCAGTTGGGGAGTGACCTTGATGCAGAGAGTCTTCTAGCGAATCTCAGGTACGCCGGTTGGGGAGGGGCTTGATGCAGAGAGGTCTTCAAGCGAACTTTAGGTACCCCGATTGGGGAGGGGGCTTAATGCAGAGAGGTCTTCTAGCGAACCTCAGGTACGCCGATTGGGGAGGGAGCTTGATGCAGAGAGGTCTGCTAGCGAACCTGAGGTACGCCGATTGGGGAGGGAGCTTGATGCAGAGAGGTCTTCTAGCGAACTTCAGGTACGCCAGTTGGGGAGGGGGCTTGATGCAGAGAGGTCTGCTAGCGAACCTCAGGTACGCCGATTGGAGAGGGAGCTTGGTGCAGAGAGGTCTTCTAGCGAACCTCAGGTACGCCGGTTGCGGGGGGGGGGGGAGATTGGTGCAGAGAGGTCTTCTGGCGAACCTCAGGTACGCCGGTTGGGGGGGGGGGGGGGGAGATTGGTGCAGAGAGGTCTTCTAGCGAACCTCAAGTACGCCGATTGGGGGGGGGGGGGGGGGGGGGGGGGGGGGCATTGGTGCAGAGAGGTCTTCTAGCGAACCTCAGGTACGCCTGTTGGGGAGGGAGATTGATGCAGAGAGGTCTTCTAGCGAACCTCAGGTACGCCTGTTGGGGAGGGAGATTGATGCAGAGAGGTCTTCTAGCGATCCTCAGGTACGCCAGTTGGGGGGGGGGGGGGGGGGGGGGGGGGGGGGGGGGGGGGGGGGGTGCAGAGAGGTCTTCTAGCGAACCTCAGGTACGCCTGTTGGGGAGGGAGATTGATGCAGAGAGGACTTGTAGCGAACCTCAGGTACGCCAGTTGGGGGGGGATTGTTGCAGAGAGGTCTTCTAGCGAACCTCAGGTACGCCTGTTGGGGAGGGAGATTGATGCAGAGAGGACTTGTAGCGAACCTCAGGTACGCCTGTGTGGAGCGGAGATTGATGCAGAGAGGACTTGTAGCGAACCTCAGGTACGGCCAGTTGGGTGGGGGGGGTGGGAGGGTATTGATGCAGAGAGGTCTTCTAGCGAACCTCAGGTACGCCTGTTGGGGAGGGAGATTGATGCAGAGAGGACTTGTAGCGAACCTCAGGTACGCCTGTTGGGGAGGGAGATTGATACAGAGAGGTCTTCTAGCGATCCTCAGGTACGCCTGTTGGGGGGTGGGGGGAGATTGATGCAGAGAGGTCTTCTAGCGAACCTCAGGTACGCCTGTTGGGGAGGGAGATTGGTGCAGAGAGGTCTTCTCAGGTACGCCGGTTGGGAAGAGAGATCGGTGTAGAGAGGTCTTCTAGCGAAACTCAGGTACGCCCATTGGGGGGAGGGAGAGTGAGATTGATGTAGAGAGGTCTGCTAGCGTATCTTCAGCGCGTCAGCCAAGAGGCGGAGCTTAATGTTAGGTTTTATCTAGTGTACCTTTAATTCGACGGAGGTGTGTGTAGTAGGTTCTAATGTAGTGGGGTCTTCTAGCGCACATTTTGGTAGCCGTGGTTCTACTCATACATTTCGACTTGGTTCATCCGCTACCAATATCAATCAAGCAACTAGCGATAGGTACATTAACAATTGTACATGACTCACTGGGAATACCGGGAGTTTCTGTAACTAGACACATGGTAACCACCTACTGGTTCTAAATGTTAAGTCACACACCGTGTATTTTGCTTTGTGTTCGTTTCTCTAGTCATTATTCGGATACATCCATAAGGTTATTCGAATATACTGGTTCACGTTTTAAAGGTCTTGTTCTACAGCTGATCATATTGCCCGAACTGTGTTAGATAAGTCCGTGATTATTTTTATGCTACAATGTATATGTTTTGATGTAGATTTCTCATTAAAGATTGTGTTTAGTAGACTTGCTTTTATTCTATTGTTATCTTGAGAATGTCGAAACGTGACAGATAAATGTAGAATAAATATAACTGATTTTCATTCAAACAAGCCTGATTTCATTGACAGTTTCACTATATAAAAAATTCACAGAAAATTTTACATCACTTGGTGTTTGCTCTGATAGCAACCGGGTACATCTTGTCATTGAAAAGTATTTAAAACTACATAACACCTGTGTTTCAATCAAGACTTAGAGTGGAAGAAGACCTTTAACATACGCTGTATATGTCACCTGATGCCTTTCGGTGGGTATATAGTTATATGGTGTTTGGTTTTATTTAAGCTCGCCTTTTACCTTTTGCTATATGTAGGGTGCTCATTGTTTAACAACCATTCACCCGTGCCACTGTCTGCGTTCGAAACACCTCGACAAAGTTCGTGTAATTTAATACGTAGATAAGGAACGAACGACAAAGATACCCTTTCTTTGTCAAATGATTCACCATTTTATTTATCATTTTGTTGTCCCTTCTTTAAATAGAAAAGCGTAAAGCCTAAAGGTACTTTCAATTCTTGTAGGTTAAAAAAGGGCGACTTATTGCATTGAAAGAATAGAAGAGTCCATATTGTCTTTCAATATCTTAATGAGCTAAAAACACTTTCGAAAAGATTTTAGGCATTTCCGTCTGCCAAAGAAAACACGGTGTAATGTTTAACTGATATATAGACTCATTCAGTGGTTTGAACCGACAATAATGTGCCTCTTCTAAGTGGGTTATATAATTCAAGATATTGCATTCTAATGTTTTAAGTGCCGTGAATAAATCTGGAATCATGGGTGGATCCAGAAAATGTCGATGTGTGTGTGTGTGTGGGGTGGGGGGTGGGGTGGGGGGTGGGGGGAATCGCAGTTAATATTAGATATATATATACACTGTGATGGACCCTTACTTTAAAAGCTTAACACTTTTAGTACTTTTAAGCTTACTTTATGTGTTTTCACAATTCTACTCTTTTACCTGGTTGGTGGGGGATGCATCCCTCCAATCTCCCCCGGATCCAACCCAGTCTGCTGGGATTAGTCAATAAAGAGGACAGCACTTTTATGAACTTCCAATGAAAAAGTATATTACACGTGTATGTCCATTCATACTAAACATATTAGTTGTGACTGTAAACAAAAGAGCGTTGAGTTAAAATAGTTATTTAACAAAAAATACATACTTCAAACATTCAACTGGCGTTTGTCGTTCTGTCCAGAAAAAGTAGATGAACCTTAAAATGTTTCATGCCTGTTTTGTTACCTGGGATTGTCTTATATTCTTATCAGTTCGTTCCACATGCATGAATCTTTTAATATAATAGAGTAACGTAACATCATGTAAATTGTAATACGTTGACCTTATATTAAAATGATGTTAATGTCTTAAGCACAATGAATATCGTCACAATAGATGGCCCAGCGCAATATCGTATCATGGCAACTGAATAATCTAAATGATTGCACTTTCTCAGCAATCGAACGGTCTTTGGCATGTGCCCCCCACCTCACACCTCCACCAAAACACACACACACACATACACACCACCACGACCACCACCACCACTACGACCACCACAACCACCACCACGCTGAACTATCGCAGCAATTCATTTGGTTATCCTCGCAGTTGGCATAACTTTCAGCAATTTGACAATCTCTCAGCGCCGTTAACACATCTCTGCAATTGGGCAAAATATAGCCAATATACAAGCAGTGGACTGTCTCTGTAAGTTAATTATATTAACAAATGGACTACCTCTTAGCAGTGGACTGTCTCTGTAAGTTAATTATATTAGCAAGTGGACTACCTCTTAGCAGTGGATTGTCTCTGTAAGTTAATTATATTAACAAGTGGACTACCTCTTAGCAGTGGACTGTCTCAGTAAGTGAATTATTGTAGCTATTGGACTATCTCAGAAAGTGAAGTGTCTCAGCATGCCCGTATCGGCCACTGAAACCATTTTTTCACAATTGAACTATATATCGTATGCAAAGGGACCCATCTCAGCAATTGCCAAATATGAGCATTGTTCATGTCTCAGCAGTTGAACTCAATATCTGAGATTGCGTTATCTCACCAAATTTACTTATATATAGCTCGACAATCGAACTGCATGTATATTGGTTTTTGAAATTATCATATAACAAGATGACCTCATACATGTAAAATCAAATAAACAATTGAACATTATTTATCTTGACAACTGAACATCGTGAATTGATAATTTAACATTATGTATCTTAACATTTAATCAAATGTTTTAAGTATTCAACAATTGCTCTTCCAATTGGTAAATTAGTAGTTTGAACAATATTTTCATCATTATACCTCGGCATTAAATGTATGTTTTGGTTGATGGTTGCGGGATTCGACCTAGGTAGAGGCAAATTTATGGTGCCAGTAAAAAACCTATTGCCCTATATCGCATATGTCCGTCCTATTCGAACCGTGTCAGGTCAATGTCTACAAGTTCAGTGTCGTAACAATGTTCACGACAGTTCAAGACAGACTATCAATGAAGACCACCGTCTTCATAGCATTCAAATGTGCACTTAGGACGTTAACCCCAGACAAAGGTGGGTCATACCCCTATTTTCAATACCTAACATGAAAACAGACAAAGAACTTGCAGAACATACCACCAAATATATAGTAAGCCATACATTAAAGCAGACGATCCCACCTTAAATGGAAAAGGTGAGAGAGACCAAAGCTTGCTCATACTCACATGACAGGGTATGCTACTCGGCGGGAATGAAGGAGGGCCTGATGGAAGAGGGTGTAGCTAAACCAGTCTACATGTCGAGCCTAGCTTAACCCGGTCTCTGCCACACCAGGTCGGTATGTACATCGTGCACTAATACACTCATGCGCCGACAATGTTACTAGACTAGTGCAGTAATGAACGGCTGTGATCACGTGATAAACTCAATTGAAATTCATTTGCGGAATTTCAAGTTTCTCACTAAATGACTGCGCATTAGTTATGAAGCAGTGGTGGAGAGTGTACTCTCACGTGTACCATCGTTGATAGTTGCTTAACATTGCATATCACCGTCCTAACCTACTTTGCGGTTGCATGAGTTCAAGTTTGGCCAGCTTAATTACATTGTTAAAAAAGATGTTACATTCACCATTCCACTCGGAACACCCCGGTAACTTCTACGAAATAGAATCCTGAGCATTTCGGAAAAGCGGCGTAGAGTGCTGAAGTGTTCAGATTGTCACCATACGAGATCATGTCCACTACCATATGTCGGCTATTTGGTATCACATGAAAAACTTATATATCGTGTGATGGTTCAAAATGACTTCTTTTTTTGTTGTTGTTGCTGCCAAACAAATTGACAGATGAAAACATTCAAAGCTACATTTTGAATGATACTTATACGTTTATTTAAGGCAAACACGTGAAATTTAGAATACAAATACATTGTATGCTCTGACATATTGTGCAAAGATTAAGTGTTAGTTTTGTATCTGTGAGTTTAACCGAATATTTCTATATTGATCAGATAGACGCTCCTTATATTACCAACTACTAGACCAAATCACCTGGTATTGTCTATACTATACTAATTTTATTGTTGTCTGCATTGTATTTTAATTGTGTCTTGTTGGCATTTGGAGAAACCAAAACTAAATCGGAACTCGTGACTTGACACTTTTGTCTATTTGTTTTATGTCACTTATTCCTCTGTACAACCTTTGAACCAAATATGTTTAAACTAATTAAATAATGTCAATCAGCGGGCTTTTGTTGTCACTAAGGGCATTCTTCAATCCTTCAATACGAACAAAGCCTACAAACAGTTAAATTACTGGACTATGTGCAATCAGTCTTTGAAGTTGACACACTTGCAATGCACAAGTGCACACAGTGTTTTTGTTAACTTGCAATTATACTATAGGCAAATTGTCTTAAACATAAAAGCTATGTATATGTATAGCTCTATGGTTTTAAACAACAGATACGAGAACACTTCAGGCGTAGACTATCATTGAAGATTGTGGTGGTAACAATAGTTAACGCTTTTGTTATTGTTCAAACTGTTCAACGTATCATTAATTAACTACGCTATACCATTTGTATGCAAACACTGTTTTATGTCTGCATATATACCTTGCATTAACGCTTTTATCCTAACTTAGACTCATACTCACGCGAAAAGGGTCTGATGAGGTCTAGGGTATACTTTTGGACTTTGGTATTAGAACCCTGTTCACATAACAAATGATTATGGTAAGAAAGATATTCGATCGTCTTTTGAAATTATACAGATACATAAACTGTATTCTGGAACATTCTGGTGTTTTACATTTTGGGTTACATGCGTCCCTTTATTAGGGTTCAAAAATAAATCCTTAATACATTTAAAAATACAAACATTAGTATTTCAAATAGGAATATATGACACAAATCTAAATATCACACTCTTAATTGCTTATATTCACCTCATATAACAGCAGGAGACTAGTTTAGCTCTAGACAATGCACACAATTATTTGCCCGAACCTGTTTGTGTTTCAGAAATGTGTATCGGAAGAAGAAATAAGACTGCAAATACTTTTAAAAGACGGTTTAGTGTTTAAATGAAGTTACGCCTCCGTTTTATATACATGTATTTTGTATTGGGAAATGATAAAGCAAATATAATTCACAAATCTCCTTAAAATGATATTTCTCTTTTAGTTTAGAAATGTTGTGATATTTAATTTACTCTATTGATCAGCAGTGATGTCATGTGTAGGATTGATCTCATTGATATTACTTAACCGGCTTGAACAATATACAGTTATACTTGTTATCACAAGTACACTTTATTTCTTTAACACGCGCGAAATCAATATATAACGAACAATACTATTTTAAAAATCGATTCTTTATAAAATACAGCAGGCACAAAACTAAAAACCACATAAACTTCAATCAGATTGAGGAGTGTTCATACCAATAACATGCCCTTATATTCAATATTTGTATTTATAACTAATAAGATTACCTTATATTAAAAAAAACAACGTTTATTCCATTATTTACTTTATAACTAATGCTCATAAAATATAAACTGTTTCGTTTCTTTCTCTGTGTTCTTTTGCCTGTTGTTATTTCGTGATATTGGGACGAAGCATTTCGTGTTCAAGTATAAATATGCCCCTTCCATATTTCAAAAACAATATGGTACAGGTATAATATCAATAACAATATGGTACAGGTATACTATCAATAAAAATATGGTAAAGGTATAATATCAATAACAATATGGTAAAGGTATAATATCAATAACAATATGGTAAAGGTATAATATCAATAACAATATGGTAAAGGTATAATATCAATAACAATATGGTAAAGGTATAATATCAATAACAATATGGTAAAGGTATAACATCAATAACAATAAAATGTTCATACAGAATTATGAATGATTTTATTATATCGTAGCCGCACAATAAAAATCACTTTAGCGAATGATTGCAATTATAATTGCAAAATATCATGATAATCTCGGCATATTCCATTCTATTATTGAAACATTACTACTCCAAACTGCTGTGAATTCTTGTTTTTGCCAGCAACATCATTAAAGTCTTATATAATTTACATATATATATATATATATATATATATATATATATATATATATATATATATATATATATATATATATATATATATATATATATATATATATATATATATATATATATATATATATATATATATATATATATATATATATATATATATATATATCTCGATAAACCCATTTTTTCATGGAAAATTATATTGCTAACAGTTTTCATTCTTATGATTGTCCCCATCCATAATCCACAAGAAGCACCGCTGTCCGCAGCCACGCCAACATGTTATTAACCCTAAGTGTATAAAAGAATGTCTTAACAATGTAATTGTATGTGATATTCTTACAACTACAGTTTAATTGTAACACTTTTATTGAAATGTACTTATAAAATTATAATAAATTATCAGCCGATCATTGACATGACGTTTCATAAACAGACCTTTGTTCCCGGTCGTACATGTACATATATTGACATTTGCTGGCGTTTTTCCAGATCCTACGGAGAACCTTATGTTTCATAACTTTGGCTTAGAAACCGAATGTAGCCATGAAAATTTATGCAGCACATCATATAATATATTTTAATCGGCAGAATATTTTACAATAAACTGTCATGTAAACCAGGAATATAGATTAATAAATCATTAGCACTTTGTTTACTATATTGGTCTGTAGATTAACGAACAGTTAAAACTTAACCTTTAATGGCACAAATCCTGAACAGACCTTTACTTGCCAGAGCTACAATATCGGTCTGGGTCGTACAAATTAATGCTAGATTTGTCTTATGATAACGGTACTCGATGCCCAATGTCTACATTTCACCACAAGACTAAGTCTTGTAATTAATCTACAAAAGTGCACTGTTTTATATGCCCAGTTAAAGTTGCTTCGGAAAATCTTAACAATAAACCCGCTTGTTGAATCTTAAATGGTATTTATGACATGTGCATGTGTGCTGTGTGAATCAATAATGCTTATAATCCATTAACGATAATTCACCGGGTATATGTCTGACATGTTCCGTCAAATCTAGTTAATTTCCACTGTTGGTCGTCAGGAGAATTAGCCGCAATGTCAATACGAGGACATTATTGTTGTATCATCTCTTTTCATTTTATGCCGGCATGCAGCAACATGCTTTATGAAGCCCTAGGTTTGTATAAAAGATTGGGTATCCAACCCTTTGAGCAGAAGCACCTGCCCACAAAATAAACCCTGGGAGAACAACACGACTGTGCATGTCTGTAAGATCAAGCTGTTGTATTTTTGTCGTCATTACATTGACCCTCCCCAAGTTTTAGATGAAATTGTATGTCCCATGCTTATGTAAATTTGGCCCAATCGTAATGTCTGAAGAGCAATCATAGATCTATTGAAAGTGTTTCTTTAGTTGAAAAGTGTTCCTAGGCACGTTGTGACAAGACACGAACGTGCATGCTATAGGCGCGAACTGTCAGGCATTCACTGAGATGGGCAGATCTTTACGTTATTCACACGTACGCTTGTTTATACTTCTTAATGTCTGCTACTTCATTTTGGCATGTAAACAATAAAATGTTTTTGTATGTGTATGTTGTTAGATTGTGTAAGTAAATGTATTTTGTAATATTTGCTGATGGACATGTACACGTGTATATATAGAGATATATAGTTATATAGTTAGTATACGATAAATACTTAAGTAGATAAACAATTAAACTAAACACGCCGAAAGGCTAACCAGTTATACATAAATATTTAAAACATGTATGATTATATTTTATCGATATTATATTTGTTGACACCGTGACAATATTATTGTTGATGCCAGATACATATCCTGACAATTATCAGGTGGCGGAAATATGACACCATGAACATGTTCCCGGATATTAAATAGAATGTTCAATGAAGCACATAAATTGTGACTTCTGTGTAACTGGAAAGAATAACTGTTTTTATTAGTAACGTTAACGATATACGCTGTTTGTGCTAATTGAAGTGATAATACTAGTGAAATCTAATAATGAAAATAAAATGATGTACAGTATATTTATATCTTAATACACGTAATACTATATTTATTATTCTACCCTATAGCTCCTTACTGCTTCGTCATTATAAAGGTATAGTAGAAATAACGTCATTTGAAAGATACACTCCTATTTAATATGACCTATGTACATGTTTTCAGTAAAAGCATGGATAAGTATGTCATACATATGGCTACGGAAGCCGCCGTGTGACCATGATCACTTAGAAAAGCGAAATTTAAGTTTTCGCCTATCTTGCTATCGTGAGGAATACGAATTGGATAAATAGAAGTCCATAGGAAGGACATTAACAACAAACAACAATGTGTTTTGGTGTTTGTATAAATCTCTCCTTATTTACATTTCTCAACAGACTTAGCTGCTCCACAATGTACACTGCAACCTCATCAAACACTTGTGCTTGATGGTAATGCTGTTATTTATGTGCAACGAGCGACATTTAATATTTTAAGTGTGTTTAAAACCGATTTACGTCCCTGATACATAAATTAAACACTATTTGTTCTAACTTGTAGCCTTCAGGACGCATGTGGTACATTCAACTGAATTCTTTATTGCACTTAACGCATTTGCATATATGTAGGTTTATACCTTAAAGCAAAGAAAAATACGTTCAGTATCAAAGCACAAAGACACGGAAATATAATGTTTCTAAAATTCTTTAAGAAATAAGCCTTCATGTAAATTATGTTTACTCACCACTTTTTTGTGCTTTACAGATGAGGCGCTCAAGGCCGGCCTGTTTCATGTAGAGCAAGTCTTACACAGCACTTTCAGTTGAATGGTGTCTATAAATAGAATAAAAGAACTCCCGACCGCATTGAAACCAGAGGTCGTGGGTTCGATTCACAGTAAGACTATAATATTTATATATTATAATTTTCACCACTACCTCTGTATTGACCAAAGAAGAAAAAAAATGGTTTGGTATGTGGATTTTTGTCAGATTATTGAAACTAGAAGTCGCAATGGTAACAATAATACAATTAGTATAAGACGCTATTAAGTTTGTATACTCTGAAGATTTAGCTCTACATTCTCAAGCAGTGGTCTTACTATTATTCTTAGTGTAGAGTGTCCTGATTTAGTGGTAAAGCGTTTATCTACAAGCTCGGATTGTTTGTCTGAAACTGTTGCCATCATCCATTCACGTTAATCTATTGAAAAAGATACGTTAGTAGATAATAAAAACAGACAAATGAACGTACATATACCGATGACTTTTTATTTGGTTCAATAAATGTACGGTTTAATATGGATTATTATTTTTTTACGTTTTTATTCATTTACCAAAATGAAACTCATGACACAAATTAGAAAGTTTGCAGCTGTTAATTGAAACTACGATCCTTTTTTACACGTTTACGATTCATGTTATAACCAACTAGCTCTATAATCCCACTTGTCACAGTCCAACAATGGGCCTCAATGTGTATCATAAAAGTAAAATCACTCGATACAGTTAAGATTGCTATCATACTTGCAGCACTACGATTTATTACTTCTAACAAAAATTAAATATTTTTAACATTTTGAATTAACAGTTCATTAAACAGTTTTCCCCATAAAATGGTCTTATTCACTCAATGCCTCATCATTCAAGTACTTAACAAAGTACATAAATTACGTCCTAAATCCTGCAACTTAAATTACACGGCCCCGTCCGACAAATTGTGCTCATTCACTGTTCTGTTCTGAATACTCACAATATGAACATTATTTTTAATCAAATGAAATAGAATAAAATCTAATAAACACTTACCCCAAGCTACCACCACCCTACCCCACCCAATTCCACCATTACATCTCTAAAGAATAAACAACATACACTTACACATTGAGGGATCGATCTTGCAATCTCAGAAGCAGTACTTTAACAATTGCACCGAACCAAATACGAAATATTTTACTTACTCTTAAAATAAATGTAAAATGTAAATGTAGGCTGGTATGCAGGTAGGTAGGCAGGTAAGAAGGCAAGTAGGCTGGTAGGTAGGCAAGTAGCCAGGTAGGTATGCAAGTAGGCAGGTAGCAAGGCAAGTAGGCAGGTAGGTAGGCAAGTAGGCAGGTAGGTGGGCAAGTAGGCAGGTAGGTAGGCAAGTAGGCAGGTAGGTAGGCAAGTAGCCAGGTAGGTATGCAAGTAGGCAGGTAGCAAGGCAAGTAGGCAGGTAGGTAGGCAAGTAGGCAGGTAGGTGGGCAAGTAGGCAGGTAGGTAGGCAAGTAGGCAGGTAGGTAGGTGATTAGGAAGACAGGTAGGTAGGCATGTAGGTAGGCAGGTAGGTAGGCAAGTAGGTAGGTAGTTAGGTAGGTAGGCAAGTAGGCAGGTAGGTAGGAAAGTAAGTAGGTATGCAGGCAAGTAGGCTGGTAGGTAGGCAGGTAGGTAGGTAAATAGCCTGGTAGTTAAGCAAGTAGGCAGGTAGGTAGGCAAGTAGGCTAGTAGGTACGTAGGTAGGCAAGTAGACAGGTAGGTAGGCAAATAGGCTGGCAGGTAGTCAAGTAGGCTGTAGGTAGGCAAGTAGGTAGGTAGGCAAGTAGGCTAGTTGGTCGGCAAGTAGGCTTGTAGGTAGGTAATAAGGTTGGTAGGTAGGTGGGCAAGTAGGCGGGTAGGTAGGCAAGTAGTCATGTAAGTAGGCAGGTAGGTAGGCAGGTAGGTAGGCAAGTAGGCAGGTAGGTAGGTGGGCAATAGGCAGGTAGGTAGGCAAGAAGGCAGGTAGGTATGTGGTTAAGTAGGCAGGTAGGTAGGCAGGTAGGTAGACAAGTAGGCTGGTAGGTAGGCACGTAGACTGGTAGGTTGGCAAGTATTCGGTTAGGTAGACAAGTAGGCTGGTAGGTTGGCAGGTAGATAGGTAGGCAAGTAGACAGGTGGGTAGGCAAGTAGGTAGGCAAGTTGGCAGGTAGGTAGGCGAGTAGCCTTTAGGTAGGTAGGTAGGCAGGTAGATAGGCAAGTAGGTAGGCAAGTAGGTAGGCAAGTAGACTAGTAGGTAGGCAAGTAGGCTGGTAGGTAGGTAGGTAGGCAGGCAAGAAGTTGGGTAGGTAGGCAAGTAGGCAGGTAGGTAGACTGGTAGGTAGGTAGGTAGGTAGGTAGGCGGGAAGGTATGCAAATAGGCAGGTAGGTAGACAAGTAGGCTGATATGTAGACAGGTAGGTAGGCAAGTAGGTAGGTAGGTAGCAGGTAGGCAAGTAGGTAGGCAAGTAGGTTGGTAGGTAGGCAAGTAGATAGGCAAGTAGGTTGGTAGGTAGGCAAGTAGGCTAATAGGTAGGCATGTAGGCTGGTAGGCAAGTAGGCAGTAGGTAGGCAAGTAGGTTGGTAGGAAGGCAAGTAGGCAGGTAGGTAAACAAGTAGGTTGGTAGTTAGGTAGGTAGGCAAGTAGGTAGGTAGGTAGGAAGGAAGGAAAGTAAGTAGGTATGCAGGCAAGTAGGCTGGTGGGTAGACAGGTAGGTAGGCAGGTAGGTAGGCAGGTAGGTAGGCAAGTAGGCTGGTAGGTAAGCAAGTAGGCAGGTAGCAAGGCAAGTAGGCAGGTAGGTAGGCAAGTAGGCAGGTAGGTGGGCAAGTAGGCAGGTAGGTAGGCAAGTAGGCAGGTAGGTGATTAAGTAGGCAGGTAGGTAGGCATGTAGGTAGGCAGGTAGGTAGGCAAGTAGGCTGGTAGGTTGGCAAGTATTCGGTTAGGTAGGCAAGTAGGCTGGTAGGTAGGCACGTAGGTAGGTAGGCAAGTAGCAAGTGGGTAGGCATGTAGGTAGGCAAGTAGGCAGGTAGGTAGGCAAGTAGACAGGTAGATAAGCAAGTAGGCTGGTAGGTAGGCTGGTAGGTAGGTAGGTAAATACGCAGGTAGATAGGCAAGTAGATAGATTGATAGGCAAGTAGGCTGGTAGGTAGGCAAGTAGACAGGTAGGTTGGCAAGTAGGCAGGTAAGTAGGCAAGTAGGCTAGTAGATAGGCGTGTAGATAGGTAGATAGGCAGGTAGGCTGGTAGGTAGGCAAGTAGACAGGTCGGTAGGCAAGTAGGCAGGTAAGTAGGCAAGTAGGCTGGTAGGTAGGCAAGTAGGCTGGTAGATAGGCAAGTAGGCTGGTAAGTAAACAAGTAGGCTCGTAGGTGGGCAGGTAGGCTGGTAGGTAGGTAGGTAGGTAGGTAAGTAGGCAGGTAGGTAGGCAAGTGGGTAGGTAGATAGGCAAGTAGGCTGGTAGGTTGGCAAGTAGGCAGGTAGGTAGGTAAGTAGGCAGGTAGGTAGGTAAGTGGGCAGGTAAATAGGCAAGTAGGCAGATAAGTAGGCAAGTAGGCTGGTATATTTAGTTGTGATACCGGTGTTTATGGACATCCTTCATTAGATTTATATAATTACTTCTGTGAGATGTTTATTGACCACTTATGAGATTCATTCTAATTTCGGACTGAAAGACTGATCATTTACAAAAAGTAAATCAATCACCTGTCAGATAATAGAAAAAGCGATTTTCGGCGCTGCTGCCGGACCTCACGTTTAACTTCAAAGCGACTCCCAGTGGTTTAAAATATCTGATAACATTGTATACTAACGGAAGTAAGAAACATGTCTCTCTGAATGCTATCCAAGAGAAAGCTGTCTTTATTTTATCTTATTTACAAAAACACAACAAAACAGTTACAATACGTCTACGAACAATTTAAAAGCAATTTATTTTACAAATATACATTGTAGCAGATGTCGCCTCGGTTGTCTGTGTACCTTACTCTATTAAGCCAGTGTTGTTTTTTCAGCGATGTTTTTTACATTTTGTGAAATAAACATATATAATTAATTGTGGTATCAGTTTGTTCGAAAATAAGGACCTTTTTAATGGTAGTGTAATTTATTATTCTACATCTTATTTGGGAGCTTGGTTTACTTAGAAATAGTTGACCTCATGAAGACATCATATAGTATGTAACACAATTTCGTACATGCTATTTGTAAAGACGTTTAAACTGACCAGGTTGTAGTCTTTCCATCATGGTCTTGTAAAATGCTATGACGTCAAATGCGCCGATGAGCACAACATCACTTTATTCAGATGACTGAAACCTTTGGAGACAATGAATAAATAAAACTTGATTTGAATAAGTCAGATTTTATTTAAAAGACTCGTTCTGGAAAACAGTGTTAATATTAATATTCAAAAATTCAAACTACTTCTGATTATGTACGAAACAAAAATACCCTTCATGCGATTGTGCCTTCATGCCAAAACATCACAAGAGAATGCGAATTTGTCATTAAGCGGCAAACATTAAAATATAGCCACACTGATAATCCGTGCTATTTTTGTGATTTTGTGCTGTATAGTGTACTTTAAAAACAGCTCAGAAACAAATAAATGCTTATATTTGTAGATAATGTTTAGTCATACCCATTAAAATGGTATCTGACAGTTTGTCTATATCTTACACGTGTAACAATTAAAAACATTTGTTCGGGGGACTTTGTGTATAATTCCTGTACAAGACATGCATTAGTTAAGTAAAGACTTTTTACAAAATTACCTTAATAATTAAACAGTACAAATAGTGAACTAAATGCTTTAAATATTCAGTTTGACCAAATCTAGAAGACAACACCAAGGTGATTTCAGACTAAAAATAGATACCGACGTTAGAGCTGACAACCCGGATGATCATGCAAGGTCATCTCAAAAGTAAGTGATCACGTGATTTTCTTAGTTTAAATATAACTTACTGTGCAACGTGGGTCGAATAGGAAATGCATTCTTGTATTGACAAGTGGGGTGATATGATTTGCTTTTCCCATAATGTAGGGCACTAATAAACAGCATCTTGTGGGATCTTTTCAGGTTAACAATAATTTATTTGGTTGCATAAGAGAAAAATGGTCTAAACTGTCGGATACCATCTTCCAAGTCAATGAGGTGTCATAAAAACATGTTTAAGCCACGTTCACATTATGCAAAATCACATAGGTATTTATGCTATATAGTTAAATATGCTTTATAGAAAACCCAAGTAACAAGTATTTTTCTTTTATTCCGCTTCATATTAAAATCTGCCGCCAAACGTCAATAAGATCGGCACACCAATACAAAGAAAAAAACAAATTTAGAAAACTAGCGATCATTTTCTGCAGAATAAATAAATTAATAAAACAGCGAACAATAAACTATGGTTCACTACAATATAAAAATCAACTTTCACGTTAAATCGCTCTACACTTGGGTACGCATAACATGAAAGTATAAAATTATTTTCTCTTCCAGGTTCATTAAAATTACGTTTTCTTATTTGTCAGAAAACAACCAAGCATTGTGTTAATGTTATTGAACTTATGAGAATTTTATTTTTAACAAAATCATTATCCGTTTTATGATTCGTTCTATGACCAATCCAGCATAAAATCCAATTAAATGTTAAATATCATAAGCAAATTCATCCCACAAGTTGGGAATTTGTCATCGGGATATGATTTAAAGAGACGAACACATGGTTTCAATGGATGTTTGCCAAATATGACATAGGAGTTTTTTCTTCACCAGAATACCTAGACGATGCTGGACGAAACTATAATGACAGTAATTGGTCGCTGCGATGCATATCAAGTAACAAAACAACAACAACAACAACAACACAAAAAAGCAAAACAACAACAAACAAAAAAAATACAAACAAAAAAGACAATCAACAACAACGACAAAACACACACACGAAGCGAAAACAAACAAACAACATTAAGACACGTTTGTTCTACTTCTAACAGTCTTTCTTTATTGATAAGCCGTAATATAAACACTTACGGAGATCAATGATTCCTGTTTAATGATGCAATTTATATTCACAGTTCTGAATTTACATTGATTTAGTACATTTGATACATGGATCTCACGGGCAACTACATAAGCATGCTGCAACAGATTGCCTGCACTGGAGCAAATAGGGTTGGGGCTTAAGAGGGGGGGGGGGGGCGTTCAGAACGAGTTTTAGTGAAGAAACCATGTCTACAAACAGTAAACGGGCAACAATCTGGTCATGTTAAATACCTTATTTGGTTGAATCATTTGAAGCTTAGTATAAAAATCATTTGTCTCACTTTATTAACTAATTTAACGCAAAGATAGTAAGAAAGTCAAAAGATGACATCAAACTATCCGATTGTTACTTTCAAATGAGGGGACGTAATTGTATTATTGACCATGTATTTAACATAAAAAATGAAAACCGAAGGTAGTGAATTACGAAACATTAATGTATAAAAAATTAACATATTTTTAAGAACGATATTTGGTTCTACAACAATATTTTGTATCTTATTGAAGTCCACGTTTTACAGCCGCTACGTATTTGTATAACACTTGTGTCTTCTAGTGACCTAAACAATGGGTTAACAAAATGACGTGTATGACTGATCATTGGATGGATGTATATTTTACAGGCATAATGGATTTCTTTTTAAATTCAAATGTTCGTTTATATACATATCATATCACATCTCCGTCTCTACTTCAGTAGCCAGATATGTTTCTGAGCACAGTTACCTCGGCCACCGCGTAGAAATCAAAGCGCTCATAGTACTATAAGGGCAGTGTTATTGTATCTTCAAAATCACTTGCACCACTGAAATAAAGATTAAACATTGAGACAAAAGTTAAAACACAGCAACTTATTCCTCGAAAATAACACACACTAAACATGTAATAATTTCTATAGTATTACGTTAAACTAAACTAAACTAAACTAAACTAAATTGGTTACCAGAGGCTACCAAAATTCCTGTGTACCTTCAAAGACTACGCTCTTATGATCTGAATCTAAACAACGACTGCATTGTTCGTTCCCAAACGCGAACAGTAACTTTAGACTGAGATGCAGCCTACAATCGACTTTTGAACCCCAAGTAAGTGAAACATTATATTGCGATGAACATCTCCAAAGTCTACTGAAGCCGCAGAAGGCATTCAGCCGACAAACGATACATTGCAAAAATCACTGCCTTGTAGAAAATGCATATACGGGCTCAATGCTTAAACCGGAATAATAACACGTGTCATTATACACCATCCTGTCCGCTCCTTCAGTTTTATAGGACCGGACTAAGCTCTGAAATCATCTTACATGGCCACACATGATGAACGTGTACTGATATATTGGAAACAGTATGTAGTGAGCCATTGAATATAATGTTGTAACAAAAGTTCAATATATGTATTTTAAGATAACGGTATGGTTTGTAATTGGAAGGAACCTTTACTTTGTCTTCATGCGTTCACGTGGTTAAATTGTGCCATTTACTATATATTTAAGTGTCATACCGTGAAAAGATGTGTAGCAATTGATAACCTGTGACTGGCAAACGTACAATAAAAATGTTTTTTGAATGGGCAAGTATCGGTGATAAATTACCCAGTAATGTCGATCCTTTATAACAACACCTGTTAATATGACTGTATGACAATACTTTTGACAGGTCTTTACAGCTCAAAAAGTAGCGTATTGGCTCCGGGAGTTGAAGGCTACTTGTCCAAGTAGCGTATTGGCTCCGGGAGTTGAAGGCTACTTGTCCAAGTAGCGTATTGGCTCCGGGAGTTGAAGGCTACTTGTCCAAGTAGCGTATTGGCTCCGGGAGTTGAAGGCTACTTGTCCAAGTAGCGTATTGGCTCCGGGAGTTGAAGGCTACTTGTCCAAGTAGCGTATCGGCTCCGGGAGTTGAAGGCTACTTGTCCAAGTAGCGTATCGGCTCCGGGAGTTGAAGGCTACTTGTCCAAGTAGCGTATTGGCTCCGGGAGTTGAAGACTACTTGTCCAAGTAGCGTATTGGCTCCGGGAGTTGAAGGCTACTTGTCCAAGTAGCGTATTGGCTCCGGGAGTTGAAGGCTACTTGTCCAAGTAGCGTATTGGCTCCGGGATTTGAAGGCTACTTGTCCAAGTAGCGTATTGGCTCCGGGAGTTGAAGGCTACTTGTCCAAGTAGCGTATTGGCTCCGGGAGTTGAAGGCTACTTGTCCTAGTAGCGTATTGGCTCCGGGAGTTGAAGGCTACGCGTCCAAGTAGCGTATTGGCTCCGGGAGTTGAAGGCTACGCGTCCAAGTAGCGTATTGGCTCCGGGAGTTGAAGGCTACGCGTCCAAGTAACGTGTCGGCTTCGGATGCTGAAGGCCAAGCGTCCAATCCTTGATAAAAGCTTTTGACGAATATAACGATACCAGGATATTTACCTGAATTAGTACAGTTAACCTGATTAACAAACGCGTTATTATTGTGTTGATCACAAGATGAAAGGTGTGCAGAAGTATACTATATTAGTATAATTAATAGTATTCAGTCTAGTGGAACTGCATATAAAATCATTACTGGTAACAACATGAGGTTTTGCACGTAAAAGATGATTAACATCGACCTTATGTCTGTGTGCATAGGATGTTTTTGTGACTAAATTGGTTAATTTTATCGGTATGTGTTTTGATTTGTCGGCTAACAGGGCCTTCTAAATTGAAGCTGTTGTTTTTATGTCGCTTAGCTCGTACGAAACGTACACATTTGCATATTGCACACGATTGCAGCATGTATTAAATAAGTTAAATTCACTTAACTTGAAAACACATTTGTTCAATTTGACTTTATAAATTGCTATGCCTTTCGACAAAGATGGGTTAGTGGCGTTAAGAAACGTTAAAATGAATACAAAGGGCACACACTTCTGACAGATGTCCTAACAATATTTGAGTGTAATGCTAAACAACGTTAAATTGGATCAACTCACATAATAAATTGAAGTAAACAAAGAACGTTGAATTTCATTTACGTTCATTGCACACACTGTTGAATTAACTACAAACAATTAGAGATTTTCACATGTGTTACCAAAGATCTTGATTTATTTAAAATATGAAAGAGAGAACATCTTACTACTTTTGCCTGTTGACAGTGAATACTTGTATGGTATTTTGATAAAGAGTCTTTGTATGGTGTTTTGTTGACGTAAAATGATAACATACATGAATTATGATTTATCGTTAACAGGCAGACAATGAGACTGTTGGTGTTTGTTGGTAAGATGTCAACACGTGCACGCATAACCCAAATGATCAAAGGTTACTTGTAATACTGACCTGTTGTACACAAGCGACTGTTGTCGGCAATTTGAAGGCCGTTAGAGGGTTCTCGAACTGTTGGTTGTTCAACACAAAAATGAAATTATGGGCGATGTAGAACGGCAAAAGAGGTCAACATTAATTGAAATTCTCAAGTTCATAGTTTTTGTATGTTTGTTCGTCCTTCTGTTTGTAGCATTCCTGTTTCTTTGACGTAAACAACATTACTACAACATGTATCATATGGTTGATACAAGAAACAGCTTGATCAGTCTTACTAAAGAAAAATAATTTATTCTCTCCTTTCACCAACCTACCAACATCTAACATAAAAATATTTAATTATTTAATAAATATAGTAACTTGATAATTAACATGTGACATATTTTTGTGACAAAGATGCGAATGGTATATATGTAAAACGTTATTAATTTGACGTATTTACGTAAGCGAACTCACGACAAAACAACAAACAGAATAAAAACTGCATCGGCAGTTCATACCGAACTCAACCGGAGATTAGTCCTCATCGATTAAAACCCACTCTTTTTAGAGAATACAGTTTGATTTTAGCTGATCTCTGCTTCTAAAGGCTAAACTGACACCTATATAAAATATAATTATATATAATAATGTAACGCAGGCCGGCGCTCCCCAACGGTCACCCATCCGTACATCGACCACGGTAACCGTTGCTTAACCGCTCAAATCGGGAAGCCGCTGAAACCGCGTCGCTAAAGAGTTAACCCAGCAGCGAGGCTGGTTTGAAGCGCTTATATTTCTACCCCTGCGGTCGTTACAATAACATTACACATAAGTTCTTTCAAGCATCACTTATTCTTTTAAATATACCAACCAAAACCAGTGACCGTGTTTCAAATAGGTAACATGGCTTTATGTACTGCACATTACTGGCAATTTGACAAAACCACAAAGTAAAAAGCGATCTGGGTGTCTAACTCAATTAATCCAATAAATTAATTAATCCAACTCCATAACCGTACAATTTTAATTCTAATATTTATGTATGAATGCATAAGAAAACGCTCCCCTTGTCATTTGCTCGAAAGTTGTCATGAGGTTATTTTCCACTAAATGATTAATGAAAAAAGAAGAAACTGGAAAATTCTGGAGGCAGCCAGCCCAGTTACCCGATTGTGTCACGGGTTTTTCCGGTTGTGTCATACCGCAGGTATCAATTACTGTCTCACGTGCAATTACGAGGTCTTGTATTTGGATAAAGCCAAGGGGAGTAAAACAAACTAATCCAAAAATAGCATCCTTTCTCCCTTGACAACAATGGACGTGATTTATTTAAACTTGCACTAAAACTATGCACCTGTCAGTGGTGATCAGTACACCTTCAACCGATCCTGCAGTCGATTTTTCTTAGTTTTGACATCTGTTCTTCTTATGTCGGTATATTAATAAAATATCTGAGGAGTGTTGTAACGCCGCATAAAGCTTCCGTAGGACAAAGCTCTAAGGGAAGGTATATCTGTTGAGCCTTAACGAAAATGGTTCCCGGGAGCTATATCCGTAAGGCGTCAAAGGATAGGAGCTATATCCGTAAGGCGTCAAAGGATAGGAGCTATATCCGTAAGGTGTCAAAGGATAAGAGCTATATCCGTAAGGTGTCAAAGGATAAGAGCTATATCCGTAAGTTGTCAAAGGATAAGAGCTATATCCGTAAGGTGTCAATTGATAAGAGCCATATCCGTAAGGCGTCAAAGGATATGAGCTATATCAGTAAGGTGTCAAAGGATAGGAGCTATATCCGTAAGGTGTCAACGGATAGGAGCTATATCCGTAAGGTGTCAAAGGATAAGAGCTATATCCGTAAGGTGTCAAAGGATAAGAGCTATATCCGTAAGGTGTCAAAGGATAGGAGCTATATCCGTAAGGTATCAATGGATAGGAGCATGGATAAGAGCTATATCCGTAAGGTGTCAACGGTGATTTATCCGTTTACGACATGCGTCAGCTTTAAAGGTGATGTACCGCTTGGACGAATAACTCCACATCATGACGTGACAGACCAACCCGATTTGCATTAATAACAAAAAACTTTATAAAGTATTCGGGTTAATTGTATTTACATAAGTTGAGTGTAAACAGGTATAAACTGACCACTAGGTGACATTTGTTTACTCTGTCCGTTGCAACCTGGCCATTACACGTGGCTTAGATTATACAACGTAAAAAGAATTAATCTCAGCAGGCTTTGTCCTGAAACTCACTGATGGTAACTAATTTGCCAGTAAATCTGAAGGAAGTTGCAACAGGGATACACTACAATATCAGCAGTTAAAGTGATGTTAGCACAGCGTTCGCAGTTCGACATTAGCACAACATCCAAAGTACGACAGTCGCGCTGGCACTGCATTCAACACGACATTGCACTCGACATTCAAATTCACCAAATGTACATGTAGTGCTGCCAAACTTCGTCGAAGTTTGAAAGTCTAGCTGAATATCATGCCGAGTGATTTGCTAGAACGATTTTGGCACTGTGAAATTGAATGTCAAGCTAAGTGCCTTGCCGAAAGCTTTGCCAACACAACAATCAAACTTAGTGAATCTACCTGAATGTCGTGCCGAATAATGTGCCAGTACGACATTCCACTATCACTTTGAATGTCAAGCTGCAAATTTGCTGACTTGTGCCAGCACGACATTCATACTTTGTGATTTTCAATGTCGAGCTGAATGTCGTGTCAAATGTTGTGCCAGCGCGACATTTAAACCCTAATCACATCGAATGTCAAGCTGAATGTCGTGCCCACTGTTTTGCCAGCACGATACATATATATACATACATATACAGAACAGCCCGACATAATGTACAGATTAGGTCAGATTTTGCCTGAAAATATCCAAGTAATATTAAGATGGTGTACGTCCTGATTATAGTACATATATTGTATGTGCTGTATTACATTTTATGCCCATCTTGTTTTAGGTTTTTAGAGCCAATACTTTATGAAAACTGGATCGTTAAGGTCAATACAAAAACAATTGGTTAATACGGAAATAGAACTATTTTTATGGCTTTCATAACAATTATGATGCTGACAGCGAGCACAATTTCCCTGATGTCATTCATTTACTGAAATTCATGCAAACAATGACAGTTACGCTGAATTAATAATTCAATGCGTAAATGTCCAGCAGTTATTTATAGACGATTTCTACAGTTTGATTTTTCCATACATGATAGTTTTAAGTATGATGAGTTCAACTTAAGAAAGAAAAAGTGGGGTTACTTTATATTTAAGTAATAACTCCAACACCAATCTAGTGGTTATCCAGGTGTTTCATACACATATATAATAATGTAGGTAGATAAAATTTGGTGACAATTTGAAAAAAAAAATATGGTAAAAGATCTGTCAACAAAAAAAATCAGTGCTAGTGCTATTTTCCAAAAATTCTAAAATACTTATCAAGGAATTTGTTTTCAATATTTCTTATTTTGAACCTTAAGGTATCCTTTACATAAATTTAAAAAGAAAAATGTGGGTTTCAAACCAATTCCATGAAATAACACATTAAGTGACCTTTGAGGTGGTGCTCTACCCTTTGTAATATTGTAACAACAGTTATCATGTACTGTAAACCTGACACCGTTTATTATTTTTACTGACATTTATAACAAAAATCATCCAGCAAATTTGAAAAAACTAATAAGAAAATTGTTGATGATAATATAAAAATATAGTCTCAGAACACCAAAGTCAATGTGGTTTTCATTATTTCTAAGAAATTAAAGACGATTCCTACATTTTATTGTCCTTCATAGATTTTTTTTCATGATTACATATTTTATAGAAAAAAAGTATGCTGAATTCAAATATGGAAAGAAAAAATGGGGGTTATGTGCTCGTTTTGTTTGTTACAACCATTACCCTTACCATAGGTTCACAGTTTTTTGTGTGTATTTTTCAAGTAAAACTGTTTTATTGTTTTCCATTTTGTCATATTTCGTACTTCTTTGTATGCTGAAAATATTTTAATAAAAAGGATATGGTTTACATTTTAGTTTATTGTTATTTTTGTTGTTGTTGTTGTAAAATGGGTATACCAGGAGCACATGCTCATAAAGAATTTAGCAAATTTGACCAATACATAGCTGTACAAAATTAAAATTAAAATCTACACATGTTTCCTTTTTAATTCGGTAGAATGATGCTAAACTTATTGTCAAAGTGGAAAAGTAGGAAGAAAATAAGCTGACCATGCCTGCCCATACGAACCCACAACCCCCAGTTTTGAGCTGACCATTCCTGCCCATACGAACCCACAACCCCCAGTTTTGAGCTGACCATTCCTGCCCATACGAACCCACAACCCCCAGTTTTGAGCTGACCATTCCTGCCCATACGAACCCACAACCCCCAGTTTTGAGGTGACCATTCCTGCCCATACGAACCCACAACCCCCAGTTTTGAGGTGACCATTCCTGCCCATACGAACCCACAACCCCCAGTTTTGAGGTGACCATTCCTGCCCATACGAACCCACAACCCCCAGTTTTGAGGTGACCATTCCTGCCCATACGAACCCACAACCCCCAGTTTTGAGCTGACCATGCCTGCCCATACGAACCCACAACCCCCAGTTTTGAGCTGACCATGCCTGCCCATACGAACCCACAACCCCCAGTTTTGAGGTGACCATTCCTGCCCATACGAACCCACAACCCCCAGTTTTGAGGTGACCATTCCTGCCTATACGAACCCACAACTCCCAGTTTTGAGGTGACCATTCCTGCCCATACGAACCCACAACCCCCAGTTTTGAGCTGACCATTCCTGCCCATACGAACCCACAACCCCCAGTTTTGAGGTGACCATTCCTGCCCATACGAACCCACAACCCCCAGTTTTGAGGTGACCATTCCTGCCCATACGAACCCACAACCCCCAGTTTTGAGCTGACCATTCCTGCTCATACGAACCAACAACCCCCAGTTTTGAGCTGACCGTTCCTGCCCATACGAACCCACAATTCCCAGTTTTGAGCTGACCATTCCTGCCCATACGAACCCACAACCCCCAGTTTTGAGCTGACCATTCCTGCCCATACGAACCCACAACCCCCAGTTTTGAGCTGACCATGCCTGCTCATACGAACCCAAAACCCCCAGTTTTGAGCTGACCATGCCTGCTCATACGAACCCACAACCTCCAGTTTTGAGCTGACCATTCCTGCCCATACGAACCCACAACCCCCAGTTTTGAGCTGACCATGCCTGCCCATACGAACCCACAACCCCCAGTTTTGAGCTGACCATTCCTGCCCATACGAACCCACAACCCCCAGTTTTGAGCTGACCATGCCTGCCCATACGAACCCACAACCCCCAGTTTTGAGCTGACCATGCCTGCCCATACGAACCCACAACCCCCAGTTTTGAAGTTCTTTAACCCTAATTTTACTTCCTAACTTCCTTCTTACTGAAGAGTTCCCTTGCACAAACTTAATGCGCTGCGCGATTGTCTTTAATTGAATTAATTAATATTGATCCCGTCATTTGACCATGTACAGTAGTATGAACTCTACAACCTTCAGTCCATGGCCATGTGACTGGGCCAGTATGAAATCATCCAATTAATTACATTATAGTCATTATCAGTCATAGGTCAATTATAACTTTTTGCATGAAAGGAAAATTATGACTAAAGCAATGTTTAAGGTGTCACCGGTACTATTCAATAGGCGTATTCCATTAATAAATCTTACAAACGTTCTCTAATTACACTTAAAGCTCTCTCATAAGGTCATACTAGCTCTCAGGTATCTGGGCGAAACAATATTGAAACGAATTAAAGAATATAAGCATACTTAGTAGTGACAGTCGCTCTTACGATTTCTTATGAAAACACATCCATTATCATTTCTCAAGTGTCGGAAATTATTAATTACTTACAAAGCACATTTAACATGATAATAAAGAGATTGCGAAAATTAAGAAACAGACAAAAATGAAAGATCAATAGGAATTGAAATACGAAGTAAACATAAAAACAATATTAGTTTTATTATAACTGTGGTAAGTTAGATATGTCTAGACACTTGAGTCCGGGACTCATTTAAGTGACTTGTTCCACTATCGATCGTCTAGAGATATTCGGGTTATATGTTCGAATCATGTCAGAAGCGAATTCCTGTTTTAAATGCTACGAAATAAATAATACTAAGGTGTGTTTATGCATTTATTTTTTCTGGTCCCAATGAAAAGCTAACCTCGATATTCGTAAAAGATGCAAAACAATCGATAGTATGGTAGTGTTAAATTCTTATTAAAGAAGTAAGAGGCATTATTTCAACTTCATAACTACTAGTAATTTAATTGCAAAATGGCAAACATTTATTTTATTTGAGGTACCTTACGTCTCTCCCTAGCCTATTTAATAGCGACGCAAAAACCCAAGAGTCACTTGAACTTGACATCAAAGTGATTGCAAAGTGTGCCGGAAGATAACACTCTGAAATATCAGTCGTATTAAAGACCTGACATAATGGGGGAATTATTTTGATGAATTTATTAAATATATATATAAATAAGATATACGTTAACATAATTAACCTTATACATTGTACGCAATGCGAATGTTATGGCAATAATGGCGATGACGATCCTAATCAAAATGGAGCCAGAGATAAAAGAATTGAGAGTTAAATTCGATTCAAATATAAACTCAAAAACATAAAGTGTTTATAACTACACACAAATATATGACATAATAATACGAGAAGGTCCATTTGGTAAATGGTCATTCTTCTGTTCCATTATCTGGGTAAAATATGCTTGTCGTTCATCTGTACCATGCAGGAGAGTTCAAGAAAAAGGCGAGACTTTATCTTATACAATAATTCAAAAAAATGACTTTAAAATCCGACTATCTGTTGTGGACACGCAGTCATTTAAATCATTATTATGTTTCTATATTGAGAGAATCAAAAGCGTTGCAACGATTTTCAAAAGCTTATTAAGCACTAACATGCCATCTTTTTAGTTTGTATTCAATCTGCTATTGTCGTAACACTCGTTAGTGTATACATCATCAACAGAATAAGGTCAGATACTGACATGTAATGTAGTTCATGTGTCGATTGTCAACAGAACAAGGTCAGATACTGACATGTAATATAGTTCATGTGTCGATTGTCAACAGAACAAGGCTAGATACTGACATGTAATATAGTTCATGTGTCGATTGTCAACAGAACAAGGTCAGATACTGACATGTAATATAGTTCATGTGTCGATTGTCAACAGAACAAGGTCAGATACTGACATGTAATATAGTTCATGTGTCGATTGTCAACAGAACAAGGTCAGATACTGACATGTAATATAGTTCATGTGTCGATTCGCCATGCACATGCGCTGAACGATACTATTAGGACTTAAGGTACTAATGCAGTGATTTTGTCGACATATCCCATACAGTAAGTTATGACTAAATAATGTTCACGCACCTGTTGAGCTTCTTAATTAATACTGAATGGAATACAAAGGGGCGGATCCAGAGCCTAAATTTGACCTATTCACAGTTACAGAGTGGAACCATGTAGCCAGGCCTAATTTCCATTCAAGTATAAAAATGTTTCATTTTAAAAAGAACACAACTACTGTTCAAATGACATACTATGTTTCCAAATGTAGCAAAATACACGAGAAACATATGCACACACAACCACACAACCACATTTGATGAAATAGCATTATATATGTGTGTGTGTGAGTGTGTGAGTGTGTGAGTGTGTGTGTGTAGGGTGTGTGTGTGTGTGTGTGTGTGTGTGTGTGTGTGTGTGTGTGTGTGTGTGTGTGTGTGTGTGTGTGTGTGTGTGTGTGTGTGTGTGTGTGTGTGTGTGTGTGTGTGTGTGTGTGTGTGTGTGTGTGTGTGTGTGTGTGTGTGTGTGTGTGTGTGTGTGTGTGTGTGTGTGTGTGTTTCATACGAAAGGGTGTGAACTGGTATGGATCCGCGGCTGATACCTATTTAGTACCTTTTATAAACTACTGCTACCACAACACAGCAAAAGATTGTCAAAAAGTAACCCTACTTGTTTGTTTATTTTAACTATCTGTTAGGTGTGTATCAATAACCATTGAGAGTCATTTATGTCGTTGACACTAAACCCACAATTAAGCGGTGGAGTGTTGAGAGAATGGAATGGTTACTGGGATGGGGCTACGGTCCATTATCAATCATCAGTCTGCTATGTTCCATGTATATAATGCGCACAAGTTATGGATATAAATTTATGTACCTTTCTCCTTTCAATCAGTTCTCACATTGACTCACACCTCCAAAACAGTGAACTCACACCACTCTTCCACTTTTTCTACAACTATCTGTCTACCACTTTCCTTCAGTCGCACCACATTATTTACAACTATCTGTCTACCACTTTCCTTCAGTCACACCACTTTATTTACAACTATCTGTCTACCACTTTCCTTCAGTCACACCACTTTATTTACAACTATCTGTCTACCGCTTTCATCCACTCACACCACTTTATTTACAACTATCTGTCTACCACTTTCCTTCAGTCACACCACTTTATTTACAACTATCTGTCTACCGCTTTCATCCACTCACACCACTTTATTTACAACTATCTGTCTACCACTTTCCTTCAGTCACACCACTTTATTTACAACTACCTGTCTACCACTTTCCTTCAGTCACACCACTTTATTTACAACTATCTGTCTACCACTTTCCTTCAGTCGCACCGCTTTATTTACAACTATCTGTCTACCACTTTCCTTCAGTCACACCACTTTATTTACAACTATCTGTCTACCACTTTCCTTCAGTCACACCACTTTATTTACAACTATCTGTCTACCCCTTTCCTTCAGTCACACCACTTTATTAACAACTATCTGTCTACCACTTTCCTTCAGTCACACCACTTTATTTACAACTATCTGTCTACCACTTTCCTTCAGTCACACCACTTTATTTACAACTATCTGTCTACCACTTTCCTTCAGTCAGACCACTTTATTTACAACTATCTGTCTACCACTTTCCTTCAGTCACACCACTTTATTTACAATTATCTGTCTACCACTTTCCTTCAGTCGCGCTACTTTATTTACAACTTTCTGTCTACCACTTTCCTTCAGTCACACCACTTTATTTACAACTATCTGTCTACCACTTTCCTTCAGTCACACCACTTTATTTACAACTATCTGTCTACCACTTTCCTTAAGTCGCACCACTTTATTTGCAACTATCTGTCTACCGCTTTAATCCACTCACACCACTCAACTATCTACCGCTTTCATCTGCCCACATCACTCAACTATCTACCGCTTTCATCTACTCACACCATTCAACTATCTACCGCTTTCGTCTACTCACACCACTCAACTATCTACCGCTTTCATCTACGCACACCACTTAACTATCTACCGCTTTCATCTACTCACACCACTCAACTATCTACCGCGTTCATCTACTCACACCACTCAACTAACTACCGCTTTCATCTACTCACACCACTCAACTATCTACCGCTTTCATCTACTCACACCACTCAACTATCTACCGCTTTCATCTACTCACACCACTCAACTATCTACCGCTTTCATCTACTCACACCACTCAACTATCTACCGCTTTCATCTACTCACACCACTCAACTATCTACCGCTTTCATCTACTCACACCACTCAACTATCTACCGCTTTCATCTACTCACACCACTCAACTATCTATCGCTTTCATCTACTCACACCACTCAACTATCTATCGCTTTCATCTACTCACACCACTCAACTATCTATCGCTTTCGTCTACTCACACCACTCAACTATCTATCGCTTTCATCTACTCACACCACTCAACTATCTACCGCTTTCATCTACTCACACCACTCAACTATCTATCGCTTTCATCTACTCACACCACTCAACTATCTATCGCTTTTCTCCACACACACCACTGAACTATCTACCACTTTCATCTACTCACACCATTAACTATCTACCGCTTTCATCTACTCACACCACTCAACTATCTATCGCTTTCATCTACTCACACCACTCAACTATCTACCGCTTTCATCTACTCACATCACTCAACTATCTACCGCTTTCATCTACTCACACCACTCAACTATCTACCGCTTTCATCTACTCACACCACTCAACTATCTACCGCTTTCATCTACTCACACCATTCAACTATCTACCGCTTTCATCTACTCACACCACTCAACTATCTATCGCTTTCCTCCACTCACACCACTGAACTATCTACCGCTTTCATCTACTCACACCACTCAACTATCTATCGCTTTCATCTACTCACACCACTCAACTATCTATCGCTTTCATTTACTCACACCACTCAACTATCTATCGCTTTCATCTACTCACACCACTCAACTATCTATCGCTTTCATCTACTCACACCACTCAACTATCTATCGCTTTCATCTACTCACACCACTCAACTATCTATCGCTTTCATCTACTCACACCACTCAACTATCTACCGCTTTCATCTACTCACACCACTCAACTATCTACCGCATTCCTCCACACTAACAACAAATCGATCTTAAAATAATATTTTTAAAAAGTGTACCAATTTGTTGTATAACTACTACAATCAACTAACTATCTACGAATGCATATGCCTTCTTCATGTTTCTGATATTAGTGACTAACTTCTCACCTGTGAAACATGTGTAATTTGAGATATTGAAGTTCTGATGAAATATATTTGAATCAAATGTCGATTGTCCGTGAACGTTATGAATGCATCTCAACCTTTAACATGACTATGCCTCTTTTGAATGTTTATAAAATACACAGATTATCGATGTATACAACAGTATGTATTCATACTCCCAGCAACGTCTCATGCTAAAGAGTGAATCTTACTCGTCAGTAGTAAACAAATTGATCATATAAATGAATGGAAATTCTTCTAACAGCACTTTCAAGGAGAAATAATTTATATATATATTTACTATATAAACACGTATGGTAGATTCGTTTTAAATATGAATAAAGGTACAGCTGAGTTTGAATTGAGTGTATAATTAAAATGAAACGTTCTCCGTTATTTACCTAGAAATAAAATCCATATTGCGACAAATGCACAGACGAACAGACATATACGTGTAATGTATCTAAATTAATAATCTTGCCAAAATAATATTAAAAACTGTTTCAATCTTTTGTCAATATTGTGATCATTAACTTATCATTTTGTGGTAACAAATTGGACATTGAAACCAAATCGAGACTAAACCTTATTCGGAATGAACCCATTTAAGCGAGTTCCGAGAATCTTATCTCTTATATTAATGAGAAAAACACACATTGTTTCCGTATATTGTTTTTGTAATCAATGACGTTTTACTTCTATCCCTTCAAATCAATTACAGAACCGTGACTATATCATGGATTGATTTTGTGAATCCAGCCTGCCTATCTTTGTCAAGTGTCGCTGACATCAGTACAGGATCGAGTGAACTTGACCTAATAGTTGCGGTTTGATAACAGTGGGTTCCGCGGGTGAGTGTTACCTATTTATACAAATATAAATGACTAAATTCGGTGTTGTTTGAAAGCGGGAAAATAGCTAAAGTGATTGGGTAGTTTAACTTCCTCTTAGGGCCAGTCCTAGTAGATAAATCTGCTGAAACTTTCTATGTACAGTAAATTGTAAAACCAAATGACCTTTTACTGTTTATGAAGATCGGTTATCATCCATCCTGCGTTCTATTGTCCTTCCCGCGTGTTATTGTCCATCCTGCGTGTAGTTGTCCGTCATGCCTGTTATTGTCCATCACATATGTTATTGTCTGCCATGCGTGCTATTGTTCATCCAGTATGATATTGCCCATCCTGCGTGTTATTGTCCATCCAGTATGATAGTGTCCATCCTGCGTGTTATTGTCCATCCAGTATGATATTGTCCATCCTGTGTGCTATTGTTCATCCAGTATGATATTGTCCATCCTGCGTGTTATTGTCCATCCAATATGATATTGTCCATCCTGCGTGTTATTGTTCATCCAGTATGATATTGTCCATCCTGTGTGCTATTGTTCATCCAGTATGATATTGTCCATCCTGCGTGTTATTGTCCATCCAGTATGATATTGTCCATCCTGTGTGCTATTGTTCATCTAGTATGGTATTGTCCATCCTGCGTGTTATTGTTCATCCAGTATGATATTGTCCATCCTGCGTGTTATCGTCTATCCAGTATGATATTGTCTATCCTGCGTGTTATCGTCTATCCAGTATGATATTGTCCATCCTGCGTGTTATCGTCTATCCAGTATGATATTGTCCATCCTGCGTGTTATCGTCTATCCAGTATGATATTGTCCATCCTGCGTGTTATCGTCTATCCAGTATGTTATTGTCCATCCTGCGTGTTATCGTCTATCCAGTATGATATTGTCCATCCTGCGTGTTATCGTCTATCCAGTACGATATTGTCCATTCTGCGTGTTAGCGTATATCCCGTATGTTATTGTCTGCCATGCGTGCTATTGTTCATCCAGTATGATATTGTCCATCCTGCGTGTTATCGTCTATCCAGTATGATATTGTTCATCCTGCGTGTTATCGTCTATCCCGTATGTTATTGTCCATCCTGCGTGTTATTGTCCATCCCGTATTTTATTTCTATCCTGCGTGTTATTGTCCTTCCGTGTTTTATTGTCCATCCTGCGTGTTATTGTCCATCCCGTATGTTATGGTTCATCATGCGTAATATTGTCCATCCTGCGTGTTATTGTCCATCCTGCGTGTTATTGTCCATCCTGTGTGGTATTGTCCATACTACGTGGTATTCTCCATCCTGTATGTTATGGTTTATCATACATAGTATTGTCCATCCTGCGTGTTATTGTCCATCCCGTGTGTTATTGTCCATTCTGCGTGTTATGGTCCATCCCGTATGTTATTGTCCATCCTACGTGGTATTGTTCATCCCGTATGTTATTGTCCATCCTGCGTGCTATTTCCATCAAGTGTGTTATTGTCCATCCTACGTGCTATTCTCCATCCTGTATATTATGGTTCATTATACGTAGTAATGTCCATCCTGCGTGTTATTGTCCATTCAGTATGTTATTGTCCAACCTGCCTGTTATTGTCCATCCAGCATGCAATTTTCAATCCTGCGTGTTATTGTCCACCCTGCGTGTTATTGTCCATCCTGCGTGTTATTGTCCATTCCATATGTTATTGTCCATCCTGCGTGTTATTGTCCATCCCGTGTGTTATTGTCCATTCTGCGTGTTATTGTCCATCCCGTATGTTATTGTCCATCCTACGTTGTACTGTCCATCCTGTATGTTATTGTCCATCCCGTATGGTATTGTCCATCCCGTGTGTTATTGTCCATCCCGTGTGTTACTGTCCATCCTGCGTGTTATTGTCCATCATACGTTTTATTGTCCATCCCGTGTGTTACTGTCCATCCCGTGTGTTATTGTCCATCCTGTGTGTTATTGTCCATTCTGCGTTTTATTGTCCATCCCGTGTGTTACTGTCCATCCCGTGTGTTATTGTCCATCCTGCGTGTTATTGTCCATACCTGCGTGTTATTGTCCATCCTGTGTGTTATTGTCCATCAGACGTGGTATTGTCCATCCCGTATGTTATTGTCCATCCTACGTGGTATTGTTCAATCCCGTATGTTATTGTCCATCCTGCGTGTTATTGTCCATCACTGCGTGTTATTGTTCATCCAGTATGATATTGGTCCATCCTGTGTGCTATTGGTTCATCCAGTATGATATTGTCCCATCCTGCGTGTTATTGTCCATCCAGTATGATATTGTCCATCCTGTGTGCTATTGTTCATCTAGTATGGTATTGTCCATCCTGCGTGTTATTGTTCATCCAGTATGATATTGTCCATCCTGCGTGTTATCGTCTATCCAGTATGATATTGTCTATCCTGCGTGTTATCGTCTATCCAGTATGATATTGTCCATCCTGCGTGTTATCGTCTATCCAGTATGATATTGTCCATCCTGCGTGTTATCGTCTATCCAGTATGATATTGTCCATCCTGCGTGTTATCGTCTATCCAGTATGTTATTGTCCATCCTGCGTGTTATCGTCTATCCAGTATGATATTGTCCATCCTGCGTGTTATCGTCTATCCAGTACGATATTGTCCATTCTGCGTGTTAGCGTATATCCCGTATGTTATTGTCTGCCATGCGTGCTATTGTTCATCCAGTATGATATTGTCCATCCTGCGTGTTATCGTCTATCCAGTATGATATTGTTCATCCTGCGTGTTATCGTCTATCCCGTATGTTATTGTCCATCCTGCGTGTTATTGTCCATCCCGTATTTTATTTCTATCCTGCGTGTTATTGTCCTTCCGTGTTTTATTGTCCATCCTGCGTGTTATTGTCCATCCCGTATGTTATGGTTCATCATGCGTAATATTGTCCATCCTGCGTGTTATTGTCCATCCTGCGTGTTATTGTCCATCCTGTGTGGTATTGTCCATACTACGTGGTATTCTCCATCCTGTATGTTATGGTTTATCATACATAGTATTGTCCATCCTGCGTGTTATTGTCCATCCCGTGTGTTATTGTCCATTCTGCGTGTTATGGTCCATCCCGTATGTTATTGTCCATCCTACGTGGTATTGTTCATCCCGTATGTTATTGTCCATCCTGCGTGCTATTTCCATCAAGTGTGTTATTGTCCATCCTACGTGCTATTCTCCATCCTGTATATTATGGTTCATTATACGTAGTAATGTCCATCCTGCGTGTTATTGTCCATTCAGTATGTTATTGTCCAACCTGCGTGTTATTGTCCATCCAGCATGCAATTTTCAATCCTGCGTGTTATTGTCCACCCTGCGTGTTATTGTCCATCCTGCGTGTTATTGTCCATTCCATATGTTATTGTCCATCCTGCGTGTTATTGTCCATCCCGTGTGTTATTGTCCATTCTGCGTGTTATTGTCCATCCCGTATGTTATTGTCCATCCTACGTTGTACTGTCCATCCTGTATGTTATTGTCCATCCCGTATGGTATTGTCCATCCCGTGTGTTATTGTCCATCCCGTGTGTTACTGTCCATCCTGCGTGTTATTGTCCATCATACGTTTTATTGTCCATCCCGTGTGTTACTGTCCATCCCGTGTGTTATTGTCCATCCTGTGTGTTATTGTCCATTCTGCGTTTTATTGTCCATCCCGTGTGTTACTGTCCATCCCGTGTGTTATTGTCCATCCTGCGTGTTATTGTCCATCCTGCGTGTTATTGTCCATCCTGTGTGTTATTGTCCATCATACGTGGTATTGTCCATCCCGTATGTTATTGTCCATCCTACGTGGTATTGTTCATCCCGTATGTTATTGTCCATCCTGCGTGTTATTGTCCATCCTGCGTGTTATTGTCCATCCTGCGTGTTATTGTCCATCCTGCGTGTTATTGTCCATCCTGTGTGTTATTGTCCATCATACGTGGTATTGTCCATCCCGTATGTAATTGTCCATCCTACGTGGTATTGTCCATCCCGTATGTTATTGTCCATCCTACGTGGTATTGTTCATCCCGTATGTTATTGTTCATCCTGCGTGGTATTTCCATCTTGTGAGTTATTGTCCATCCTGCGTTTTATTGTCCATCTCGTATGTTATTTTCATCCTGCGTGTTATTGTCCATCCCGTATGATATTGTCCATCCTGCGTGTCATTGTCCATCCTGCGTGTTATTGTCCATCCCGTATGTTATTTCCATCTTGCGCGTTATTGTCCGTCCCGTATTTTATTGTCCATCCTATGTGTTATTGTCCATCCTGCGTGTTATTGTCCACCCTGTATCCTATTGTCCATCTCGCATGCTATCCATCCTGGGCGCTTTTGTGCATCTATAAGTATGGTATAATTGGTTAGTAAACCAGTAAAACGTTTTAGGAATGTTGATATCATTTGTGATACGGGTCTCTGATTTTAAAATACATGTATATACTTTAATTAAGACCTCAACATAACATCAAGACCTCTGCATAACATCAAGACCTCTGCATAACATCAAGACCTCTGGATAACCTCAAGACCTCTGCATAGCATCAAGACCTCTGCATAACATCAAGACCCCTGCATAACATCAAGACCCCTGCATAACCTCAAGACCTCTGCATAGCATCAAGACCTCTGCATAACATCAAGACCCTACATAACATCAACACCGCTGCATAGCATCAACACCTCTAGATAAGACCAAGGCCTCTCAAAAACGAATAGCATTCCGGATAACTAATTAATAACATCCACAAATTGCATTGTCTTTGGGGCATCGATTATTGTGGTTATATGTACCTTGGAACCAAGCAGTTTCTGTTGAAAGTTTAACTGTGAGCGACGTCATATCAAAATTCCACTGTCAAAAACACAAATTCACCAATAAAATGCTGTTAATCAAAGGCTCAGTGACTTTGTAGTGGTTAACTTGTCAAGTATTCAAAACAATGAATGAAAACAAACAAATAACTTATTCGTGTGGCCCCGTCTTTGTTTTGACTTTTGTTTCATTTATCTTCCGTGGTGTTTTTATGACACGAAGCCCAAACAAACAGGCAAACTTACTATTTATGCTGTATATGGTTATAAACTATACTCTAAACATTTGTATGTGAAAACTTCACGCATAGCTTACAAACTCTACCTATACAGTCTCAGTGAGAGCTAGCTGATCTGGATCTACGCCATTTGCATAAACCTGATAAATGTTTGTTTTAAAGACTTACAGTTAAAGCCGTATTGCCGCCATTATATACGATGACGCATAGTCTTAGTCAACCCCAGTGTTGGAGGTTGAGGGGGTTACCCCGATGTATTATTTTCGTAATGAAAATGAAATGCTGGTTTTCTGCAATGACTTGATTACTGATTTATAAATAAAGCTATAAATAAATCATACATATCATCAGACGCTGACTGTGTCACTGGAGCGAGTGTGAAGGGTATACGCTTTTAACCTGCTATGCTCAGGCAAATAGTGTAGATTCAGATGAGACAGTTCGAGCTGGGGCTGTATGACCAGGATCTACACTACAGTCAATACATCTTATGACATAGAGCATGTAGAAGTTGCAGAATAACTGAAATTTCGAATAATAATAAAATGTAGCATGATAAGTGGTAGTATAGCCGAAAGTCATGGTCTGGTGGGCCGGGTTGTCAACAATCCCGGGATGTACAGCTGCCTTCAGGTCGGGCTCACCCGACTCACATGACAATCTCCCCTCCCCCTTCCCTCTCACACACTGATTCAACCACCACAAAAGGTATGCTAGCTCTGCGCATGTGCCGTGAGTTTAGCCTTACTGGTTAGTTCAGGTATCAAGACCAATCAAATAAGAAAATATTCCATGGGTTTTTTGAACGGCAACAAAAATAACTGCAACAAAAGTAAGTGATCGTATAAAAGTGGAAGGCATATGTTGCTTTCGTTATACCACTCGTTGTGCGACAACTATCAATGTTATTATCAGTCACAGTGTACCGTCTTTGATATCACACATCACGTAAGTTTATTTATTTCATATTAAATGTTTTGCATAATATTTGAAATAATTTTAAGTTAACTTTTATCAGTTGAGAGCGCTTTGAAGCTGTATGCCAAAGTCATAATTTGGCTAAGTTCTTAATTTGAAATGTTGTTTGTTTTTTTCCTTTTTCTTTAATACAACTAAGGTGTTAAATATATTTTGACAACTATATGTTCTAAAACAAAGTAAAAACGCGTGATGATAAAATCAATGGTGATTTTAATATTGTTTTATCTTTATTAAAATTTTATATTAATTAACCAGACTGATTTTAACGTTATTGTTTCTTTTTTCCCTTCGGTATATTTTATAAAATATACTTTACTATTTTGAGGTTAAACCGCCATTATAATTAAAACATGCACACAGATATTTTAAGTGCGATGTCTTATATTTAAAGGTTTAGGTTAAAACATTGCTCAAGGCGATAGAAAGTGCAATATAAAACACAGTCTAATTAAACTCGTGATACAAAGAAATTGATGATTTTGGTTAAGATTAATAATAAAATGTGTTATCGAAATTATTTTAAAGGACTATAAAAGTTATAGACTAAACTTCATTACATGCGAGTATCTTGTTGCAATCACACAGTTTAATATCGGGAGACGAACTTGTTAGGGGGGAAGAAACAAAAGATTGCCGAACCGAGCTGAACGACAACCTAAACAAGACTACAACATTAGTAGAACATTGTCAGAACACTGTACTTGTACAGAATTTGTACAAATACATAGTGAATTATCGTTCTGATTATTACATGATTACATAAATAGAAAAGCGTTCTTACGCAAAAAAGGAAACGAAGAACGGTAAAGATCCGTATAAATGAACATTAGAAGAAAAAAACGTGCAAATATTATGGTCATTAAACTAATAACTACATGTTATTTATATTTTGTCCAACCACTTTGCACAATAGTAACAGGACGTATTTGTCGAGACCTGTCAACAAGTATTGTAGATCAACAAGTATTGTAGATCCTGATCAAACAGCTCCCGACCGGAGTCGCTGGTGCGGAATTATTTGTCCAATACCCAGTCGTAATAAACAGACTAAGCGTTACACAGGACGCTGCCTTCATGAACAAGTTATGCAAATTGTTTGCGATACCATCAAGAAAAGCATTAAGATAATAGACACAGTTTTATTGCAAAATTCAGTCATTTTAACTCCTGTATAAAAAACGATATAAAATAATGTTCTTTGCATGAATAGCAAACTTTTCTTGTTTTTAGTGTTCGTTTCTTTTTATTGGATGGTTGATTTTGACGTGTAATAAATAAGAAAAGAAAGTGATATAAATGTATAAAATACAATACAATCTTCAATAATGGATGAGTAAATAACTCAGGAACGTTGTTTAACTTTATTCAGAAAAGGTTTCAACCGTCTGCTATTTAAAATACCATTACATTATTAATTAATTTGTCGGTAAAGTTCAGTAGATTATATATATATATATATATATATATATATATATATATATATATATATATATATATATATATATATATATATATATATATATATATATATATATATATATATATATATTAAAGGAAAAAAAGACAAAACTAGCATACGAAACATTAAAAAATCGCTTGGTCTGTGAAGGACTCGACGTCTTGTATGGCAAACGAGTTCTGTACAGATTGTGCCACTTAGACATGGTACGTTATTGTTTTATATAGCTCTGTTATACATTGCGATAAATGCATTGTTTATATTTAAATGCCAACATAACCTATGTTATGGTTTGGACAAGTTTCAACAACTATTTTCATTCTGACATGGCCCAATGAGGGGTCAGTCACTATTGTGATGGACAGTCTTCTCTCCAATACATTTCAGGTTTACCATCATTACATTTGTAAATGCAATCAGTATAAATATAATTGTCTTCCGATATTGAAGTGCTAGAAATGATACTAAACTTCGGCACATTCTATACAGATGTTTAGTGTATTACGCATGTAAACATGCAATGGCTTATATATTTCAATGATTGTGAGAACTAAAACTTAATGTTTCGATTATTGTTGATCTATTATCTAATCTCCTTCATATAGTTCTTGGTCGTGACACATTACAATATCGCGGTTTTCTATTTTCCTCTAAAATTTATGAGGATTAATAAATGCTTCTACATAAAGCTTGTTTCAAGCAGTTCTCCATCGGTCGGTATCAAAATGCTTCACGGCATAGATTTTATAATGAAACATTTAATCTGGAATTACATAATTAGCGTTATTTCTCCAATTTAAGTCGTATCTTTACAAATTAAATAGAAGATGATATCTCCTGTCATCTGCACAGTAGGTTAGAGATTGATTTGCAAATAACCTTGCCACACTTAAATTGAAGCTTAACCAGGAGGTTAATGTATTCACTTTAAATTCTCGTCCGGATATAAAAAAAATCAGCGAATCAGTTGTTTTTTCTTGCAAACAATGCAAGTGTAGACCAGCAATGAAATCTGAGCTTACTTTAAGCGGCCTTATTACTGTCGGCAACAAAGAACTGAACAGGCAGAAAATGGCTCTTACATTTAACTATTTGGCAATCAGATACACAAAACAAAAGAATTACTGGCGTTACCGATATTTGCTGGAGTTGTATTACAATATTTCACGTCGCCTGTTGCGTCTCTACTTACCATGCGCGTCCGAAGGTAAAAGCGATATATATAAATATAAAGCTAGCAAATTATATAGATGGAGACTGTAGCACATGGAACTAGGGGATCTGCATCTACACTTTTGGCAAAAGCCTAATCATTTCGTGCTAAGCTGACTATGAGTGAAGTTCGGCAGATGTTTCATTTCATGAAATATCTCGACAGTACATCACATATCTGCATTTGTATACCATCTGTTCTAAAAACCGCGGTAATATTAACTAAATTACCAGTCACAATGACTTGCTCCGACCTTCATATCGCCCGATCAAGCGTCGAGTTATTACGGAAAGTACCGGTAGATAAGTAGATAATACGTGTGCGCGCGCCTTCACATTATTCAAACGACCGGGTTCGGATGAACAGGGTCTCCCATTTAGAGTTTCTAACAAAGTATCCTTTATTCTGAAACATACTTGCGTAAACAAACATATCAGGTTCGCTGTTTGTCGAACAAGTTGCACATTAAATAAGGAAATTGAACATACACTCCCATTACCGACATTACCAGATCCGATTTTTTTCCCCTAACATTGTGTGTATTTTTGCAAAGTAAAAAACTAGTAAGTGTTTCTTGTACTAAAACTTAACATTTTCATGTTATTTTTTCCTCTCTTTTTCTTCTTCCTCCTCCTTCTCCACCTCTTCTTCTTCTTCTTCTTCTTCTTTTCCGTCTTCTTCTTCTTCTAAGTTTGTATTCCTTCTAAATCATTAATCAATTTATAAAACGTCTTCCCGCGATTATTACCATCTCCTTCGTTCCCATTTCAGTGAAGCAAGTAACCAAGGTTGACCGTCACGATGACCAGTAGCTGGGGTAATAATTCTTGGGGTAACTGGGGCAAGTCTGCGTCAGTGGACAGTCCGGGAAACCCCGACCCGTACGGCCAACATAACGCAAGCTGCATCTCGGGCCAAGGCTTCAGCAAAACGTACAACTATGACGAAAAGTGCACCGGATGTCGCCGGGAGCGGGCATTGTCCACCTGGGGGAGCACTCCATCCTCCTCCAGGAGTTTGTCCGTCGGTAGCCTCCTTAAGGTGGGAACCATCTACAGCGGATGGAAACTGTCCAAGTAATCTTCCTTCGGAGATGAGTCCGATACAGGCTTACAACCCATGACGCTGATGAATTATTGCAGCTGATCTTACATCTGAAATCAAGTCTTTGTTTTGTTAGTGTCATCTAAGTTCACATTTATATTTGGAAACAGACGAAATCGACGTTTGCATTTTTCTATAATAAATGGGAAAAAGAACAACGTCTACACAGTTTCTTCTCTTCGAGCAAGACTCCATTATAACGGACAAGATTGGTTGATAAGCATGGGCGACTGTTTAACCGACTGGCATACACGTTATATGCCTGCGTTATAAGCCTTAATAAAGAATGACAAACGTGCAATATTTAACCTTGTTTGCTGTGATAAAATGTGGCCACTGCTTTGACATGGGTCCTGTTTGTTACCTTTTTATTCATCAAACTTTTTGCAATTTTTCATTACGGTATTCAAAACAGTGGGTTTTGGAATAAACTGTGTATGGAAATCATTAAGCAGAAAGGAAAATGATCAAAATAAGCCAATGGACAAACTACTCAGAACATCTCAGCCATTTCTACGACGTAGAATTCACTCCTGACATTTCTCATAGATTCCGTGCATGGTCGAGTAGTTACGATGGAAGAAAAGTTACAACTGGGGGTTGTTGACCTTGACATGGCGTGCTTCTTTAACTTAGGGCACAGTCGGATGTAGCGTCTGTCAACAATGCATCCTCCCATATACTAGTCAACATTATATATCTACCTTGTAATATAAAGAAAATTTATTGCATATTTTATCCATTATTTTGATATTTTATGTGATAATGAAAACGTTGCGTTTCTATGTATAATCTACATTATTGATGACGTTGACGTTTTTGTGTAATACACAATACATATGTATATAACATATATGTTGAGTTTATTAACCATTTGTTGTAATGTTGTTTTTTCGGTTTTGGATATAATAAAACGCTTAACTCGATTAAATCCTCTGTCATGTATTTTGTCCCACCTTTCAGCATTCAATAGTAAACTAGAACATTTGATAACCACTGACCAACTAGTATGCAAGTTTCCTGAGATCTCAGACTATATTAGGAACAATCTTAGTTAAGTTAGCATTAAAAAAATTATGCGCTACTTTTGACGTTACAACCAAGGTAACGGTGCAGATTTACACACTCGTTTGATTTGTTTCGACTCTTAAAACAGTCAACATTAACGCACACTGCCTACACGAGCCTCACTGCCTACACGAGCCACACTGCCTACTGCCTACACGAGCCACACTGTCTACTGCCTACACGAGCCACACTGCCTACTGTCTACACGAGCCACACTGCCTACTGCCTACACAAGCCACACTGCCTACTGTCTACACGAGCCACACTGCCTACTGTCTACACGAGCCATACTGCCTACTGTCTACACAAGCCACACTGCCTACTGCCTACACGAGCCACACTGCCTACTGCCTACACGAACCACACTGCCTACACGAGCCACAATGCCTACTGCCTACACGAGCCACACTGCCTACTGCCTACACGAGCCACACTGCCTACACGAGCCACACTGCCTACTGCCTACACGAGCCACACTCCCTACACGAGCCACACTGCCTACACGAGCCACATTGCCTACATCCTACACGAGCCACACTGCTTACTGCCTTCACGAACCACACTGCCTACACGAGCCATACTGCCTACACGAGCCACACTGCCTACTGCCTACACGAACCACACTGCCTACTGCCTACACGAGCCACACTGCCTACTGCCTACACGAGCCACATTGCCTACACGAGCCACATTGCCTACACGAGCCACACTGCCTACACGAGCCACACTGCCTACACGAGCCACACTGCCTACTGCCTACACGAGCCACACTGCCTACACGAGCCACACTGCCTACACGAGCCACACTGCCTTCACGAGCCACACTGCCTACTGCCTACACGAGCCATACTGCCTACACGAGCCACACTGCCTACTGCCTACACGAGCCACACTGCCTACTCTCTACACGAGCCACACTGCCTACTGCCTACACGAGCCGCACTGCCTACTGCCTACACGAGCCACATTGCCTACACGAGCCACACTGCCTACACGAGCCACACTGCCTCACACGAGCCACACTGCCTACTAGCCACACTGCCTACTAGCCACATTACCTACTAGCCACACTGCCTACACGAGCCACACTGCCTACTAGCCACACTGCCTACTAGCCACACTGCCTACACGAGCCACACTGCCTACACGAGCAACACTGCCTACACGACACTGCCTACACGAGCCACACTGCACACGAGCCACACTGCCTACTGCCTACACGAGATACACTGCCTACTGCCTACACGAGCCACACTGCCTACGAGCCACACTGCCAACACGAGCCACACTGCCTACTGCCTACACGAGCCACACTGCCTACTGCCTACACGAGCCACACTGCGTACTGCCTACACGAGCCACACTGCCTACTGCCTACACGAGCCACACTGCCTACTGCCTACACGAGCCACACTGCCTACTGTCTACACGAGCCACACTGCCTACGAGCCACACTGCCTACACGAGCCACACTGCCTACTGCCTACACGAGCCACACTGCCTACTGCCTACACGAGCCACACTGCCTACTGCCTACACGAGCCACACTGCCTATTGCCTACACGAGCCACACTGCCTACTGCCTACTGCCTACACGAGCCACACTGCCTACTGCCTACACGAGCCACACTGCCTACTGCCTACACGAGCCACACTGCGTACTGCCTACACGAGCCATACTGCGTACTGCCTACACGAGCCACACTGCCTATTGCCTACACGAGCCACACTGCCTACTGCCTACTGCCTACACGAGCCACACTGCCTACTGCCTACACGAGCCACACTGCCTACTGCCTACTGCCTACACGAGCCACACTGCCTACACGAGCTGCGAGCTTCCACACAGCAACACGTGTTATTGTGGCCGGAAGAAACGTGTCCATTTCAAATCTCACTATATATCTCATCGCGTCAAGACATCGTTATAAATCAACACTGAAATCTTAGCACACATTGTATTTAAGTAACTGATCAGTAAGTCTCATTTTAAGACACTGCTCTGCCATTTCCCGAGTGCGTATGGAAAATTCCGGGATTTTGCGAATGAATAGATAATTAACATCTTATCCTGTTTTCCATTGGTATGTCCCAGATATGAATCAGAAACCCATCTCCGAACAGGATAATGCAAGAAACATAATACACCGCTTTAAAATCAGCTTTGTACTAACACGCCGCATGGTCTGGTCCTGATGCACAGTATCTGTAAACCCTTCTGTTCAGAAACATGAACTTTTCAGCCTTCAACTCTTTTTCCAAATCTTGCACAACTATGAGACAAGTTAAATGCAATCATGGGTATATTAAGAAAACTCTATTCTAAAACACAAGTCTGCATTAACATCTGAAAATGTATATTCATACGAAATCGTACATACGAATAATAAGCAGGGATGCAGTTATCAAAATACATCTCCTTTAGTTGCAAGTGATCGCCCTTAATGCACTTCTAAAAAATGTGGGCACGTAAACAAGAAATGCTTTTGGGTATCTTTTTGCAGTAAACTCAAACTTTAACTTACATAAACATTTATAAATAGGCCATGCATGACATAAAAATAAAATGAATGAAAGCAACAAGTGTGCCCTAAAAATCACATTTACATTTATATTAAATGTTGTAAATTAAGACATGCCACAAATACAAAAATCGTCCCGAGATGAATATCTGAAATACATCCCCTATAACGTTGCTAGGTAAAGGGTTGACTTGTGATGCGATCTGAAAAGAAACATGCAGGGTGTAATTTGACAGTCAAACGGATAAACATGTAAATTTGAAGCTACTCTAAATTAGTCAAATGAGAATATGTCGGTAAGCTGTTATGAATAAGCATGTTTGGATTTTACGTGAAAACAATTTAATTGGAAAAAAAATGAATTTACGATTTCGGTATAAAGTGCTTTTCTGCCGCTGTAAAAGCACTAGAAAATATTAGAGAGGCCAACTTCTCATTATAACCGGCTCATTCCATCAAGACCAATTGAACAAGCTAAGTGTTAATGTAATATTAAGATATTATAAAAGCTCTGTCAGATCATTCTAATCATGAATATATTTTAATGTTTGCCAGTTTTTGTTTTCTAAATAATATGATGTAGATAACGTGCAAAGTTTAACCACCCCTGTATAAGGCTTAGGCCACAACCTAAATGAAAGGGGCGGTCACGGCAACGTATGTTTGCCTAACCGTCGAAACTCGTCAATGCTTATAATGGAAAAGGCAAAGAGAGATTTTATTAATTTTTAAATGTGTCGAGGTAATAATCTATCACATCTGGAAATAAGTCTAGGGCACACCTATTTTAGACACATTAACACGTTAATGAAAATGAAAAATACCTTTTATTTTCATATACAAGGTATACTTGTTTTAAGAAATCGACATCACTTGATATGCAAATGAATACTTAAACAATTACAAACAAAATAAAAGACAAAATAATAAACCAACATTGCAAAGACGGGCAATCATAACATAAAATCATGACATATATGGGATATGTTTTTAAATATCATTATATATTTGTATATCTAAAGGGTTCGTATTGTTACAGCGCAATTACTGTCGAACATGGTAGTCGCGGCCTTTCATGGCATATTAATTCCATAGACATATCAGAAATATCACGGATATGCGGCATTAAAATTGCCACATAAAGCATACCAAGAAAAAGTAATATGATCGGAACCAAACTGTCTGTTACCTTACTTTTTTTTCCTTGTTGCCTCCTTTATCATTTTATTACTGCTGCAGTGTTAACTTTGGTATACTTGGTTCTTTTCTTGAAATCCGACATTACGAAACAGCTGCAATCCAGGTAGAGAGACGCAGAAGGCAGTGAGGACATGCCCGGGATATCGCAAATATCTTGCTTGCAAAATAGCATAAAATCATGTTCGATTAAAAACATTCAAGCATAGTTGCGAAGAATTGAAAGAGAAAAGCCGGGTCAAGTCGGTTAATCAAACGGAAAAACTTCCATCAATTATCAATAATACAGTGCACGTATGTACACGATGTATTTACGCGATGCAATTACGCTATGTTTATACATATCCACGTACATACCTAATCCCGTACATGCCTATTCCCGTACCTGCAAAAACACGTACATACATAACCGCGTAAATACATAATAGCGTACATACATAATCCAGTACATATCATAATTCCGTACATACATAACCGCGTACATACATAACTACGTACATTACTATGTATATACATAACCACGTACGTAATCCCGTAATCTAGTTAATAAATATTCCTGTACATACATAATCCCGTACGAACATTACCCGCACATACATAATCCCGTACATACATAATCCCGCGTAACACACATAATCCCGCACATACATAATCCCATACATTCATAATCCCGCGTACATGAATAATCCCGCGTACATACATAATCCTGTACATACATGAACCCATACATACATAATCCCATACATACATAATCCCGTACATACATATTCCCGTACGTACATATTCCCGTACGTGCATTATCCCGTACGTACATAATCCCGTACGTACATAACCTCGTACATACCTCAACCCGTACATACCTAAACCCGTACATACATAATCCCGCACATACATAATCCCGCACATACATAATTCCGTACGTACATAATCCCTATATACATAATCCAGTTACACACATAATCCAGAACATACATGATCCCGCGTACATGCATAATCCCGCGTACATGCATAATCCCGTACATACATAATTCCGCGTGCATGCATAATCCAGTACATACATAATCCCGTACATACATAATCCCGTACATACATACTGCCGTACACGCTTAATCAAGTACATACATAATCCCGCATATATGCATAATCCCGTACATACATAATCCAGTAGATACCTAATCCCGTACATACGTAATCCAGTACATACATAACCACGTAAATGCATAACCGCGTACATACCTAATCCCTGACATACATAATCCCATACATAAATAAACACATAGTACATAAACCTGTGCACACATAACTGCGTACATACATAACCACGTATATACATAACCGCGTGCATACATATCTGCGTACATACATAACCGCGTGCATACATAACCGCGTGCATACATAACCACGTGCATACATAACTGCGTGCATACATAACCAAACACTTAACAATCACGTACGTAAATGACCACACACATACATAACCGCGTGCATACATAACTGCGTACAAACATAACCGCGTGCATACATAACCGCGTGCATACATAACCGCGTGCATACATAACCACGTGCATACATACATAACCGCGTGCATGCATAACCGCGTGCATACATAACTGCGTACATACATTACCATGCACATACATATTCCCGTACATACATAAAATCACGTACATACATAACCACGTACATACATAACTGCGTACATACATAACCGCGTGCATACATAACTGCGTACATACATTACCATGCACATACATATTTCCGTACATACATAAAATCACGTACATACATAACCACGTACATACATAACCACGTACATACATAACCACGTACATACATAACTGCGTACATACATAACTAATCACATACTTACGTACGTACATAACCACGGACATCTTGGCGTTATTTGGATGCTGACCTTAAAGGTAACTGTCTCCGTTGTTTAAAGGATTACTGTACGGTTGACTTTGACTTGAATTTTACTTTTTTAACACTCCAAAAGAATTCCCAGCAAATATTAACAAAGCTCAGTAAGTACCAAATTTCGGTATTGTCAAACTCTTATCTAAAATGTTCAACTCATTTTTTTAAAAAATATAAATGGTATCTCGATAAAATATTTTGAAGATCGGATGCATTGTTGCTAGTTTCGAAGTATGGGACAAGGACGGTAAATCGAGTATTTATCGAACAAATATGAACAAAGTTAAGTCCCTTATATACGAACACCAGGGCAGTGCTTTAAGAATGTATGGCAGTATGGGGAACGGAATGACTGTATTTTTTATTATAACTAAATGTGTTGATTTTTGTAGTGTTTAACTTAATAAATTAGCATACCCTTGTTGATTGATATAAATTAAAATAGATCAATGCAGCTAAATATCCACTAAATACATAGTAACCATAGTAACCTATTAATCCAGTTTGAATCCTAACAAAAATTAAATGTCGAAGAAATTTTACACATCTTTCTATCAAAATGTTTCTGTAGAAGTCTGTGATAATTATTACAGTCTGCTCTTGCATAAGAATTAGTGCAGTGATGTAATATAAAACTAAGAATCAACAATTGATATTAGTAAGATTATAATTGTGATTTCTGTCACAGTTCTTACGTTTATTGATTGTTTATTTTAAGTTGTAGTTGTTTAAGAAACAAAAACACCATAATAGATATATAACAATGTGGTCTTTTTACTGCTGAAATAGCATAAACATAACCATTAAAAATAAGATCGCTTCTTAAAGTTGTTACTCACCCCATAGATATTTTCAAAATCAAGTATCAATACAAGAACAAGAAAAGGCTAGAATGTGAGACATACAAGGTGCCGTAGAGAGCAAGTGCTTTAAACAAGAAGATGACTATCCTTGGAACTAAACACTCTCTTAAATTGTCGATTAATTACATAAACATGAACAAGAACGAAGTGGTACTCAGTCTCTATTACATTCAAATTACAGTAAATACATGTTCTATATGTATTACATTTTCTACATTTCTGTATCGACCTTCTTGAATTGCCAATTTTTGAGCAGAACATCTTATTCTAGTAAGAGCATAACAATGTAAAGGATTTTCAACTGTTGCTAAATACTGTTCTATTTCAAAAAATGTTTTAAATGTACGATATGTATCTAGTTCATTGCTATTATCAATCGGTGATAACAAACATTGATTATATACTGATCGTACAGTTTTTGTATAGCCAATGTTCTTTACCATAACATATTACAAATAAAAAGGTAAGATAATCCAAGGTGGTCGAATAATAACTGTATACCCCGAGACCATTTTAGAATAAGATTGCAATCGATAATATTTGAGATATTCTATATATCTATATGTCTATATGTAGACGTTCAATATCTAAGGGTTTATGAAATTCCCAGATTTCTCTCAGTAAAAGAGAGTAAATGAAATTCAGTATGGTAACGAAAGTGGGTGGGGAGTTATGAAGACTAGGAGAATAACGTGGTTTAAAATTAATATTAATTCAATATTAATTGAACATTAAGCCTTATTTCTAGATTTCTAAAATCGCTTACTATGTATCTTACGATATACTTAATGCATTTGTTGTTGTGGTTGTTGTGGTGTGTTGTTGTTGTTGTTTTTCTACAAATCATGTTCTGTGAAGATAAGGGTAGTAAATATTACGTTGGTGGCGATGCAACTTTACAGACAGATCGAGTTGACTTTGTTCTACCCTCCCTCACTCTTTACTTATTTCAGTCTTTACTTATATCTTCTGATCTCATTTGTACGTGAAACGTTTAGATGTTGTATGATAGATAAATAAGACACGGAAGGTAAATAAGATGTGAATTAGTATCAACGAAAGGCATATAATTTGATTTTCTAAGACTGTAAATCATGGAATGGACAACGAATAAGATCGTAAAGATGGAAGGGTAATTGACCGATCAAGTCTTTACATAAATGCATTAATTTATGTTTTGTTATTCTTGATTGAAGAGGTCACATGGGTGTTACTAATAGTAAACAAGTTAAGTTGGACACTGAAGGTATTCTTGCGACCTCATGTGGGATTCTTTCTAACTCTGAGCTTTCTTGGTTTGACTCTTGGTTCTATTGTATTTGTAATTAAATAGAACGCCTGGATAGCATTACCCCATATAAATATATAACAGTATCGAACCACTACTTTGTTGGAATTTGGACTTATTTTTTGTATAAACCGATACTTTGGTCTTAATAAATTTGATTTTGAACATTAAATTAAATTGTTAGAACTAATCGCAAAAAAAAAAAATCACGCTGAATGTGTTTTCTTCCCTACTGTATAAAAAGCACGATAGTGGTCTCTGCTAAAAATAGATATCGACTTCAGAGCGGATTACCCGGATTACTACTTGATCTCAAAAGTAAGAGATCACGTGGCTTTCTAAGTTTAAAAATAACTATATCTGTAGCTGGCTCGTATAGAAAATACCTGTTTGCAATGACGAGTGGTGATTTATGCTTGACTGTTCACACAGATCTAGATATATGAACAATAATGACTTATTTGGTTATTTGAGAAAAGAAAGTTTGGTCTAAGCTGTCAGAAACCTCCTTTAAGTGCGTTTTAATAAAGGTCCTAGAACTAGAGTTAGCCTCGATATATATATACTCATTTCGGAAAAGAGTTTACTTGTCTTAGGGCTGCCTTCGTAACTGTATGGTCCCAATACTTCTGGCACCATGTAAATTATAATTTAAAAATAAAGTTTCGCAGCAAAAATTCTGCACGAAACTTAATTTGCCAACAATCCACTCCTTATTTGGTGTACTGTAGAGAAAAAGGCTTCTGCTTATGAAAAATCAGAAAGAGAATTTAAAAAAAAAATGTGCGTCGGCCGGGAATCGAACCCGGATCGACTGCTTGGAAGGCAACCATGCTAACCTTTACACCACCGACGCCGTTACGACGGAGATGAACTTTGGGTTATTAATATTTCTATGAAAAGTGATGGTTTATATCTGGATAATCAGCCTGATCGGTACTTATGATGAAGTGTTGTTTTAAAGATTAAACTATGTTTTATCGGTGATTAACTGAACTTTTTATGTTATGACCAATGCAACTCTTAATTCGAAACTAACACTAACCGGAACTGCCAATGACTTCCTGTTTAAAGATGGCTTCCAACGTTGGAGATGGAAGCGGCGATAATTGTAATCCAGGTAAAACGCCCAAATCAATCATGTACATAAATAGAAACTAAACCACTATGCCCTCATTACTATTTTCTTATAGTAGACGATATATCTTGATAACTGTTTGTTTTACCTGGTCAACAAAATAATCATTATTAATGACAAATTACCTCCCTTTCTGAATACTTTCACGCGAATTCAGTGTTGTTCACACCTTTAGGAATTAATCTAATGCACGAACTAGTTGATTGTATTGATGTGATGAAACACTATCGTGACATAATTTCACAACAGTTTTATTGACTTATCAGACTGTGATCAAGCTCTTTTTATGATCACAATAGCGAGCTTAATAGTGTTATGCGATTAAAGGGAGACCTAATCTAACGGCACAGAACCTGTTCCAACACAACATTACGTAGCCGGATATTTAAGCAAGACATTGCTTGTGTCCATATATTGAAAGTATTCATTTGTAGAGTTGAAACTGTCAGAATAAGTCAAAATGGCTTCTGTATGTTACAGATGTAAGTATTGCACATTAGCATTCTTTCACATTTTTATGAAATAGTTTGTTTGACCTTTTTTTTAACATTTAGTGTAATAAAATGTCAGCACATTGTTGCCAATGTCATTGAGATTTCTTATTATTCTGAGACTGTATGATTTCTATTTTATACACAGCTGTCACTTTTTTCTCTAATGAAATATTTTTGTATTAAAACATGCTGAAGTTTTGATAGCAATTTCTGAAATTAACCATAAATTTATAGTACAAATATACCTTAGCAACCAGTTTGTCTGCTTAACAGTATTTGTCATAATTTGTCAGAATGTTCGAATGAACATTGTACTGCTACCTTCCTTTATTATTTTATTAAAAAAAGTAATTGTTCATTCTTGTAATTTGTAAGGTCTCATGGTATATTTTATTTACAGTTTAAGTCTATGCTGGTAGTATAACAATATGACTTTTTTAATATGTTTTCACAATCCATTTTTGGTATATTTCAAACATAATTTACTAGATTAATAAAGATACTTGTAACAAAAATGACACTATCTCAATAATTAATGATAACAATAGTAGAGGTTAGACATGTTCGGTGTTTATAAAAACAAACTGTACATTAAACAAATAAATTAACATTAAACAGAAACAGATTGTAAATACAGGCCATTTACAGAGTTGTGTGTTGACAATTACTGGGCGAGAGTTTTATTACCATAATATGTTAAAATGTATATTTTATGATTAGTATTTTCTTGAAAGTATTCTCACATCAGATTTATGAAAGGACTTACGTTTTGTGTCTAAGGCTATAGTCAGAGATTTGTATTTTTTACATGGGCACTTCAATTTGTCACTGTGGAAAAGAAAATTATACAGTGAAACAGAATATTTAATGGACTAAGGTATTAAAGCATCTTTTCTACTCATCCTTCTAATTTAAAGAAATTAATCACTAAATGAATCATAATTTGTTATTTCTCATTTTGTGCAAGTGCTGTAACTTATTTATCATTGGTTCATACTTTGTATTTTAGATGAAGATATAATGGATTTAGGATTTGATGATGAAGAGGAGGATCTTGCTCTTTCAAGGTATACTATTCAATGAGAAATTGACAGTCTTTATTATTGTTGGATCATTCTGAATTTAAATCTAATCATATTTTATATTTTTAATTAAAAATCAACAACTTGTTAAGTTATTCTGATAAATTTGCTGACTATTCTGATAAATTTGCTGACTATGGACTGTACAGTTTTATCAATTTATGATATCAGCATTCAGTTACAAACTATCAAAGTCTTCTATTTATAAATTTGTATTAGACTTTTGTCTTGACATTCGATAATAATTTTTCATAAAGTGATTCCTTGTTTTCATTTTTCTTTCAGCTCAAGTATTACTGACACAAAGTTTGACATAACAATTGGTCATATAGAGGAAATAGTAATGGGTAAGGAGTAAGCACTTATTATAATGCATATGCTGACTGGTCATGATCTCATTCACACGACTTAGACTTACTTTTTATCATGCAATATTCTTAAGTTTTGTAACTGCAACATTAAATCATATTAAGACAACTATCACAAAAGTTTTTTATGTTAAAAAAATAACGATTAACCATTTTAGCATTTCTGTAATAGAGATCTTAGTACTGTTTGAGGAAATTTATTTTTCTGTTAACTTAGTATTAAATGTTTGTTATGCATGTACTGTTTCCACATATGCAATTTCAGTGTTGCTGATGGACTCCAAGATAACCTGTACATACAACTCTTATTTAATTGTGCATTTAGAGGATATATTTCTATGCCTTTTATGCAGAAATTATAACAGTAAGATAATTTTGCTTGTAGAGGATGAATTCCAGACCATGCAGCATGACTTTCTAGAGAAGTACTATACTGAGTTCGATGATACAGAAGAGAATAAATTTATCTACACCGATATCCACAGAGAATATGTAAGTTTCTAGCCAGTCTTTATACATTGTTTAAACTTGACAGTTTGAACCAGACAACTTGTTTGAAAAAGGAAGACAATTTTGGTACCCTCGATAGGTGCTTTTACAAGCCTCTTACTTACGCCAAAAATTTGATGAAATGTGCCAATGACGATAAATAGTCAAAACACTTTCACTATAGAGTGAATCCTATCTCAATAGTAGCTATTAGAACCAACCCACTGATGACTGACATGATTGATGCAAAGTGTTCAGTACATTGTCTACATTTCTAAGGATTAAATGAGGTTAATTTCACCTGTTGCAGCATAGTATTTATTACACCTGTACATAAATTACCAGAAAAATCTCGGAAATAAGTGATGCTACAGTTGTTAAACTTTTTACATTATAATGCCACATGAGGGATATTTAAATAAATTCACATGTGGCATAGGATCATCTTAAATACATTAAAGTTATATTTTTTATGATTTTTTACCATTTTATATGATTCTGATAACAGGAATGTTATGTAGGCAACTATTTTGTCATACTGTATCTGTCAAAATACTTGGCAAATTTTGCTAGACTTTTCCAATACCATTGATTATGCAATATATTGTGAAATGGCCGGTTTTGAGTCAAAAACATTATTCCATTATTATTTTTAACTGACCATCCTTTCACTGTGAAAAAATAATAATGTAGAAAAAACTTTGATACACTTTTTTTTTTAATTATTTAAGGAATAACAACATGCATGTTTTGTTGTTTTTTTCAAGTTGCAACTATTTGCAAATATTTATTGATTAAGCCCTTTAATTTTTTCTTAAATTTATAGTATATTTAATGATGACCTTTATTGGGTCAAATAAATTAAATCATACTTCATTAATGAAGGTGTAACTGTATTCGCCACAGATAATGTCTTTTTAGAATGTTTAAATACAAATTGACTAGTGTGGTGTATTAGAGTTGAAAAATAATTATTTTTAGACTGTTTTTGTTTTAGGTTTTTTGAGTTTCAATTGATCTGTGAACACTTGTAGTGGTCATGTTATTGTATGTTTGTATACAATTATTTACTTATTAGCTGGGAAATATGCTGTGATATTGACCAAAAAATTGTTATAGTGGTCAATATCAACAGCATATTTCCCAGCTAATAAGTAAAAAACTGTTTTATTACATGAACTATAAATAGTTAATAATAAATAGTTTTTATTTCTTTAATTATTATCTAAACTTAAATGCAAGAAAATGGTTTACATTGTTTACTTCGTGAATATTGTTCATCTGGGATGAGTATCCCACAATGCATACAATTCTAGGGAAGTTTTGTAGCACATAATATTGATAGAAATTTTGCATTCTATTAATAGACTGGTTAATATCAGCGGAAGCGGCAAAGCAGCAAAAAAATTATTCTCTTCTTTTAATATTCCATTTTTTGTTGATCAAACTAAATAGTAAATATTACTAGACAAAAGACCCGGACTTTAAGAATTTCTTCGTGTAGGTTTCAAAGGAAGAATCGTGGCCTTTTTCTGCTAGATATGTTCGAAAGAGCTTCAGTTTTGTCACGGTTTTGGTGTTTTTTTAGTCCTTAGATTCGCTGAGTTTAACTAAATCTGTCTCCGATAAAGAGGCGAATCACTAAGCCATTTTGACAATATCGTCTGTTTGTGTTGTCGTAACATTCGCACGTCGTGAAAGTCGCGTTTAAACAGTCAAACAAACTGGATGACGTCATAAACAGTCTGTATAAGAATTATGGACCGGGTAGCCGGTCAATATGCGATTTATGGACTGGATGACGTCATATTAAATGTAGAAGGGCGTATGCAAATGAGGTATAATATCTATATTTATTGACTCGACTATTTTGGGGGTGTGACCAATCACCTATTTATAGTTCATGTAATAATCCACAATATTTCAGGTGAGCCTAGTAGAACATTATCTTGATGAAGAATTGAGTAACCGACTGCCTGACTTCTGTATGAGTGATTTCACAAAACAACTTATGTAAGTTAACATATTTCTGAAATTTCAAGTCTTCTGTTATATTTCTATGTTGTACCATTTAATCTTGTTGTAAAATTAAATAAATCTTGGCATAATAAAATAGAAATACATCCCAGGTCAAACACTTTTTAGTTGAAAACTTGTTTAGCTCATTGTTATGCTAGCATGGTCTCTGTGCTGAAAATAATGCATGTTTTTCTTTTATTTATTAATTTTTATTATTATATATATATATATTGCAATTTATGCATAAGTTTTCATAAGACATCTTTATTTTCCAGGGAGAGAAAAGATGAGTTAGATGGAGAAATATTTGAGATGCTGCTGACATTTAGTGACTTTATGGCTTTCAAAGAAATGTTCCTAGACTTTAAAGCAGTACGTATATACCACCAGTTTGTATAATAACAGGAACACTCTACTTAATGTTACCAATGTCCCAAGTATATTTTATTTTTTATTTTGTTGTAAATGTTGTGTTATATGCTTCATACCAACCAGGTAAAGTTATTACAAGAAAATATTGACTTATTTCTGTATATTTGCCATTAAATGTTTTATTCTTGTGTTAAGTATGATAGAAATTGTGTAGACTAATAGCAATATTTACAAGTACCTGTCTGCAGTGTGATGATTGTTTGTTAATCATACAGTGAAGTTAATTCTCTGTCTCTACTGTCCAATGATTCTATGTTCATTATGTTGTTAAGTTGGTTCTGGAGTTAAATAATTGCTTGTTTATAATACAGTTTGATGGATCTGAGTTGTATCTCAAATGTAATGACTGAATGTTTACTACACTCATTACATGTTCAGATTTGTATGTGATATTTAAGGATGTATGTTGAGGATGCAGTTGATGAGTTCAGCAAATATGTGATACTAGTATGGTGATGGATTATAAACTCTTAGCCAGCCTGAGCAAGTATTGGTAAGGTGAAAAGTGTCAATCCAGATCAGTCAGTTCCTTGCAAGGATTGTCTAATCCTGATCAACACTGTTTGATGCAGTGATTAATAATCTACTAGTCTACTTACCTCAGCATGAACTTGTAATTAAAATTAAGTTAGTTATAAACAAATGAAAGATAGTCAATATTAACATTATATATGATGTGTGTTTCTGCAGGACAAGGAAGGCCGCAGTATAGATCTGAGTCAGGGCATCACTGTCACCCACATTGATGGGGACCTGGGACTAGAGGGGGCCTTCTGTTTGTCTGGCCATAGCTTCTCACAGCATCCTGCCAAACACTGACACCTGTCACCATGGAAACCAGTCTCATTCCAGCATACCCACCCTCCCAATGTGAACTATGAGAACATGAACAGGTTTCAGCTGAGTGTCATGTGAGCAGCATTTTCACTAATCATCAATTAAATAAAATCTGAGAGCTGTAGCAAGTTAACAATCCATATTGAAGAATGTCAGTATTGTCTATTTAAACAAGTAAGTGTATATCTTGAGGTTTTTGTGATGAAATGCTTGAAAAATTATGTATCTTCCATATTTAACCTATAAGAATTAGGATGTTTATATATTAATTTTAATTTGAAAAAAGGTAGATTCTTTTTTAATGTGAATAATACTCTGAGGCATTCGAAACCTGATTGAGTGCTGTCTGTTTGCCGTTCCTATTATCTGTTGGTTCTCAATGTTTTCTGTATTGCTGCAAATGCCTCAGTATTGTTGGAACCAGTTATTGACAGGTTATCTTTCCATGATGCTAGCTGTTTCTGTTTGTTACACATTGTAACACGTGTGTCAATTCACCCCTGCCACCTCAACATTATCATAGTCCATCATCATCCCTGTAACACAACACACTACCGTCCAGTCCACATGCAGCTAGCGTGTGTAGCAACAGTATAATGTATAATCATTGCAACATAGAATGAAAATAAGAACATACGTTGTGTTTGATCTTTTTGATAGGCAATTGTTATATGGTTTGTAAGAATTTTATTTGTACAAGTGTAGGTGGTACATATATATTTTACCATCTCTACACAAGCTAGTTGCATTTGGTCCAGTACCTGTCTCACATCACCATTTATTATCTTTGTGTCATTAAAACTGTTCAGAATCTCTTCTTATTAAATCCTTCACAGTGAGCAGTCTGTTAACTATGTTAAGTGTTAACCACTGCCTTCCATATCATATGAATATCAATATGTAAATGTATATCAAATCCTAATGACAGTGTTAAATATATTATTTAAAAGCATTCAAGCATAGCCTATAATGTGTAGAACTGTTACCATTTTTGTTAAGTTTACTTAACTTATTATTAATTTTTCATAAATATAAGAATAAAAGTTAAGTTTTAACTATCTCAAAAAATCGGCATTGCAGACATGATAGCACTTGCAGACATGATAGCACTATGTCTACATTCCAACAATAACCAAGGGAGATCACTATGACAGTTATTATTTCCTTGTACCTTCCTCCTATGTACCAACTCTCAGCCTGCTATGCACATATTGAACATATTGAATATGGCATGGGCAATTGGTGAAGATCCAGATTATCAGTTTCATTTCTAACATTAACATGTAACCAAATAACTAAGAATAATGTGTATTTAATTAACATTTGCAGCTGTAAAGTGCATGATTATAAATGAGCAAATTATGTGCAAAATTCTTGTTTAATATCAGGCTCTTTTAATGATTTTTTTTAACTTAGAAATTAACAATGTCACCACACATTACTTAAGATGTGTATCTAAACATTATTTTAATTGATATTATATATATTTATGTATCATTTTGATAGTTTTAAACTATATATTGTTGGCATTTTTTTTTCAAGATTTTTAAATATTTTTTGTATCAGGAATTACCTTAGTATGATCAGCTATGAACTTTGCATATTATAATGCTTCGATGGGTCATTCTACTTAAATATGCGTCAATTCATTGGTCTCAGTTTATTGTTATAAGGATTTTTTAAGAGTTGCCAAAATGGTTGTATTTTTCTTAGTAACTTGGTTCAATGCTTATTGTGTGTTCATTTATATGTTGTGCTATTTTCTTGTATATGTGTAAGCTCTCAAGCTTTGTGCCTTCACTGTAAACGTACCACTGTTTTAATACAGTGGACATTGTTTTGCCATTGGTAGACATAGTACAATATCTTCTGGTACTGAGACACAACTTCAACTTCTTAAAAGGTTTATATTGATTGTCTGAACGTGTTTTATGTCCCATTTTTCAATTAACCATGCCTCAAAGAAGATTTGTTTACAGGATTAAAATGCTGGCAGATCCATACATTGTTATGTGTTTTGGCGCCAGTGGCGTAGTGGTAGAGTCGTGACTTGTAACTCCTCTGATCATTTAGCTTCTCACCGCGTGGGTTCGAGTCCCATTAGGAGTGAAGGACTTAATGTGGGAAGATCTTCCAGCTGACCTGCGGTGCGCCAGTGGTTATACCCAGACATTTGTTCTGGGGTCGTCCTCCACCAAAGTAGCTGAGCATCGCTTATAATGATCATAATTGGTTGCAGTGATGTATTTAAAAAACAAAACAAAACACTGTTATATAATGTGTAAACTGTCACACTTCATACATTTTGCATAGTCTGTACAAGTGAGCACTTGATTTTGGATGATTTTCATAATGGACATGTCATACTAGTTAGACATAACAATATTTATACGCTGAACTCCATTGTGACAATGGTTAAAGCTCAGGATGTCTGCTGGCCTGTTCCACTTGTTATGTTTTTTCTTCTAGTGTCCTTGTTGTGTGAAACATTCCCCAGCTTTGGTACACTTGTACTGTCACAGCTGCTATGTACATAATCTATGTTAATTAAATTATTTTATCAGTTATATTCTCATTTCTGTTGTTTATGCAATACCATCTCAATGTCCTGTCTAACATTATGTCTAATTACTTAATTTTAGAAATGTAAATGATTTTATCACTAATTTAAATATTCAGTTGACATTTCACCAATGATATTCTTTTTACCTTACAACACAGTGTGTTATAGTTTTTGGTTGTCAGGGTTAAATCTACTAAGTAAGTAACCTAATATAATAAAAAAGGGATCTTTGGATATTTCTTTTTACAAGATGGATCAAGAATTTCGATTATTTAGGTTAAATGACCAATATTTAGGAAAACCCCAACACCTTATATCCGCCTCCATTGTTAATCCCAAGGTCGCTGGCTTAAAGTCTTTTGATAGTTGTATGTTGAACAATACTTTATATTTTTTTGTACCATACAAGAATTAGCCCAGAAAATAGCTGACTTTACCTTCCAAAGGTCTACTCAACAAATGATATCTAATTTGTAATAATATCTAAGTGGCATTATATCTTATCTATTGTAATTATTTTGTTGATTTCCTCAGACTTGAAACAACTATGCTTATACAATGGGCGTTTACATAATCATAGTAATGCATCGCATATTCGCAAAACAAATGATGGCAGATTATTACATTAAAAGGCTATTACCATACTGAAATCCGCACAAATATGAAACGTGTATATTATTTCAAAGAAAATACAGAAGCTTGATAGTTAATATTAGAAGAAATGATACAGGATGTTGCCCTTAAGTGTTCACATGATAGAAATGGGTAATTGATTGACATATAATTTTTGATGATGAGAGACTAATGCTGTGCTCCATTCTCGATGTCAAGCATAACATCAATGCATAAGCCCTGTTTCAAAACTAGAAACTGGCAGATAGAGCCAAATGTATGCCACGGGGTAGTGAAAAAGGTAGGCAATGCAATCCTATAGTTTTAATGAGAAGGTGATACAAGTCAGTGATACAAAGCACTAACCAGTGCAAAGTTGATGAAATAACATTTGGCGGTGAGGTAACATTGTGCGTATAGATATCTTGATAAGTTAACATGAAATGTTTATGAAGCAAAGCATTTTGTTTATTTTTATTTTTATGGCGATTTTCCCCATTTTGAGTGATATTTGTTATGTTTGTTTATAGTATAACCAATCTGTTATCTGATAATTAAATATATAAAAATATTAACAAAGTCTACGATTTTTGTGACAGTCATCGTATTCAACATGTTGATTTTTATTTTATATACATACGTAATGGCATAAAACAGTAAGTTGGAATGATGAAATAGATGCACATGGACTTCATCGATTTCCTGCAAAATATAATTATCAAGGGGATAAGTTCATTTAATTTTAACAGTTATTCCCCTTTGTACTTTATTTGGTTGAGTGTCTAGTGTTTTAAGTGACAGATAAGAAACGACAAAAATGGCTTTAGAACTGCTGACATTACATCTGTAACATTTATACAATTACACCAGGGTGGAACTAGGAGTTTTCCTTGGGTTGGAAGGGGAGTATTTATCCTTCTATTGTTAGGTATAGGATGAATCTGGTTTTAACAACTTCGTTTTATTTCTGACACGGCAGAGATACTTTCTGGCATAGATGCGTTCTGGTGCATATCTGAATAGTTTTACCACTTTTTAAATTAAATTTATATAACATTTATATAGTATATTTTTAAGTATTCCAACACCCTAAGTCAACCACTCTAAACAGTAAATGTGTGATTAAAAGAACCAAATATGTATATTCTAAATTGTTAATGCAATATTTTAAACCACCAAAACTTCTATATTTTTGTACTGATAATTTTTCCTTGTGATCAATAGGAAGCTGATTGACATCCTGTGTTTATTTACCCGTTTATAATTATTTATTTTATTTTATTTATTTGGGTTTTAAGGCACACCGACACTTAACAGGTCATACGGCAACGAATACAAAGTTAAATGTGAATATAGCATAATCAGGTAAAACTAAACTATGTGAGTAAAATAAAAAATTAAAAAAAAATCTATCTGGTTAAAATAATGTGCAGTATAATTGAAAACAGGTTAATATGTTGAACAGTTTAAAAATGTATACGTTCAATAAATAAACAGTTTACCCCCTTTTATAACTACAAAATACATTCAGATTCTGTCTAATGTATTATTTAGTCAGGCATCGTAGAATGGCTACATTATGCATAAGTTGCGCTTTGCAAAAATAATCGAGTCAAGAAACAACATCGTTGTAGAACGCTGAAGACAGCATTTATGCGTGCAAGGAAGCTAGCGTGCATCATCAAATCGTGTCAGTAGTGCGCTGTACCATACTGTCGCCACCAGTCGCGCCCATGTGGGTTGCCACGAGGCCAAGTTGTCTTGTAATCAAGTGCCGAAGTCAAGGGTTCAGCGGCCTGCTTCATTCATCATCAGACCAACAAATTACACGCCAATGTTATCTGCTCTATCTGTACCTGCAACATCCACACCCTGACTTTCCCCAAAACACTTGGTCCGTAGCCATAACAGAAACATGGAGTTATTTCTCAAATAATGTTGAATATTAAGATAGGGAGATGTCTTTACGAACGGACACATTCGAGGTTTGCGGCTTTGTGCAGCATCAGTCTGGAGGAGGACCCGAGAAAGGGGTGTCCTAGGTCGGAGCTCCAAAAAAGCGGGTCCGGGACATAATGCGGTCCTTGTTCCATCGTCATCTGATAGGGCAAACAGAATCAGTGTTCCGTGGTTTGACTCTCGTGTGGGCTACCATTTGTTGGATGTTGGTCCTTTTGAAATTCAGCCTTAAATAGGCCCTCAACATCTTAATTGGCGAACACTTAAACTGAACGGATGAGTCTGGTCGGGACCTGCATTGTGACTAGGCACAGACAAGAGCATGAAATTGTATCTTTTATGTCGCTCAAATGAGCGCTTTTAAATAGATGGATACAGGGTCAGTTGTAAGCGGTGTCTTTTGACAACTTGTATTCACGATATTTTGACTTTTGATGAACCGATGCGCGATAATTCGAGCGGTCGCAGCACAAATAAAGATGTTGACTCCGTTAACGGGTATTTGATAAGCTGTTAGAAAAACAAGCCTGAGAGCGCCCACTCGTACACACTAAGCCTCCCTCCACTCTATCTACCTAACACACGACTTAAATGTCTTGCGACAGACGTTCGGCCCAAAGTATGTGGATGGTTTAATATGTTGGCCAAAGTCAAATGAACATAGTAAAAAGAAACAATCTTATACAAACATTGCTAACGCCACCATTCTCACCAACGTACAGACATTGTGTCCAAACAATAAATAAAAATAAAATGTCAAATCTGTAAAACGATTGCGAGAAATGGTGATTTGTTCGCCACAACGCTCGAAGGCATTTGTCTGTGTTAAATATTTCTCAACTTAAATTACCATTTGCCGGTGGATAAGTTAAATAAAAAAAAATCAAAGTTATGGTGTTAACAGCGATGTAAAATGACTATATAACGAACGGAAATAAAATTACTAGATCCACGTGTATTTCAATCTATGAGATAAAAAAATGACATCGTTATATGGTGGAACACAAGAAAACATGTTCATATTCTTCATATTCATCTGCATCGCTGACAAGATTTCATTTTAACGGGCGAATTCGTTTGTCGACTTACTGCTTTCAACGATGCAAAAGTTGGTTCCCGGTTAGTTAAAGGAATGCTTTACATATTCTTGCAATTGCTTGGAATTGTTATAATTGTGTCAGCTTTGAAACTATTCAGTATGTGTATACACTGGTATGACTGTAGTTACTACAGCACATACAGACCGGGAGTTACATATTCACCTCAATGCGTGAAAACTTAACTTCAAGATATTTATTAATGTAATATACTATGTTAGTTTGCTCTTTCTACAAGATAACTTAGGCCTATAGGTCCATTGTGGCGGATGTTATTTTGCATTGCTTTTATTTGTCTCATTTCAAAACCGTTGTAAAATTTGTATTTACTGTAACCACAATTCACTATAATAATTTATAATCTGATCTTGCCAGTTGTTTAATCTGGCGGTTGCCCATGGTAACCATTAATGTGTGCCGATTGGACGCTTTGGAAGTTGCTTTCAGTAGGGTGTCGCTTTCTCCATCAGACATAAGGGTACAGCATAAATTGGTTCAAGAAAATATCACGTTCTTTCCAATGGAATTGTTATAATTAATGATCGGTTATTATGAAATGTTAATGTATTTTAAAATGGTAACAATATGGACATTATATAGCAACCATATGTAAACGCAATGAGATTCTATTGCTCTATATATAAACACAATGCACTTCAACACGCCAAACAGTATAAGACCGAAACAGGCGCATGATTAATCCAATATTCATAGGCAGTTGTTTTTAAAACTTCAGATACATTTTACAAAAATGTTTCGTCATGTTGATAAAGTAGTATTGTGCCATATGTCAAAAAGTCCAGAGTAAACTTTTTTGACTTAGGTCAAGTAACAAGGAAGAGTGTATCAGGTAAGTATAAATGCAAAGAATGGCATAAGGTTACTCTAACTCCTTTGTTATAAATACAAACCTACGACAGAATATTATCAAATGTATTAATAAACGTTCTCTTCTGTGTTATGTATGTGTGTAACTATAACAACATGTTAAGTCCAACATGCAAGCTAGGGGTAGTCTTGTTGGCAGTGTAGCCGGGAAGGGTGATAACTTACCTGAAATTATCGATTGCCAATTAAAACGTCAAATTATACTCTGGCAAACAGTGATAAATACAGAGGCAAATAGCCGTACTCGGTCAGCAGTTAGACTAAAAGATGTCAAATAAAGAGGTTCGTTTAAAGAGGGCGGCGAGAAAAACAAACATGCCCTGGGTAGTTGTGGTCTTAAACCAGGTAACGATGCTCTCTACTAGGTGGCTGATGGTCTGAGATAAGAGACTTGTCAGTGCATGTAGCCCTTGTAGCCCGTAGTTTGTTATTTTCCAGTACCATTAATTAGATCAAAAGATATCCTGATGGGTAACAATTTGACAAAAAGACAGAGCAACAGGTTCCTACAATTGGTTTTGTCTCGGACCAGTATCTTCAGAAGAATGACGACAACGTAAATATATATTTTGACTTATATTTTCAAGAGCGACATGACACCAAGTCTTATGGGATTGTCTGCATATGCTCGGATACTTGTAACAAATAAACCTCAGTCTTATGACCGACGGTTAATTTGTTTTCATTGCATTAAACATAACGCCCAGGAAACAGTTGTACCCTCAAAGGATGCAATCAAGATTTAAGATCAAATTTGTGCACCTTCACTAACAGTTTAGATTTTCTTTGCTCACAAAAGAAAACACAAATAAATACAACAAAAGATAGTTCCCAACGGTTACCTTCCTTGTATTCAGGGAGGATATTCGACAATTAGAACTTAAAATAGTATGACTGCTTCACTGAGGAATTCCCCGGAAAATTTCAATTGGGTCCTCGGCAGTCACACAAAAAACGCCACTTTCTGGTCTGTACCAACAGTGCACGGCAAAACTTCCGCCTTGATGTCAACCAGTTGTCTTGGTCGATCACGACAGAAAATCGATCATGTAAGACAGGGCTCCCTCTCAACCGAAAGATAACTTGGAGTAGGTGTCCGTATGCAAGATGTCACGGGAAGATGTCGACAATGACGCACGTATTTTAAAGCTCCAAATTCGATCTACCCGAATTTATCTTTTATGGATGTGGTATTACGATGGCTGTGATTTACAGCGCCTCATGGGCTTGTAGATTGCTGCAGTTACGGCACACCCGACCTGTAATATACTGGGGTCGCCGGCAATAGGGCCCTGTCATCCGAACCGGCTACATAAACATGCTGTTTATCATATTTATTTCCGTTCAGATCTTTTTTGCAAAGCATAAATGTCCGTTTTGGCGAATACAAGCAGCTACGTTTCTTGTGCACCGTGTACTTGTTTTTCCAGTCATCGACTACAATACCGAGGTATTCATTATGAATGAGGGTTAGATAAGGTGCACCAAAAAGTATTAATGGAGTCTTGTTCCTAGAGTATACATTAGGCTTAAACTTGAAACGATTAGCAGGCCATTTTCCATCAGATGCGGTAATACGAAATGTATTGCAGTTCATCTTTATTTTTTAGACAAAATGCCAATAAAGGTTCCTAAATAACCAAATGTATCAGACTTTGTTAATATCTTGCTATTAAATTTAATATAAAGTTGATGTTGTGCTTTTTACACTTATTTAATTCTTTATCGAACGTCTAAGTGTTCTCGTGCATTATTATTAGAGTGGCAGAAAATTAATTGCAAGTCAACCTTGCAAGGCTTCGAACTTACTGTTTACCTCCTAACTCTGTGATATTTTCTATAATAAATGGCGGATCTCCGAACTGATACCGCGATTAATCTGAAAATATCCCAATTTTTTCTTCTGTCTTTTCTAATATACCATAGTGCAGGACGTATCTTATTTATTGACCTGTTATTCTTACCAGGAATATCGGCCATAGTCACTGTTGGTAGCATAACACCAACTATGATCTCAACCATTGTAACAGCTGACCTTGTTTAACTGAATCTTCTAAACGGTTTAACGCCTAGGAGTGGAAATCACAACATCTATATCTAATTCATGTTCGTCTTTATCTAGGTAGCCTATGATCTCTTCTTCCATTTGTTCTGTTTATCAACCGAAAGAATCAATGTAATAGCTTTAATGTCGCTTGGTGCATTGTCCATACACCTGGTTGTTGATATTTGCAATTCATTGCTTTAAATAATTATTCCTAATTGAAATGCCAATCCATTTCCATGACACCATTTTGTTGTTGGGAGAGAAACGCAAGAAACTTGAGCTTAAGTTTCAATCTATTTTCAAATGTATTATTTCTTATATGTTATGTACATATATTTTTAAATACTTGAAATAAAATATGTTTTACCAAAATGTTGCTTTTTAAAGGGATATGCACATGATCTTTGAGTATTAGCCATATTTGGGAATTTGCAAGTAAGTTATGGTAAAAAGATCGAGTATGGCCAGAAAAAGATTAATGCGACATTAACATATTTGTTAGCCATATTAATAAATGAACGTATACTGCTACTTGTGATCGTTTTTAACTTAGGAGGGTAACATTGTCAAGCATTCTTAGACTATGCCATACGCTGGGACAAGGAATGCTCCACTTCACTCCTTGTGAATGGGGACGATCATTAACCAATGTGTATGTAAATATAATATGTGAATCACGTATTATAGTGACAAGAACCAAACTGAAAGTAAATTCATATATCCTTCTCAAAAATATATTTATACAAAATGAAACATCAATAGATACCTTTTATAATTTTTGTTTACAGTGAGAAATTTGCGCCATTATTTTATGTAGCTGGCTGAAAACGGTTTTCGTAGTGTAGCGCAACTTTGGAAGCCGGTTAAACCACGTCGCTAAAGAGTCAATCCGGCAACTAGACTGGTTTGAAGCGCTTATATTTCTATCCCTGTGGTCGTTACAGTAGGTAGCTATTCAACGACACTGATTTGAAACAACAACAAAAACACAACAACAACAAAAACCAACAACGCCATAACTGTCTAGTTGCAGTGATAGTTGTAAAAAGTAAATGGTTATATTGCATTGGAAAGCGAATTGGCCATTAGTCAGTTAAATTGTCAACCCTTTTCTTTCAAAAAACTATGTTTTACCAAAAGGAATATTGGATTAAACATTGTCCACTAATAACTTGTTGGACTTTTTTTCTTTTAAAAGATCAAATGTCCTTAAGTTGCGAGATAAGAAAATTGCTTATTATTATATTTTCTTAATTCAGTAATTTTTATTTAATTTCTTTTTATAATCAACAAAAATATGAAACTTAGTTTGATTACCGAAAGTATGGTGTACCACTATTGTCACATTTTTAAGGCAATGCCCTTACTAATGTATCTGGCAGAAAAACTAATTCATGTGGATAGGTTTTTATTTTGGTTTTAGTTTTATAAATTTCCTACTACGAGACCACCAGAGTTCACAAATAACTTACAACGTATATTAAGAAGTATAATAGTGCTTAGCGGCTTATAAGGAAATAAAATTTGGTTTTTATATGCTTTTCTGGCTCACCCTGGGAAAATGGGATTTAGGCAGGGTTGTACGTGCATGCTACCGTAATTTTGTGTGTTTTGTTGTTGTTGTGTTTGTTGTTGTTGTTGTTTTCTCAGGCATATGATTATCAGGAAACTCTATGGATGATATTTTCTTTTTGAAAAAAAAAATGTATCAGTATAAAAGCTACACCACCGGCTATTTTTAATGATGTTACGTTTGTTTATTGAGTTTATCGTCCCACCAACAGTATTTCAGTTATCTGGAGACGGTAGTTCACTTGATGGAGATATAGCGCTTGCTTTCACTGTGTACAGCGTGCCGTGAACACCTGGCATGTTACGACACACTGTCACATTATCCTGACACCGAGCCAACCAGTCTGCAACTATCCTTATATTTGCTTGAGCGTTAGCAAGGGAGCTATACCACTACCATTGTTAGCGACTTTGGTATGTCGCAGCCCGGGATCGAACCCCGGGCCTCCCGTACCTGGAGCCGACGCTCTACCGATCGCTACCAGGTTCGGTTTTGATTTACGTAGCATCATGGTATTATCGAATGATCAGTCCAATTAAAAGAGGTTGCATAGGGTCTGTTGGCGGGGCTTTGGTATTTAGTTTGTCACATATGGCAGATAAGTTTAAAAGGTACAAAGCGTGTGAAATGTGACAAACGTCTAGTGTATAGAACATGCATTACAAATTTTAAAAAGTCCTTTATTTATGCTCACATAATGCCAACTTATCTTCTCTATGTGTTATCTCCTTCGTTTCAGATCGTGTTTTTATCTAAGTTACTCTGGTGTCATTACAAGAATCACACAGATGTTTAAAATCCATTATATTTACTTTTATAATACTTTCGTTTTTAATACATACATGCCAGTTTTACAATCTGTCGGACTAAACTTTAATGCTAAACCTTTCTGTTCTTAATAACTTTAACATTATACAGTTATAAATAATTGTACATATAGTTTGACGAAATGCGAACTGTCTTAGGACAACGTGTACAAGAAGAGAATATATTCTGACTCGGGAAATGTTCATGTGGGCATAAGGTTCGGATGCGGGTCGACCAATTTGTTCTTGGATGAAGTATGGTACAACCATAAAGGCAGTACACTGCTTGTCGAGAATATCTAGTTGACGAAACTGGCACCTATTTCAGAGGCCGGCATCCCTCGCGGTTTGCTAAATACCGCTTAAATACACGAATAAAGACCTGTATTGAGTCGTTAGAACGTCTTCCATTGACGGGTAATTGTGTTTGAAAACGAAACTGGCTCACTGACTATGCTTAGTGACAATAGGTACCATGCACAGCTGAACGACCATATTGTCCGGACACGGTGATACGTGGCTGCCTTTGTTTTAGACGTCTGATAAGGAAAACGGCTCCAAGTGACGGAGGCTTGGGGAGGGGAAACTGTCCTTATCGTCTGCACTTACTGGGGACCACTGAACATGCTAAAGTTTCATTTTGTTTGTAAAACGCACCCATATATTTTTATTCACAATTATGGTGTTGTCCAGCTTTTTGGTGAAGCAAGTCCCCAGATCCATGCAACCACCGACACATCGTATGTCTGCTGGGACTCGAACCCACAGGATGGGTTGGAGGCAGAGGGACAACATTATAACCGCTTGTATACCAGCGCCTTCACTCCAGCTTCATAGTGTCGTGTTTTTGTTTTGGCTGTGTGTTTTTTATATAATTATTCCGCAAAATGTTCGGAAAAAAAAGTTTTAACCTTCGTAAACTACACTCTTTCTCCGGATTCTATAACCAGATCTACTTTGTTTAATGTTTTAAAGATAATGACGACGACGACAAAATTTCATATTTATGATTTTGACGACGACGACGACGACGACGACGATGATGATGATGATGATGATGGTGATGTGCCTGGACATGTACGTCCGTCCAAGAACATCCTCCGGCCCTCTCCGTCGGGCAGTTTATTGTTGTCGTCAATAAAAATCAATATTCAATTATTCTGCTCTCATCTTAAAAATAATCCGCTTTGATCAGGCTGTACCGTTCGATAGTAGATGTACTTAAACTATAAGCATTGTTCTGCGCGCCACTGCACCGGGTATTTGTGTATCACACACGTCCCTACTTGAAACCTGTAGCAAATCTCCGGTGATGTATTAGCAGCGATGATTAGCCGTTAATCTGGATTATCCATTATGGCTGACTGGAACAATATCTCAAATAAGACTCCTTAATACAAATCCATCCAACTTGTTTCATCATTACGTTCTATATAGCCTCCCCTAATGTCTGGGTCCATATTTACTTAGGTAAGTGTTGGTAGTTGGCGCTTTTCCCATGAATGTACTCGCTAGAGAACTTTTTCCAAACAAATGATAAATGATGATGATGATGATGATGATGATGATGATGATGATGATGATAATGATGGTGGTGGTGGTGATGATAATCGATGATGATGATGATGGTGGTGATGATGATGATTATAATAATGATGATGATGAGGAGGAGGAGGTTTCCTTATTTTATTGAAACAAACGTAAAACCCCGTTTTTATCTTCTAGTTTTAAAGATTGACGAATTGTAGGTCTTCTTAAGTTTCTTAAGCCACGTGTTGGTTTTCCAGCTGTTCAAGAAGTTGGTGGGTTTTTATTTTAAAACTAAAGCAGCGACCTCTCCTCAACAAAAACATTAAGGAAGTTCTACCTCGATATTCATGCTGATTACGACTCATCTTTTTCTGTGTTGTGTTGTAACTCTGACCGACTCCGTACAGGTGTGTTTTTGGTAACGTTCAATATATCAATATATCTTTATCGAAATTTCATTTATACACCAAAGTCATCTGAGGCCTTTACATGGTACCGTGGTGACTGAACTGTATGTGTGAGTGCCGACGAGGTAGCGCCGGACGAGCTGCGACTGGTCGTGGTTCAGGTAGATCTGCCACCCCCCATCGGAACCCCCTTCATCAGGTAGACTGGACGCTTGGATCTACTTGGAGGCACAGGCAGTACCACAGGCACAGTACCGATAGCAGTGTCAATACAGTGCTTCATACAAGCGACACACGATGTCGCGAAGGAAACAGGCTAAACCGCGGCCCATCTTTGGTAAGTGGCTTAACTGTTATACAACTATTTGTCGTGGTTTGAAACCGACCATCACCTGATTTTGATATTTTACTGTTCACCTGTATTTTTTTCCGTTATGTTGGTATAATACCAAAACGCATGTATAGCGGTACAAGATTTGTACATACACACCGCTATGATATTTACAACATGTATAATTCGTTGTTCCTTGTCGCTATTTATAGGTATTCTAGCGAAGAAATGACATGTTTCGCGATGGTTTAGTTTGTGCCTTTATGATTATAATTATTTTAAGTATTTTTGTAGACATGTCAAAGTTCGACTACGGTTGAAATCTGTTGTTTCAAATGGTGATTAGAACGATAATTGTATCAAACAGTTTTTAGAGGGACACATGACAGTTTCACATCTCAGTTTCACATTCGTGTTCTTTTTGTGGTGCATATCATATATCATAACACTTGATGACATTAGCTTGGCGAGGCGTTGCGCATCTTTTAAGTTTCTTCCTTTTACTAAACCCTCTGTGTTTCTGGCTACACGCACGAGGTTTACCTGCAGTCTCGGCGGGAGGCTGACGGTCGTGTAAGCCAGTTGACATTTAACACCATGGTCACCGTGCCGTCTGCAGCACGTGAAGCACGTGCTGGCGCATAATCGATGTTACACCATCCATGTATGTGCCGATCATCGACATTAACACATACGTTCCCAGCTACATCTTGTATTTGTATCACTGAGTGATCGTTTATCATGTTTGGTTTAATTGACCGAGTATGACTGTCATCATTGTAATTATTATTTAAATCCCCCTTTTATGATGCGTCTAAGCAATAGTTTTCAAGTGTTTTTTCTATCGTTTCTCGCAATTTCCTTTTTTCTATAGGTATAATAATTGCTAATGTATAAGGATATATGACCTCTATATATCATAAATGTTTATACATTTTACATAGCAATGCATATTTAGTTTACAATATATAATATCTTGCTTGTAGAAGTCAACACACATATTATATATTATGTGTATTTAATTGCCATCTTTGGTTGCTGGCGACGTGCCCTGGTATTATAGGGGATGTTTAGCCTGCAGGCCGCTGGAAGGGCTCTGTAAAGTCCGTGTAGCCATGAACAACTCTCTGTTGACTTAACTGAGTAAACGTTTCTTCTGAAGACTATTGTATGGGGCAGGGATGGTGGGCTTCACTTTTCTTATGTAGTCGACCTGAGAACAATAGTAGGAGCCGGATAACGCAGCCAGCTAGGATGTGCGCAGGTTTCGACAGGACGGTCGGCGCCTTAGATCGATCCTTCACTCCGGGCCCGACGGAAAATTGTTTGCTCGCCCTTCCAAGATATCGGCGTTTGACATCAATATTTATTAGATGTGTTTCTATGAGTTTGACTTAAGGCCTGAAGGTGCCGTTATAACAAACGTTTACCGTCTATATATTGATTGAACTGCAGCCTTGCTGCAACAGAAGTTGCCGATGTTTGTTTTATATTATTAATTTTATTTATTAGCGCCACCTTGTTGAAAGCGTTCTAATTGTAAAGGTGATGACTTATTACAGCAACACCAAATTTGGATATGCACACGAATACTGAACAAATTGCAATCATTTCATTCAGAGACGAATTTGTAAACTTGTATTTATTCAGTCCAAATTTACACTGTATTTATTAATCGTCCATATCTCTTATGAAGCTAGTTGCACTTAAAATGATTGTCGTTGTTTGTTTGTTTGTTTTTGGTCATCTCGGTAATTATCTATCAGCAACGATCTATAAAATATGGCCAGTAATTTTGTAATATTTTGAAACGTGATTCACGACGATGTACACCAGCGCTCATGATGAGTTGCCATTTGTTGCTATTGGTAACGACGCTAAACCCCATGGATTCGGCCCTGACGTTTTCCGACCCTCTGAGCCTGAATCAACAACCGCAAGCATCCCAAAATCAATTTCATATTTCTGTCTGACGCACCAGTTTCGGAATTTCAATCCCTCCTTTCAATATCCGTTTATCGCTGTAATCCAGGTTTTTGGGGGACCGTTCATTGATTTCCTCCTGAAGGTCGTTGCCTGATCTAACGAGGATGATCTGTACATATATACATCTCTGTTGCTGCGTCGTAAAACTCACAGCGGCGTTGCTCATTTGTTATCTCAGAGCCATTTTGACAAGTCATGTGGCGTTTAGTTCGACATTCGGTTCCCAGTGTGTCCGGTTCAATCCCCAGCAGGGACATAGCAGTGTTACCAAACAGAGGTATTGGTCAAGTTATTGGGTCTGACTAGCGACATAAAAGAGTGGTCAGAGGCAATTAATCCTATTCCAGAAAATTGTCACATTGTTTTGTGTGCATTATAATGTCTTTACTTTTCCAGGCTTGATACTGCACTACGATTCATAACTCGATGTTAAAGTAAGGTAAACATCTACTCGACCGACAAAAATTTATTCCGTGAGATGTTATTACCTGATGGGCTTTAAGGAAGAAAATGTATAGGTGTTCCAGGTATTGTCGGTGGGCATTGCGGCGCGGTGTTTGTATTGTGTTGGTGTTGGTGGGATGATGGGTGATTTTATATTATTTAAGTATCTGAAGATTCTGACATCTCTGCTAATCTCATCTAGAGCCGCCTTTAGATAGGGCACGTGCGATATGTGGAAAAGATCACCAATCCATCCTAACACATTCTCTCATAGGTGGTCAACAATATTATACAAGCGGAAAAGATCCCTGTTATGTACATCAATTTCTTATCGACCATTTGCTTACTTTCAAACGTTGAGGCTGATAACAAATTCATAGTCAAATATACGACCAGCTTCATACCTGCATGATACTCTTGAAAAGGAGGCGACTGGTTTAACCTCCTGACGCGTTATTGTATGATGAAGAGATGTAGAGGGGTACATTGTCAACATCATCTCTTAGTGATGTTATCCCTGTGAGATGTTGACAAACAATTGAATGCCTCGTCCCAAAATAAGCCCAACCTACCCGGATAATGCGAGCACTTAAGTCTCTCGTTGCATATATGGGTCTGGCACCTGCGGGCTTTTCAAACAGTGTCATAGTCTCCTATAAAGTCTTTAAAAATAAAATACTGTAATTAATCGCTTATAAGTCATTTACTCGAAAACTCGATTACTCAGTTCTAACGTTAAAAAATATGAATCTGAATCTAAATATGTTTTCATTCTTTTTTTTATGATATCACAAATTTATATTATTATCCAATGCCCCCATGTAATGTCATTTTCCCCCAACACAACTACAATGCAACGTTTGTCCTTATTATCAGTTGCTATTTCAGCTGTGCTTCTATGCCCCGGGGAAGAGTCTTTAAAATATGATATAATATGATAAAAGAATATTATCATTTGTCATATGTATCATTGCTGTGTAATAGAGATGTGCCATTTTCAAACACACATATATAAACGGACACACTGTATTGTATGCAATGTATGTTTCTTCGATTTTCCAATGGTATAGAAATTGTTTTGACTCGTTCACCAGTGGGTAATGTCGTATCATTATTATCATGGTTTTCCCGTTGACCTGGGACTACATCCTTGTCACAAGGGCCAATAAAACACCGTCTGAACAGTTAGCAGGGACCCTTATCCGTGCGAGATTAGCATCGCAACACACCTTTATGTGCACGAACTTAGTGCAGAATCACGAGCTGGACAACAGCAACGACAACAACAAAAACGCACCACCACCAACAGCAATAACAATTACTACGATGAAAACAACAGCATCAAACTTAACTGAATGACTCTAGTGCATGTTCAATGTATTGTTTGCCCAAGGTATAAAAATAACTTCTGACAGTAACTTTATGCCTTTTCTTAGAAAGTTTGGTCCTATAAATTACGAAACTTCTCGGTGTGACTGTATGTTTTAATACTATACCAAGTGTACGTTCCCTTCATTATTGATTGCTACTTGTATTGTTGTGGTGCTGATGATAACGCTCTGCAGGGATGTTTACTGTGTTTGTCCTCGAACGTCTCAAATATTGCTTCATAAAGAGTGTTTGAGTAAGACAAGGCTGTCAATGGCTCCTCACCTCACCTATTGTGATGCTTGTCTTTGATAAAAAAAGATGAATGTCACCACGGCTGGACGGATAGCTCTGCATTTTCGATCGTTGTCTTTTGTAGGGTCCCTCTGTGCATGGCGTCTTCAAAGTTTGTTGGTTGGGGGAAAAGAAATTACATAACTGTCAAGTTTCTATACCTGTATTGATTATGGGAGCGACTGAAATGAAAATTAAAATCCATATCTGATGTTGTGTTTACATAGGTAAGCCATGATGGTGGAGTCCATTGAGCAATGTTTGCATTTTGTCGCTGCGATCAAAGAGGTAAGATGCTTGTGTTGACACATGGGCTGTTTCGCTGGGAAACCCGTTATATACCCCCATATGTGCAGACCTCGTCGATACTTGGGCCATTATTGCTTCTAAATTATTCTCAGGCATTCAATATTTCGGAAAAAGGAAACAGTCTAGAAACAATGTTTAGACCAAAACGGTCGCCACTAATGCACGTCGGTTGGTGGTCGAGAAGGTTTTTTCCCAACCGTTTGGTCCTTGGTTCCCGGTTAATTCAAAGTCTCCACGGGTGACATAACGAATGCTAGTCGAGGCCGAGATGTATCCACAATTTCTCTTTCTTCTGAGTCTCAATTGTTACATCGACCACTCTTTCAGCAGAACACTGGCTGGAGGCAATAAATAGATGTATGGATCGAGGGTGGAAATTGTTAAGAGTCGAATATTTTGCATCTTAGATAATTCAATTCTGAGAAAATGTCGTCGGATATGAATTTTAACTATTGAAACATCATAAGAAATTTCCAACCACCTTAAAGAATTATATATCAATATGTACATAGATCTCAATTTGTAATTATCATTTTTGTAAACAACAACAACAACAACAACAACACATACAGTAACGCAATTTACTTACTCTCGATATTTTATCAATGTCTCGAAATAAATTATATGTATCGAATAAGTTGTATAAACAAGATATATTATATTTGTTAAGATGATTGATATTTTTATACGTTTGCCTGATTCTCAAGTAGTAATTTATTTCGATAGACTAGCCACGTGTTTTATATAACAAATTCAATAACGGATTTATAAAATACTGTAAGTCTAAGTATAATTTATAATAAAAAAACAACACACACACACACAAGTTTCTGCAGAAAACATCGTTATTAATCAAGAACGATAACAAATTTGCTCAGCATCCTTTAACGTTTCCTAGGCGCTTGACAAGGTATAGTAGCCGCATTACCGCAAGCGTCTACATGCTTGTAATATGACACTTTGGCGCGAAGATTATCGAGGCTTTACTTCCTGGAGTGAAAATTCTAATTAAAACAATAAATGAGCATGTCAGCGAGGACAAGCATTCCGATGAACAAAGGGACGTGGAGATGCAACTGGTATCTGTATATAGAACAAGATGGTACGTCATTGTTATAATCACATCATTACAAACATGATCAGCATCCGCAGCAACGTGGAGTGTGTTCCTAACCTAATTACTGTTGTTGTTGTTGTTGGGACTGTGTGTAAACTTGAGCCACGACAGAATGTCGTAAACAAAGTGTCGGCATAATGATTTTTATTATTATAGTGTGTTTTCATATTCTCTTTCCATCAGTTATTTAGCCAGATATAGTATGCATTCTATTGACCTGGTATGGATATACATGTTACATTGTTATATGTATGAATATGCCTAATGAAAAGAACAGATTAGAAAATAGCATAAACATGTTAACTGGGCTTTATAATGAATGCATGTACTAAATCTACAAAGATGCAACATATGCTAGTCTTGGAGGAGACAAAATATGTAAATTAGACTTTTAAAAGATTTTGTTGATTGCTAAATCGCTTAATTAGATAAAGATTAATTAGATTTCTTAAACCAAGGATCGTCTATATTGGCTAGGACATATGATATTTTACACAAAAAGCTCCTTGAATTGAGATTAGCTTACCAAGATCTCAACACTACATAGTTTGTATTTTGTCTGTACCCATATAATAAAATTGAAATATTGATCTCATGATGCCTTTTTTTAAATGAAATGACATTGTGTATGTCACAAATGGTTTGTTGATCAAAACAAGAAATTATGCGCTGTTATATTTTTCAGAAGGACTTTAGACACTTTTATACATTTGTTACTATGTTTTATTTTCTTTGTTCTTATTCCTATATGTTCACAACTATTGAGTTTAATAATATTTAAAAAAAAAACAAAAACAAACAACAAACATTCTAATGGTTAATTAAAACAAGCACATAGGCCAGTAAAATTAAAATTTTGGTCACAATGGATGGGCCTCTCAAAATTAAAAAAAAGCAATCAAGAAGTGTGTATTAGCATTGATAGGCTACAATATGCTTTAAAATAAACATTAGTTGTCAAATGAAAGTTTAAATTGTTGATTTCCTTGTATTGAAGAGTAACCAAGTTATACAGACATCAAATTGTAGTCATTTAAACTTGCTGTAACCTCTGCAATCTTAATTGCAATCTTCAATATAGTATCTTTACAACCAAAAAATGAGTTCAACAAAAAAATACAAGTATAAATGATAATGGCTCATCCTTTGATTCTGGTGCAGTACCATTACATTTGTATATTCTATGTAGATAGTGTTTTTTTTCTTAATTATGCAGGTGGTTAAATTGGCTTCTTTCTTTAAGCTGAGGGAATAGTTACAATGATTAGCAATCTGTACTTTGGTCCATTTACTGTTCACATAATCATTGAACATCTTTTGTTGGACTTGTTTAAATTTGGAGGAAAATCACTGCTGATTATCTGTAAATGGTGTATCCTTGAGGGAATGTTGAAATGTGTATGGAAGTAACGTTATCCACACACATCATAATTACCGCTACATTCATCCGTCAATACATCCACTTTGCTCCGCGTTTCATTGCTGAATTAGTATTGGTAACCCAATAACGAGTCTCCAAGTATGCATGAAAAGGAATTATCTTCCTTTTCAAAACAAACCTCAAACGGCAAAATAAAAAGATGAAAATAGCAGAGAAATCAAGCATAATTATGTAATTGTAATAGCTTTGACTGTAGACATAGCTTATATATGTGTAAGAAATTAAGTAGCATATCTAAGGTGTAATAATTAAGATTTCTCTTATGGGGTTGAGCATTTTCATTTTTTTCTTTTTCAAAGGTATGATTCACTCACAAATGTAATATAACTAATTACCTGCAAAACAAAAATTAATCTTGCATATGCAAATAGTGCATATTAGGATCAGCAGTATGACTTGATTTTATGGTGTAGAGTTGTAAGGCAAAAAAATAAATGTGGCATGCTTATAGTGAATGTAATAAACTTTTTATAATAAGCTATTGTAACATAGGAAGAAAAAAATGCAGCCAGTACGTGAGTCAAACCCCGGACCTTTAGCTAATAGGGCGAATGCTCTACCAACTGAGTTAACTGGACAGCTTACACATTCTCTCCCTATCACCCGACTACATAAACCCCTGGAAACTTGAAATTTGTCCTCGAATTTCCACAGACTATAATTATGCTCTACATACAGCTCACAAGCACTTCTCAAGCACGTGTACCGTAACAACCACCAGTCACAATAGCTCAGGTGGTAGAGGTATGGCTTGCGGATCAGGAGGTCGAGGGTTCGAACCCAGGTCATGTCAAACCAAAGACTTTAAAGTTGGTAGTTGTGGCTTCCCACCTAACGCTCGGGGCTAAGGGGACAGCATTACGCCTGACTATTCGGTGTCAGTATAATGGACCGGCCAGGTTCAGTCCCTGGGCACCTCATAAGTGCCCCTGTGCTATAATGATAGAAATGTTCTGCACAGTATCTGCAAAAATGCCGGCAAATCCCATCCGAAATTATTCTGTACCGACCACAGGTCATTTACATTGGGCACCATTGTAACATAAGGAGAAGAATGTGCATCCAGTATAGGACTCAAACCTGGGACCCTTCACTAAAAGGGCAATTGCTTTACCAACTGAGCTTATCAGACCACTTTCACACATTCTCTCCCTATCACCCGGCTACACTATAATGTTGTAAATGTTTGGTGATGTTTCATTGATGCACAGGTGTTTTGGATGATTGGCCATCTTGAATGAACAAGCTTCATCAGTGTCAGCACTTAATGTCCTGAAGACAAATATTGGATGAATGTATAAGTTGGCAAACAGAGAGTCAGTCTTTCTGCCAATGTCTGTATGGTTTTCCATCTATATATAGGAAAGCAAAGTTTGATTAGGTGAGGGGGTCAGAATGACAACAGGAGCAGAAATCTTGCCTGCATCACAATGCATGATTTTTATTGGGAATAGGAACATTTTTGGAAGAAGTTATGCAGGTTTCAGGGTGATCACAAATGAAAAAAGTTTAAAGCTTTCTTATACCTGTTTAAAGCTATTGAAGTAGCATAAGTGGGGTCCCTGGAAACATGAGTTGGTTCATGAGTACTTTATTAAGTATATAATAAAATCAACATTCCTTATTTCTAAGTTTTGAGGTATTTTGAGTTCAGACTTGAAAAAAAAGTACCGGTAAATAAAAAAACGGTGAATGCAATTATAGGTGCAGGTAGTCATCATCTATTTAAACCTGATTGCAATGTTAAATCATTCTTGTACTGTTTGAGGGCAATCCTTGCTTTGATATCCAGTCTCAGCATGCTGAATGAGTGAGGGCTGCCATGTTTAAGGTATACTGGCTGTATCAGCACTGTTTACACAGTTTCACAGTCCCACAAAGTCGTGCGGCCATGATCATTCTATGCTCTATTTGCTCAAGATTTGCAACACTTTAAAAGAGGGAAACCTCAAGTACAGCGGAAGAATCCGATTCTTCATTGTGCTGTAAATTAATGATGGCTTTGATGTTCACTCTATACTGCATTCTCACAGGCAAATACAAGATCCAATTGAGAAAAGGGTAGAAGAAAAAATTAAAATATGTGCTGATGTTTTTTTCACATCTTTGGTTATAGCAAACATATTGAGGACTGATTGTTGCACCACTCCTGATGTGTTTAGATGGTGCATGTACATGCTTGCTGGGTTCATTGTTCTCTTTGTTGAGGTATGAATTGGCAGTGATACCATCGTAGACTTCTTGGTTGTATACTACTGATGGTTAGTTAAAGGATGATGATAGAATGTTGTATTTATTTTAAAGATTATGCTGATTATGGTTATAATGATGATGATGATGATGATGATGATGATAATGATGAGGATGTTGATGATAATGATGTTGGGATGATTAATTTATTAATGATGATCATGATGATGTTAATGCTGAATAAGATAATAATCAAGGTTATCATTATGTAATGTAAAAAAAGGACAAAGTAATTATTTTTATTTGTAAATAAAACTAGTAAAGTAATAAACTGGTTACAGGGATGCCCATTGTGATATGTAACATGCTGCCAGCGTGTTCAGTTCAGTCATCAAGACCTGCTCATCCTTTGCCAAGACTGTGCAATTGTTTGCCTCTGATGTTGTAGCATGAGGACAATACAGTCCCGTATCAATCAGATAAAACTTTGATACATTCAATAGTAGTCTGATCCTGGGATTGTTCACGAGACAAAAACAACACATCCTTATATAGCAATTGTGTGAGGCTTGAAACAAAGATCAGCCCCAAATGGTTGCATGCACAATGAAGCCAGAACGGCAACGGGCCGCTGAGCTTGAGATGTGTCCTCGATGATAATGATTGTCTCAGTCCCTATCTGCACATCAGCCATTGTAGGAGGACCAGCGGTGTTAGTGGATGATTCCTAGTCATGGATCTAGTTAACATTTACAGCAATGTATCCCAGCTATAACAGTGTACTGGTATCTTGGCAGGAAGTCATTCTTCAACCACGACATCTTAGCTGCCTGACCTGTTGTATCAATAGATGGGCTTGATCACGGGTATAAAATAGAGCTGAGTCTTAGACAATTCTTATGCATCAGATTGGCTAGACTTATATTAAGATTGAAAATCTAGCGACAGAAAATCTTAAAGATGATGTCAAACTTGTGAAAAATAATTTAAAGAAAAAATCTTAGATTCTGATCTGCACCCTATATCTTGTACCAATTCTGACATCAGAATTCAAATCAAAATATCATGTTTTATTTGTTCTATTGTTTAAGTCAACATGCATTTTTGACATGGGGACAATAAAATAAAAAAGGTAAACATAATAGCATGTAGCAAGATTCAAATCAGAGTTGTATTATTAGTTCATGATGCTAATCTGTTATCTTCCATTTTATTATTGAAACCATTTTTATCTTAAAGGAAAAAATAACATAGCACCTAAGTGCAGATTTACTTTAAGACATTTCTTTCAAATATTCTAACGAATATTTCTGCTGTACACTGATTGCCTGTGCAAAGCTGTATCTGCATATAGATGTAATAAGGTTCTGATCAGTATTTTGGAAGCATCCTGCCATTAAATATAAATAAGCCACATGACATTACTCATGGTCATTAGCTCATAACCTGCTAAGTGAATTTTGATCAGACATAAATAAATAGTGTAGATCCAGATCAGCCAGCTCCTTTGGGGAATTACCGGATCAAACTCTGTGCCATTTGCAGCCACAACCCAAGCTATATAACTAGATACTTTTATATGTAAATGTAAAGATTCAGTTTTAATTAGTATAGGATGTAAGCAGATGAAGCAGGGTATGGATTAAGGAAGATTTATAATGGAGGTTTAAATGTATCTGAGGGCCTTAAAGATATGGATGGTGAATTGATTAGCTGAATTGAGTCCATGGTTAGTTCTACTTCATTGGACTGATGCTGTATGCATTGAAGGATGAGGGTTGACAAAGAGCTTCACCATCAAATACCAAGTACATTTGAATACCTTGCTTACCTACCATGAATAGCTCGTAGACCAGCGACACTGGCTGCTCTTGAGAGTTGCTGAGGTGACGCTATTGTTAGCCTGCTGTAAAAAATGAATGTGGTCACATCACTCTGAATGCCAGACTGGTTGTCGAGGGAGAAACGCTGGGATTTGAATTCATTTTGTATTCATGAATCTTCATGCATGCTCACAGATGTATTTTGCGCTTTGTGTACACACTTTTCAGGCAATTAGTTCTGGTCTTGACCATTTACAGCATCCCAATATATTCTCACGCAGTGTCCTTAGTTACATTCAGATGTCACAGGGGAGGGGTGCTGTTGCTAGGGACCTGTTAATGTACTGTTAGATAAAAATGGATTCTGATTGGTGGCTTGTGATGATGCTTTTTATCCTGTTTACCACCTGTATAGCACTTGAATATAGTTATACATAATCTTACTTTTTTTTCTTCACACCTATACATTTTTTTCTAATCAAATGCATAGATGACAAGTTTGAAGTTTGATGTTTACTTTATCTGGTTGCTTTATTTTTGTATTATAAGCTTTCTTTTGGGATATTCAGGCTGAAGATAAACTTTTTTTCATCATGTTTCTTACATTAAAATATATAATTTTTTAATAAAAGTTTTTGCTAAAATTCAGCTTCAGAATTCTTACAAGAAAATAGGACATTGTGAGCATAGGAGAAGCAAATTTCCTTCAAGATTTATTGATAAATTTCTATTCAACTACTGATGGTGGTTATTGTATGGCTTGAATAGAAGCTACAGATGACTCAGGTAGGGGCAGTGTTTGCCAAAATCATAGAGGGTAAAGAACTTGTTTCACTGTTACAACAGTCATAATGATGTCAGAAAACGTTTATCAGCCAAACAGTCTCCGTGCCATTGTTAGAAAATGACCATACGCTACCTTGACGCGAGTGTGAGAGGGGCCAATTGTAAGCCATTGATGACAACTTATCAAAACGTTCATCAACAATTTGCTTGGAGTCAGAGCATGGGGAGAGTGTCGTATATCACCGTTACTCACTGTTCCTTATAGGGGATTGCTTGGATCTCTAATTATAATGTTAGCTTTAGTTGGGACCTTTTATTAGGAATATATAATTCTTTATCTAGTTAAATCTTAATACAGTCATCAACAGCAGTCTCTTTCTTTTCAATATATCTTGGGACAATGTTTGTGTAAGGCAGATGAGTCGAGCAATAGAGATGTGGATTTGATATTTTAAACCTAAGCATGAATTGATCCCAACTGAAGCTGCCTGAACAGGATCTCCACTATTTGCTTTTTAAAACTTAGCCAATATGTGTTGTCAACATATTGGTAACAAAATGACTTAGAGGTACAATGTATGAATGGGTTATTAACAAATCTAGTTGGTTAAAGGTTAGGTATATGGCTGTGGAATTACTCATGGAACTGTTGTTTGTATACCCTGAGGGACTCTGTGCCATTGAGAGTGCTCCTGTTTGGTGTTGGTCCTGAAAGTACCAAGTCATCCCAGTCATCCATTCTCAGGGGTGAAGCCTATTTAACATCACCTCCGCTTTAATTCTTGTAGCTTACATTCGCAATTAAGATCTATTCAATCTATCATTCACACAAGGTCTCAGTGAGGAAGATGAAAATGATATGTACCCAATTAAAACCATTTTCTATTCTGGACTGTGCTGCCAGCTTTTATTTGACTGACAATAACGGAAAATTAACGATACAGGCCAATTATGTTGTAAAACTGGGCATGTTTCAGCGAGAAACTACCTGAAGTTTATCACCTTAGGAAGCTTTTGTTGCAGTTGGGCTGTGTTGACAGCGATGATTTGATGATTGGGTTGCTTTTGGCTGTTGACTTATAATCAGTGGGCTGGTATAGCTGATTGGTCTCTTGACTGAATCTGGTATTGACTAAGTCTAGTACTATAGGTAGGGGAAGGCACAGTCAGAATGGGAAAATCCTTCCTTCACTGTTCTATACAAATGATCAAAGGTATTTCCCACTAATTTAAGTTGGGTTCTTTTTGAAGACGGAATTTAAAAAAGAGAAACTTAAACCAGTAACAGCTTGTTGTTACTTTTGCAATCATGGAATAATTTCATATAATGTTTTGTACAATTTGGAATAATTGTCTCAAGCATATTTATATTGCTCACCTTGAGAAAATAAAGGTTTAACCTATTTAAATGAAGATGTTATTGATCCAGGTAACCTATAATCTGACCGTGGTTGTCATGAGGGAGTATATTGGTTAAGATTGACCACTTAACTCACATTGGTAGCTTACTGGCCGTCAATCCTTCAAGGAGTGGACCCTTATAATCCATTTCCAATAAGTTCATCATGTATTAAGTACTGCATTCAGTCCCTGCAGCCCAGCTAATCTGGAACAATAATAGAATGGATGGATTTGTTTTCCCTCCAACGTGACTAAAGTGGTTTTAGCCTCTGCCCAATGGTACAAGAGTAATTCAGCTTGTCAACTTCTATAATAGGATAAGAGTCCAAGGCCCAGTGAGGCAACCTCGGACAAACCAAAGCTCCAATAATCCTCTTGCAGGCCTTGACTTGCATCCATCTGATGGGGCAACTTATAAGGCTTATAAGGCTAACAATATGATTTGCCCTGTCACTTAACCTTAATGATTTGCAATGTTTTTTTGTGTTGTTTATTTTGCAATGAAATCTACATCTTAACAAATCTTAACAAATCTATGAATATTTAAAAACCTGACTTTCAGCAGAAAGGAAGGTGGGGAAATCAAAGAGCTTCTTAGATGTTAGCTTTAACAGTGAGAATTAGAAACTAACTGTATCTGAACATTTCTCACCTTTTTATAAAAATGTATTTAATATAAATTGGAAAACTTCATTAGTAATCTGAATACAATATCTGCAGTATTTTTTAAGCAAAGTAATTCAGTCTTAATTTTTTACAAGGAGGTTCTCCTTTTTATTATTCATCTTGGGGATGCTTATTAGGTTCCACAGATCTCATAATATTGTGCTGTTTGAATCAGTCATGTTTAGTTGTTTCTTAGTTGCTGCATACATTATCTACCATTATGTCCTTGTTAACCAATATTTATATCCTGGGGGTTAGAACCATTTGGCTGTATTGTTTGGAATGGTTTTATTGGCCTAGCATGGACCTTATCTCTGGATTTCTTATCACATACATTAATTGTTGGTCTGTCCTGCACAAAATAGATCTAATCATCTCCCAATAAAAGATGTGCTGCTGACATTAACACCCCAAACACCCTGATCCATCTATTGTTACAAAGAAAACTGCAGTAAATTTAATGATTCGTGTGCATACCTCACTAAAGATAGTGGCCTCTGAGGTGTAAATGGTAATTTTTCAACAATTACCGGTACTTTGAAATGATGTTATTCTACCTCTATTTAATCATCAAGCTGCCCTTTCATAAGAAGTGCAGTCTGATTGAGATTCTTGTGTCCATCAACAGACTGGTGACAAGTCATGCTGAAATAATAGATTCTATTTGATGATAGGAGTTAACAAGTAACATAGTTACAAATGTAGCATTTATGGTTAAACTTCCTATAAAGATGTGTAAGGTTCAGATTAATTTTAAGTTATCTGTAGTTGAATATATCAACATCCAGTAAAAAGTAGCCATAGAAATTAATTAACTTTTCATTATATAAGTATATTAATTACCAATATATATATGATAAAATAATATAACTATGTACCGGTTATTTCTTACATAAGCAAATAATGAGAAATAATTGACTTGAAGTTGAATCAAAGTCTTATTTTCAAGCTAAATCAGTGATAAAAGCAAATAATAATTATAAGAATGTTGACTCACTGCTTGTTAAATCTTAATGAACAGTTTATTGTACATTGTTGATTCTCTCTCTCTAGTCTCTAACAGAACTCTCCATTTGCAATCTTCAGTCATCTTGAAGAAAACAATGCTTATTCATGAACTGTGACGCGTTTGGGAATCTCTTACAAACGAGGTATCCCTAATGGCTTATCGTTTTCTGCAAGCTCATGTTATTGTCATAACAGTGGAATTCAATCAGATGGAAACTGAAGTTTAGGTAATCGAATCCATTTTATCACGCCTTCGACCTTTTGTTTCTGGTGTTGGAGGCTCCAATGCACCTGTATAGGGGTTATTCAACATGAACGCTGACTTTCCCCTCTCTTCTCTTGGGGTGCTCGTACAAATAATGGCAGGTCAGAGAGGTGTTCTGAACATGAATCGATGTAAGTATGTGACGAAACAAAAGACAAATACCACTCCATTGTCCTACTATAACACCTTAGAGAAACGGAATCTTCCTTGGACCAATTTGGTATCGTCTGGGTATTGTTTCCGTATCACTTCAGTTCACCCATTCTTCTCGTCACCAACTTTCATTTTGGCAAGATGGCAAATATAGATGGCACACGATAAAGAAATTGTAAGAAATGCAGGTTCTACTTCAATAAATGAAAGAAGAAAAGAAATCAATATTTGGGTTGTTTTTTGCTGTTTTGTGAGTTGTATGTTATCAATAGATTATTGGCCAGCCTCTTGTCTCTGATGGGACAAAGGAAGGAGGGTTCCATAAGAGAGGTAGGGAGGGGCTTCTGTTAGGTGCCATTCTGATGGGGTGAATGTCCCTCCATGACTGAGGGACTTTCAGAATTAATAGACCATGACATTACATGTCCAGGCTGCTCTTAGAGCTGTTGTGTTATGAAGACTGTGATAGTAACACCAATCATAGGTTCATTGTAGCGCAGACATTTAGACTGGCTGATATGGGTGATAAGTGACAACAAGGTAATTAGGCAAGTAATGAAGAAATAAAGGAATGAAACTGCTCTTTTATTTTTATGGAACTGTTTTTTTTTTCTTTCTTTAAAACCTTATAGAGATGATGTGTAAACATTGTACAGATTTTAGATTTTATGTTTTAATGTTAGATTAGTCAAAGTGAATTCAGGAGTCATTGTTAAATATACCATTGGTAGTTGAAGTTGAACTGTATAGAGTAGGGGTCACACAGGTCAGTGTGCATATCGTGATGGTTGTCCAGTTGACAACAGAACTGTCATGTGGTGCAGACTGACGGTCCAGTAATAATGTTCTCACCTGACAACTGTTATGTAACACAACATGCAAGTGATAATGAGCCATTACTAGAAGCAATTATTGTACACTTAATTGTGCAGAGACACTTGTAAGATGCTTAGAAGAGGGTCATAAATATTGCACTGAATGTGGACAGCAATATGTTTGGAAGCTGCCATAAATGGCATTCCATCATCTCTACATAACCATTCCCACCTTTTTTGTCTCCTCCAACAACTACCTGTTAAACAATGCATGCAATCTTGCCTGGCATGTTTAGTGCTGCTTGCTGAATACAGTACGAACATAAATGTTGTATGAACACACATGTGAATACAGTACGGACATAAATGTTGTATGAACACACATGTGAATACAGTACGGACATAAATGTTGTATGAACACACATGTGAATACAGTACGGACATAAATGTTGTATGAACACACATGTGAATACAGTACGGACATAAATGTTGTATGAACACACATGTGAATACAGTACGGACATAAATGTTGTATGAACACACATAAATGTTGTATGAACACATAAATGTTGTATGAACACATAAATGTTGTATGAACACACATGAACAAAGAGTTCAAATAAATGATGCTTAAATCTGTTCTTGCTCTTTCAAAACCTTCATTGAGGCTACTCAGTAAAACAGTTTCCTATGACTACAAATGATATATATAATGTATCTTGAGAATTATAAACAAGCTACAGACTTCCCTGCTCTGTTGTAGTGACCCCTGAACTTTGATACTTGGTCACATGACTTACCTGGATGACCTATGTGACCTTGCTGGGAGTCTTGATGTATTATCTGTTAGGGACAAATTGACAAGTTACAAGACATGCAATCATTGTCATATTATTATAATGTCTAAGTAATACCAAAATCATTTCTTCCATTTAATTGTGCATCTTTTGGTCACCATGAATTTAATCATTTTACAAATTTCTTTCTAAATTTATTGAAAACAAATAAAATTGTCATAATAATATTAATCGTTTTGTTCTTCAAATAATTTACTAGGAGTGTAGATGCCAAATTTGGTGGAGTTAAAAAATAGGAAAATGTAAGTTATATAGCTGTATAGGAAAACTGACATTTTATAGAAAAATACTTTTGTAGAAAAATTAATGTTATATATGAAAATGAAAAATTAAGTTGCATATGCAAAGAGCAAGTCAGGATATTAATTGCAGAGAATTTTCTAGGAATATCATGTGATTTTTTTTCCCATTTTATCAACCATCATAATTCTTTGATATCAATCTATTTTGAAAACTTTTTTTGCTTTTTAAAAGTCAATCCTTACTCATCAGAATTATGAAATATGAAGCCTATAAATAAGCCTATATATTGATAGATGAGATATGTTAGCTGTATTGATGACAAAGATTAAAATCTCACTAAAATTTCAAGTTTCTGTTCAAGCATGTTTAAGCTTTCTTCCTTTTTTTGTAAAGTCTTAAATCTTTATCTCTTTTCCCTCTGTTACTATTGTATGGAGCTATGATTAATAACACTGATAGAAGACAGGGGACTTTATCAGATGCCTGAAGAGGATAATTACAATATGTAGCCATTGTGTTAATCCGATACAAATATTTGGTGTAACTCTAGGTGACCCTCCTTCACTAGTTCAAAACCTCCTTGGCATAAATTGATCAGGCTCAGACAAATAGAGTATGTCAAGATCAGCTTAACTCCCGCTGGAATCTGACTGATCAGGATCTACATTATTTCCTGAAATAATGTCATCAGTATGCCTGGTAACTTTGTTATTGAAATTGTTAGCAAATAATTAAGAAATTGGTAATTTATTGAATATGTGTAGCATGATAAGGGTTGGAAGTCTGTTGGGGGCCTATTGAGATTATTTATTGAGGACAACCTAGTATCTCAAAGCTGGGGAATGGATAATTTTATGAGAGTAAATTATAGAAATTATGAAGCAGACCAAGGCCAGAAACAAATATGACGAATCTATTTTTGTTGCAATTATGTATCATTATTGGGTGGTTGGGGGTTTGTTGTGGGCTATGGGTTGTTATAATGATAGCCATCATTGTTTGGGTTGTCATCAGGCCATAGTCACACATTGGGTGCCGCGCATACCGCACTAATGGTAGTTTCACTGCAACTGTAAGTCATTGGTCACTGTCACCATTGTGGTGTAACATGACTAATCCACCCTGTGATGATGGACTTCAGGAGATATCAGGTACAACTATTATCCTGGAACTAATTATCTCCCCTCATAAGGTGATTTTCATGAACAATTCTGATAATTTCAGATGTTAACAAAATTTAACCAAATAAGGCAGTGGGGTTTTGAATTAGAAAATATGAAAGACTTGTTGATTTTACAGAGATGTTCTTTGCTATAAAGCAAGGTGCTTTACTGATAGGATAAAAACAAAGGAAGTTTTTAGGATTAATTAGCAAAAAATATGTTCAATACAGGAAGAATTTTTAGGATTGGAAACAAATATTTATATATTTTTAGGCAGTATTTTTTTCTATATTTCTTTTTTACGAATTCCATTAAACACTGCTTGTGTAATGAGAATGATAGGTAGTGAGGGTTGTATTTAGGGCTGTTGGTACAGTGAGTGTTTATCAAACTGAAAGTTTACACCGACACAATCGATCACCTTTCATGGGTGCAATCTGCTGCAGTATTTCCTTTTATCATCATCAATGAGTAGAGAGACAAATCTTAATGTCAGGAGTGAGTCATGACGGAATGTAATGTCACTCTGATGGGCTACAACACTGAGAAACGGGACCATGGTACCCCTTGTCTTTGTCCTGTCATCCTCCTCTACCCCTTGTGGAACATCCTTGTTACATACAAACTAGGTAGATGGGGTATCTATAGACCTACACCTGGCCAATCTGAGACATGTATGAGGCAGTCTGGATTGATAAAGATCAATCTTTCAATATGTGACCACTCTTCTCTGTCTTCTTTAATAACAAATTGCTGATCAATCTGATTGTCTATGAATACAAGGTGTAGGGAAACGTAAAACAATTGTCTTCCTACATGTTCATATTTATATTTGTCTTAAACTCTAATGTAGTATATGACATGGTTGACAATTACCATCTTTTTTAAATTATTACATCTCTATTAGGTAACTTGTTACCTGATGATAAGGGATGTTGCATCATTCAAATTGTATTTAATTCTGTTTGTTGATAACTATGATCTGCAACACTCTATCACTAGTGTGTTGATAATTTTTTCATTGCAATATTTTGTCCTTACATGGGTCACTCTCATTCTGAAACCTTTATCTGCTAGGTCACAATGCACTGTAAGAAGCCTAGTCTGACCTCGGTATGGCAGAATCAGACCCTGGTAGCACTTTAGTAGAGAGTCATCTTCAGGTACAGGAGGCTAGGGGTTCAATCCCTGGCCCCAACAAAATTGTTGAATATTATGTTAGTATTTCTACAACTGGCCAGCCAAGTGACAGATTAATGTGATAGGGTGTGGTATCATGCCAGGTATTCATGGCATGCTATACATAGTGAAAGCAGCACTATATCTGCTTCAAGTAGAAATCTTCTCCAGATTATAGAAAGACTGTTGGTGGATCATGATAACAAACTATATGGCAGGTGACAATCTGTTAATAAATTGGTGTTTCAGTTAATAATCCAATTGTAGATGTCTCAGACATCCTAATTTATCTTTGTCATGTCGCTATCGATGGTTGGGTATGGGCAATCTCTGCACTAGTGTCACCATCTCCATCTGTAAGGTATGTTTGTATCATGTGTGAGAACAATTTGAGAGGATTGAGAGGTTGTGGCAGTTATTGAAATTTGAAGAAATTATGAATTCTAAAAATAGGTTATATTTTTACTCATACGAGATTAAAACTGAACAAAGATGTTATGGAAAATGATAATTTTAAACTTACATAGATATAGATATAGGTTATTTTTCTGTGCTGACATGATAGCTCTGAACATGCTAATATCAACATGAATAAAAATCCACTGGATCAAGATCTGAACTATTTGCTGTAAAGTAAATCTTGTTATTTTGTCTTGTTACCTCTGCTTGCAGTAGTAAACAATAAGGTAGAATTGTTAATAACAATTAAAGCAGGTGTGAGTTCATTCATTCCAAGCTTTGATCGAAGGATACCCTGGCCCTTAGCCATCAAAAAATTTTACAATATGATATAAAGGGGAAAAAATGTCATAAAGTCATTTACAAATTAAAGATAAGCTGTTAAATTATTCAGTTTGGTTAAGTCACCTTTAAATTGCCATTATTATTATGTGCTACAAAAATATGAGCAACATTAACCCAGTTGGTGGTGTTTGACCAGACATGTCACAATTTGGTGCTATGTAGCTACTGTATGATGGACAGTGTGGTAAGAGCTAGTATGGTTTCAAATGTGACACAATTTGAACCATGAAGCAGGTCATTTGTCTGGGTGTTAATTGCTACCTTTCACAGGGCCATAAACAGGTTGATCTAGATGGCCTCGGGGCCTGGCTGGCTGATTGGTTGATGGGAGAATCACCGTTAAACCTTTTATTTTTATTGCATCTTATTTTCATGACATATCTTCACAGATTATACTGTTTGGGCAAGGAGGAAGAAAACAGTGTGAAGCTAGATAAGACATAATTCAACTGTCCTTTGTGTGAAAGGAAAGAACCGCAATAATTTGTTTTGATTGGCTTTTCGGCTACAACAACAAAATTATCCTTGCCATTATTGATGTCAATAGGCAGCCTGTGCAAGAAGGTTTTATTCCATGGTCAAATCTACAGTGTATACAAGTTGTGAAACTAATCTTCAACGTACACAGAAGCACTACCCAGGCTGCCTCTACACTCTGGATAAAGGGACAATATGTCACAACACTCATCCAATAATTACTAAGAATAATTTCGAACAAAATTCTTTTGAGTATTAATAGCATTCATGTATATGGCTCACATTGAAGGACTTGGTGATGAATTTAGTTAGTTGTATGGTTAATATGTTCAGGTATTGGAACAGTCTTTCAAAAACAAGAAAGATGTTATCTGTAAAAAGAAAAACAATTTTTGTAGACGAAAAGTCTCTAGAAATATTTAGATTATATATTGGCATATAAAAGTCTGTTGAAGATTTTAATATATTGAAATAATGTTTGTATATGTTTGTGCGCTTATATTGTGTCATATATTACAATATGCCTTTAAAGTCAGGCAGCAGCTACTTCTGTTTCAAGTGAAGAATTGATTGTCGGTTTGTTTGTTTGGTTATCATCCCACCAATAGTATTTCAGTTAGTGTCCACTGAAACCAGATATAGTGCTATCTTCACTGTGTATAGCATGGCATGAAGACCTGGTGTGATGCCTTAGCCAGTCACATTATCCTGGTACTGGGCCATCCTGTCATAGAACTCTTGAGCATTAATTGTATCAGTAACATTTTTTTAACAACTTGTTATGGGGGTGGCTCAGGTTGCATCCTGGTGCTTCTGGTACCTGTAGCCGGGCGATAGGGAGAGAATGTGTAAGCGGTCTGGTTAGCTCAGTCCATAGAGCATTTGCCCTGTTAGCGAAGGGTCCCAGGTTCGAGTCCCAGACTGGCTGCACATTTTTCTCCCTACGTTACATTAGCACCCAACATAAATGACCCACGGTCGTTATGGTACAAGTGTTTGAGTTACTTATGAGTTGTATATAGAGCATACGGTTTGTGAAAATTTCGAGGATGAATTTCAACTTGCCCAGGGTGTATGTAGCCAGATGATAGCGAGACAATGTGTAAGCGGTCTGGTTAGCTCAGTCAGTAGAGCATTCACCCTGTTAGCGAAGGTCCCGGGTTCAAGTAAAAACTGGCTGCCTATTTTTCTCCCTATGTAACATAGCTTATGGAAAAACGATTCTTGATGGTTGGGATGTGAAAGTAGCCACTTAATGCTCAAACTGCCCCATCATTTGTCTCTATTTGTCAGGGGTGTGATTTTTCCGCAGAAATGCAGATTTCCGCAGATTTGGGTCGGCCAAGGAGCATTTCTGCAATTCGCGTAAATTCGAGGAGAAAATTTTAGAGCGGGGGCGGGGCCTTGACCCCATGCCTAATGCAGCCCCCAAATCCCTCGCCGAAAAATTTCCTCCCTTTTCGTATCTGACCAATCACACCCCTGATCTATATGTTGTCCATACATTACTAAAACATTCTTGATGGGATGTGAAAGTAGCCACCTAATGCTCAAACTGCCCCGTCATTATTCTGTATCTATCAGTTGTCTATGCATAGATGTAATAATTCTGATGGGATGTGACACCCAACAAAACAAGTTTCACCAATGGCCATGTGTTATTTACCCTCTGGGAGTTTTTGGAATATAATCCCATATGATCATCGCCATCCTCCCTGTCCCCATGTGTCCTTGTCAGTGCCTGTATTGAGCTTCCAAGGGATGCTACCCACTATTGTCAGGTTCTATATCCTTCATCATTTATTGATACACCAGCATTGATTTGCTACTTAAAACTGTTTGCTCATCATTTTCAGTATATATGGGTATCATTGATGCTTTTGTGGGCTGTTGACAGAATTTCAGCATGTCGGAAAACGGAGCTCTTTGAAAAAATTATAACGATCAGTTGTTCGCAATGTACATGTACTGGGATTGCTATGAGGTAGGCAGCAAGGCAATTAACTATTAATGATCATATATTGGAAAGTAAAAGAGTCCAGATTGTTATATGCACCATGAACATTATGTGAAGAAAAGTCATGTTCATAAAACATAAGATACATATCTTAAAAAATATAACTTTAAAGCCATGCTTACATGTGTGAAACAATGTCAGTGATACAAAGCAAGGGGAAAATGATGTGTCTATCAGCATTGCTATGACTTTAAGGTTTAAAAGAGTTTTATTTATATAACATTTGTGATGAAAACAGTTGAGCAGGATGGCCTGGTGGCAGGTTTAAATAAGTTACTGTATATGGTTTATGACATACTTTCTTTGTTTTACAACAGAATTAAATACATTACTATTTGCTTTAACTGTATTTTGGTTTGATAACATTAGGATATTTATTTGTTTGATTTATACTGTAGATAAAGCTATGATTGACCTTCGTACCATATTTTATATAGGATATATTTTTATAGGACCATAGAGTGTGGGTTGTTATGTAGAGTGTTGAGTCAAGGCTATGTAGGTCACAGATTCAGTTCCTGGTTGAGACATTCCAAATCCTTTTACAGGTGTGCTGGCAGCTTACACTGGGTGTTTGTGAGGATGTTTCTTTGACTGGTTAGCCAGGTGTAAAAAATAATGCAATGTTGGTTCTGTTGAAAGTGTTATTACTATTAGCTTAAAACCCCCACCTCCATTTACAGGTAACTGAAACAATCTTTTAAACAAGTTTTGTTTAAGAAAAAAAAAGTTTTTTTATCATCCAGTGCTGCATGGTCTGTATCTCAATCCCTGTTGCTAGGGAGACTGGGCATGGCAATGGTCTAACTATGAGACAAAAGGCTGCTGTGAGATAGGTGTGCTGGGGTTCCTCTGGGTCATAACAATAGAAATGTTAGGCTGTCTTTAGATAACATTGTATGCTCCACCATCAGGGAGACTCAACACTGCTCCAGCTCACCATCTAGGTTCAGGATGTGTTGCTATGATACCTTGGAGCCTGCACTGCAGGTGCCTGTTCAGCATTGAACTTTGACCTTCACATCTCTCTACCTCCACCCATACTCCCACTGGTGGTCTGCCATAGCTTCCAGGTGTTAATTGGTTACAGAAATATGACTTGATTCATATGTAAACAAAGCAGTTATCTGTCAAAAATGACATTATATTGTCACATTGTAGCTTCTTTTATTGTACACATAAATATAATTCAAGTCACAGAAACAAAACAGGCTGAAATGGGTAAAGTCAGGTGCATTGTTTGAACAATCATAAAATATATAAACATTTAAATTTAAAGAAATATTAAGCAATTTCTCATAGTACTGTACATGTCTAAAATTATTGTTGTAGTTGTATAATCCCATGATAAAATGGTGCCGGGCTTTTATCATTCCCAGTTGATTCTACTTATCTCACCATAGCATTCCTTGTCCAGTGTCTTGGTTGCTGAATTTTTTTGCTCAACATTTAAAAAATTTTGATTTAAAAAAAAAAAAGCACCAAAAAAAGCATTTAGGTCAGATTGATAATATATCCTCTTGTCAGAATGAACCATGCATACATCGTGTGGCTAATGTCCCTGTCTTTAGTTCCCAGCATCCAGCTATTCATAGCCATGATCCACTGTCGCATGGTATATTTCAGTCTCTTTCCGCATGGTATATTCCAGCCTCCCCCGCATGGTATATTCCAGCCTCTCTTTGCATGGTATATTCCAGCCTCTTTCCGCATAGTATATTCCAGTATTCCAGCCTCCCCCGCATGCTATATTCCAGCCTCTCTTTGCATGGTATATTCCAGCCTCTCTCCACATGGTATATTTCTGCTTCTCTCCACATGGTATATTTCTGCCTCTCTCTGCATGGTATATTTCTGCCTCTCTTCGCATGGTATATTCCAGCCTCTCTCCGCATGGTATATTGCAGCCTCTCTCTGCATGGTATATTCCAGCCTCTCTCTGCATGGTATATTCCAGCCTCTCTCCACATGGTATATTCCAGCCTCTCTCCGCATGGTATATTCCAGCCTTTCTCCGCATGGTATATTCCAACCTCTCTCCACATGGTATATTCCAGCCTCTCTTTGCATGGTATATTCCAGCCTCTTTCTGCATGGTATATTCCAGCCTCTCTCAGCATGGTATATTCCAGCCTCTCTCAGCATGGTATATTCCAGCCTCTCTCCACATGGTATATTCCAGCCCTTCTCTGCATGGTATATTCCAGCCTCTCTCCACATGGTATATTCCAGCCCTTCTCTGCATGGTATATTCCAGCCTCACTCCACATGGTATATTCCAGCCTCTCTCAGCATGGTATATTCCAGCCTCTCTCCACATGGTATATTCCAGCCCTTCTCTGCATGGTATATTCCAGCCTCACTCCACATGGTATATTCCAGCCTCTCTCCACATGGTATATTCCAGCCTCTCTCCGCATGGTATATTCCAGCCTCTCTCCACATGGTATATTCAAGCCTCTCTCCACATGATATATTCCAGCCTCACTCCACATGGTATATTCCAGCCTCTCTCCACATGGTATATTCCAGCCTCTCTCTACATGGTATATTCCAGCCTCTCTCTGCATGGTATATTCCAGGTATATTCCAGCCTCTCTCCACATGGTATATTCCAGCCTCACTCCACATGGTATATTCCAGCCTCTCTCCACATGGTATATTCCAGCCTCTCTCCACATGGTATATTCCAGCCTCTCTCTGCATGGTATATTCCAGCCTCTCTCTGCATGGTATATTCCAGCCTCTCTCCACATGGTATATTCCAGCCTCTCTCCACATGGTATATTACAGCCTCTCTCCACATGGTATATTCCAGTCTCTCTCCACATGGTATATTCCAGCCTCTCTCCACATAGTATATTCCAGCCTCTCTCCACATGGTATATTCCAGTCTCTCTCCACATGGTATATTCCAGCCTCTCTCCACATGGTATATTCCAGCCTCTTTCCACATGGTATATTCCAGCCTCTCTCCGCATGGTATATTCCAGCCTCTCTCCACATGGTATATTCCAGCCTCTCTCCACATGGTATATTCCAGCCTCTCTCCACATGGTATATTCCAGCCTCTCTCCACATGGTATATTCCAGCCTCTCTCCACATGGTATATTCCAGCCTCTCTCCGCATGGTATATTCCAGCCTCTCTCCGCATGGTATATTCCAGCCTCTCTCCACATGGTATATTCCAGCCTCTCTCCACATGGTATATTCCAGCCTCTCTCCACATGGTATATTCCAGCCTCTCTCCACATGGTATATTCCAGCCTCTCTCCGCATGGTATATTCCAGCCTCTCTCCGCATGGTATATTCCAGCCTCTCTCCACATGGTATATTCCAGCCTCTCTCCACATGGTATATTCCAGCCTCTCTCCACATGGTATATTCCAGCCTCTATCAGCTCCACATGGTATATTTCCAGCTCTCTCCACATTGGTATATTCCAGCCTCTCTCCACATGGTATATTCAGCCTCTCTCCGAATGGTATATTCAGCCTCTCTCACATGGTATATTCCAGCCTCTCTCCACATGGTATATTCCAGCCTCTCTCCACATGGTATATTCCAGCCTCTCTCCACATGGTATATTCCAGCCTCTCTCCACATGGTATATTCCAGCCTCTCTCCGCATGGTATATTCCCAGCCTCTCTCCGCATGGTATATTCCAGCCTCTCTCCACATTGTATATTCCGCCTCCTCTCCGCATGGTATATTCCAGCCTCTCTCCACATGGTATATCCAGCCTCTCTCACATGGTATATTCCAGCCTCTCTCCACATGGTATATTCCAGCCTCTCTCCACATGGTATATTCCAGCCTCTCTCTGCATGGTATATTCCAGCCTCTCTCTGCATGGTATATTCCAGCCTCTCTCCACATGATATATTCCAGCCTCTCTCCGCATGGTATATTCCAGCCTCTCTCTGCATGGTATATTCCAGCCTCTCTCTGGCTGTCATCACTGCCCTCATCACCGCCCCAGTTACTTTGCTAACATACTCTTGTCTAATCAGTTAAGCAGTTAAGTGAATTTTGCATCAGCATGTTTTATCCATTTTCAGGTTCTTTATTTCAGTATGCAAATAAAACTTGCATAAAACTTGCATATTAACATGGGATAGTTTCCCTGATGATATGTTAATTTTTGCATCATTAATGAAAGACAAACTCGCTTGTCCTAAGATGAAGTGCCTTGTTCCTTTCTATCATATTTGCTGTGGTGATAAGCTTTATCCAGATCTTATCAGTTGTATCTACTACTATTTTATGTACATGAAAAGTATTGTCAACTTTATTATTATCATCAGGATTTTTTTTTTTTTAAATTCATGTTCTTTCCAGTGAGTTCTTCCTTCTTCAACAAAATGGTGGTTAAATTTTCCATTTTACAAGGGTATAATACTTACCCAACATAAAAAAACAAGAACCTGGTGATCATATTAATATATTTTTGTAAGATAATTTGAAGAGATGAAATAAATATATGTAAATTCAGTAGTGTGACAGAGTATGAAGTGTATGAATGTACATGTGTAGCTGTTAGAAGCTGCAGTTACTGTATCGTCACCCAGTCTCCCTGTGCACTGATACAGCGACAGGTATGTTGACTCCCCCTATTTTACCTGCTGCAACACACCTGAATCTCACACTGCATCCTTATGTTACATACAGCCTTCTGTCTTCAACTGGAGGCATCACTAGGTCGGGATGAAGAAGGAAATATTGAGGCGGGAAGCTAGCTGGGCCAATGTGTCGTTGATACAGAGTCACGGTTCATGTATCAGAAGGTCACCAGCATCTTTCTCGGCCATATTTGGTGTATCTCCCTAACCTGTTTGGTATATCTGGTACTTGTTGTTGGTGTAGAATCATTCACTGGACTAATTAACAGGTGGAAGTGTTCTGTAGTTGAATGGAACGGATGGCAGAGTTCATATATAGACATGGAGGAGATTTGTAGCTGGGGTAAGACAAGTTTCCTGTCAAGATTTACTACTATGTTTCAGCAAAGATTTGTGCTATAAATAGAACTGTTGATGTGTTGGGATGTTGAGGTTATGAATAAGCACATCAAACTTGCATTAAAAACAGCACACATGACTTGTCTTTGGTGCAGTTGATGTAGGAAGTGTCACTGCCATCTTGTGTCTATTTTCCTAGTTTGAGTCCCCCACAACTGTTTAGCCCACCTGTTGATGCTGAATGATTAATATTGTACAGGTAGATCGGTTTGTTGAGATAATTTATCTTACTGATGCTGGCTAGGTGATGTCTGGTACAAGGTAGGATATCATAGGGCTTCCTTTGTGTAACTTTTCCTGACATGTGAAACCTTGCATCACATTAGGGTTACAAATCTATATCCCAACATATGTTGAAATATTTTATTTAGGGTTTTAGGTGCAGCACTTCACTTCCTGTTGCTGAAGCAAAAAATGTCAAAGTATGGTCACATGACCAAGATTTGGGTCATGTGACTGATACTGTACTGCAGGTGTTTGCATCAGTTAGTGATTATAGAGCATGGCATCATAATGATGTATCTGTACATTAAGATATAGTTTAGATAGTGTATTATTGTAGTCACAAACAGGTGACCTCTACTCAGTCTGCATCCCTAGTGTATTATTTTAGTCACTGTCAGGTGACCTCTACTCAATCTATTGGGATGCTGGGTTGTGTTCCAGGTGTGACAGGATCACCTCAGCCAGTCAGTGAGGGAGGGAGAAGGGGATTGACCTGACTGACCATTGTAGCTTATGGATCTTGTGGGCTTGTGGTTTGGAAAATAATGTATAATGACTCCTTCTCATATGTAAATAGTGATGAAGCAAGGCATTGAACTGAAGATTGGATGGAGAAACGTATTCATAAAACACTATTATGTAGTGAAGATTGTAGTTAGTTTTAGTGTGGTTTGCCGCTGATGTATTCAATTTGATATTTTGGTTATTTATCAACGGTTCATTTAAATTTCCATGTTGCATTATCATTTGATTGAAGATATTACCGTAAATGCATCAAGTGTTACCTTTATTACACAAAAACTTCTCTGAAGATTGTTACCATTGTTTAACCTGATACTGAGGAAGCTTTGCAAAGCCTAGGCCTCTTTAGCCTAACTGTATATTTAAAGAATAGATGTTCTTGCTCAGTTATTTACTATCATATTTATTCTTCCTGGCAGTTGAGTGTGGTTCATCCCTCTTCCTTGTAACTGTATGTCCACGCCATCAAACTTTCTTGATCCCAAACTTTTATTGCCCCCAGTCTGATGGCCCTAAGGGCATTCCTTAGCAACGCAACTCTTACCAGAGTTTTATGGTCCTTAATTGTTTGCTAACAGCCCAGACATCATTAACATTGTGATCAAGCATGCAATGTTCAATGCTCACTTTTTGGTTTAAGAGATTTTTAATGGATTTTTTAGAGTTGTATTGTAAATACTATGTGCAGAGAATAATAGTGAAAGTTTTCAGTATCTTTCGTATCATGGACAAAGTGGCATCAAAAGTTCCAAATGTATGAACTATCAAAACAATTCTCAGGAATTTTTAAGGAAGAAGAGACAACTTATTTTATTTTTATGTGGTTTTTATACAATCACATATTTTGGAATGTATGTTAGGTGTTGAAAATGATGTCCTACTGTTCCAAACATTCCGCCTGAGCAGTCACCATCATCAAACTTTGAACCCAAGTTGAACACACATCTGATTAGTTAAAATTTAATGAAATTTTCACATCTGACCAAAAGGGTGCTTGAAAATGATCTTGGACCCAGGCTCAAAATTGTGTAAACTTCGCTCCTGAACTTCTACTGGGGTATGTAACCCTAAAAGTTCAATGCCATCACGTCACCTCCATCCTTGTGACAGGCATACCTGTACAAACTGGCTCCTTTCTGGGGCCCTTGACAACATTATAGCCCTCTATGTGTAGCACCATCTCTTCTGTCACTGATAGATCTATTTGCTTTTTCCAGTAATAAATTCAGGTGTTGTGCTGGGATTGAATGGTTTATGAGGGTTCGGGTAAACAAGATACTCCAGCATCCTGCCTGACATCATACACCTTACCCTACCAAAGTTCTTAATAACCCATAGATTTACTCCTAGTTTTTTGCTTACAACTATGTGTTAAGGAAACTACACACATTTCCCATCACTTACCACCAGATAGGAAAGTGTAGATCCTGATCAATCAGCTAACTGGCTGATCTGGATCTAAACTATTTGCCAATTTCTGATCCAGTAGGTTAAGAGATAAACATAACTAGTTCTGTCATAGCCACCCTCTCCAATAGCTACCCCTTCACAGTCCTCCACAACCATTTATCTCTCTGGTTTATCTCTTTATTTGTGGACAAGCAGGATTATTTAAGATGTCATTTCCTCTGTATGCTTTTCAATGGGACAAAGGTGCTTGAATAGGGTATGGATGCTGCCAAAATATTGACTGGCCTTGGTGGCAGGGAGGCCTATCTTGGGCCTATATCTTCTGGTGTGTTCAGCCAGCCAGAATGCGGGCAGCCATTGGCTGGTGCAGCACAATGCAATTGTACTGGATGGCCTACCAGGGACATTGCATGTTTAATTCTGTTATATATACAAAAATGCAATCAAATTATTTGTAAATAATATTCTGAATAATTGTTTTATGTTCTTTCAGTTTGCAACAAAAAGTTTGTTCATTTTTACAAAAGTAGCTTGTTGTTACCAAACTAACATTCCAAGAAAACAAGCTGAACAATAATTGATTCATGGAAAAAAAAGAAAGAAATCATTTATTCTAAAAATATATTTAAACATTAAACAAAACTATTTCCACAAAATAACATCTTTTTTTCTGAAATTTATTTCAAATAGATCATTTTTCTTTTAACTCAGTGTTTAAAATTGATAAAAATCAATGTTTTTGAGCCTCATGGAAAGACTTATATCAATAACCCATGATAACCTTCATCGACTTGTATTTCAAAGCTGTTTGAATTTCAAATAAAAAACCTTCAGTTTTTTGTATGGACAGCAAACCAAACCTCTTTGACATCAAGTTGAGTGTTCTTGAAAATTCAACATCGCCTTCAAGATGAGAGTACTGGCTTTCTGACGCATATATCTTTAAAGATTGACAATCTCTTTTTTTAATGAAACATTGAAAATGTGTCTTTACTGAGGTATGTTTACTTTTCCCAGGCTCTTTGGTATTTGAAGGCCCACTTGTGTTGTGCGGAGTGATGGTAGATAGGGAACACTGGCTCGAGCCTGGTTAAGATGTTCAGCCCCTACATAAGACTGAGGCTGAGTCTGTCACAAAACAATTGATATCTGCCCAGACTATCTACCTGTGTACTGATCACACAAGGATTTAGCCCTTAGCATGCTACATTTTGTTAATGCTCAATTCTAATTCTATGTCAACTTCTTGTATCTGAAAAAGTGTTTAAGCATATAGCAAGAGACTCAACAGTGTAAGCATATATAGATCTACACTATTTGCAGAAGCCTGATCAGTTTGAATTAAGATGTGATTTCCTCCTCCTGTACAAAAAATTACCATAAAATGTTGACAGAACATTTTATGAGTCATCATGAGCTGAAGAAATAGCAGATAATTGAGGGGGATTATTTGTAAAAAGATGTTTGGTGGGAAAAAATGTGAAGAATTGCTCCAATGCATAATTGCGGTAAGATTTAAAAAAAATCTTTTGTCTATTTGTGCATATTATACCTCTAATAACCATGGTGAAGTCCAGGCATTTGAAGTGAGATAGAGAAAGATATTCTTTTCTTGCTTCATTTCCTTAAATGAAGATGTTGAGCTATTTGATAAATGCCTGGCTGAGATGATGTTAAAGCAGAAAACAAAACAGAAACCTGACACCCATGTTAGTAGACAATGGGAAAACAAATATAAGAGTAAAGATGAGTGTTGAGGCATGCATGCTGGAGAAACCGGATAATTATTTGCCACATGTAAACACTTTGCCTGCTAGCCAGGTATTGACCAGGCTAAGGCGAATAGTGTAAGTCCAGATCAGCCAGCTCCTGCTGGGAACTGTCTGATCAGGATCAGAACAAGTCACTGCTGAGTCTCTACCTGTATATTGTAATGCCTTTGCATGTAATTCTTACCCAATATCTGAGATTTTGTATTGCAAATCTTGCAGCATGACAAGGGTTTAACTACCTGAAACAGGCAGAAGGTGTCATGGGGACACTGGAGATTAGTTTCCTTCAGTTTCCGTTAGCCATCATTACCTGAGGTACATTGAATGGTTTCAGTATTGTGGCTGTCGTGAGGGAAGCTGGTCTGGGAGGTGTGGAACACTGGAACATGTCATTACCTGGCGCACAATCTGCAGTTGTAAACATGTCCGGGTCGTGCCAGGTGACCTGATATGTATGTCTGTCACAAAAGATAAACATAGCCAACCTCCCCACAAAACCACTGCTCCTTTTGTGCACTTTAATTGGCCAATACATGTTTGGGATGAAAATGATCAGTGTACGTTTAAGTGTCACTGTTAGATTATACACCTTTCCATTTGAGACCATCATAAATCGTCAACTGTCCAAACTTTGCTTGAAACAGCTCTCAGATTCCTCTGATGTGAAAAAAAAAAATATAAAAAAAGATTTTTCTTTTTACCTGCTCTATAGGTTTCCAATTGTCAATTTGAATGATGCATCAGCATTCATTGGGGAAGTTTACCATTCAAATCCATCCGAGAACCATTCAGACTGCGTTCAATAAAGATATTGATTTTAGAGTGAAAAATAATTTTTCAACTGATGGAAGTACAATTGGAATGTTGAAAGAAGTGACAAAAGTTTTAAAGGAGTTGGATTCTTTTCTTCACAATTATGTATTTCTTTGATACAAGATGAGTATTTGAAGGGAACTAGAGGCAGGAGATGTGATACAGGGGTGTTCATTGTTTAGCAGTCCGCCCAGTCGTCTTTGAACAACCCTGAATTCAATTTTGAACCTCTCTAGTAGATCAAGTTTCCTAATAATGTTGGAAAGGCTTCATAAATTGTGAGAAAACTGTTTGAAAATTAATATTAATTATGATAGAATGTCCTGGCTACTGGCCTGTTGATGGGTTTATCAGATGTGTCCTGTCATGTCTCTCCATTGGTTCATCACTAACAGGCTAATCACTCTGAACATAAGGTCAGCTTGTAAAGTCAACCTTCAGTTTGTGCCTGCTTTATATTGTAGATCATTATATATTATATATTAATATATTGTTACTACCATTAACATTAATTAAACTTTTGGAAGTATGAAATATTAAATGTACAGATTTTGTAAAGTTCATTGATCAGGTTTCATACTTTTATGCCATAAATTAAAAAAGTTCTGTTTCTGATGCAGTTTGTAACCAGTGTACTGAGGTAATGACAAAAGGACTTCAATACATATATTGGTCGATGTTAAGGTAATTCAGTGCAGGCAAGAGACCAGAAATATTTCAGGAAACAGTGTTGTTAAATGTGGAGAGTTTCAACAAACAATTTTATTTAGTTTTCCATACATCATGAATCTGAATTTTGAATCTTCCAATATTTTTGCCACACTTTCCTGTTATCTTAGACAAATTTCTGTGATTTTTACTTACAAGTCTTCGGTTTTATAACTTTCTCACTGGTTTAGATATTTTGTCTATTTTAAAATGTATAGTTCATTACAGAAATAAAAATTACTTAATTAACTTTTTAGAGAGAATTTCAACAAGACAGTGTGTGTGCTCAAACTGTATTCTGTCTTCCAGAAAACTGTTAACTATTTCCATGTTGCTGTCAGTTTTTTATCAGTGTGTTCTGGTGTCTTTGTGATAAAAGAAAGGATAAATAATAACCGCTTTACAAGTGAAGGACTATTTTTAAAATGTGGCAGTTCAATAGGTGATTGAAAGTGTCCATTAATGTTTGTTGAATGTATGAAAGTGGAGAGGCAGCAGTCCATTGTGGTGGAGGCTCATAGGGGATGTGTCAGGGAACCATAGCTATCTCAGTCAGCTGGATCCTATTGAATAACTGATAAATCAGGTCCTATTCACACATGTAACCCAATCTTAAACACTCCAAAAACACATTTCTCCATTTTCCAAAATAGCTCATCATGTTGTAAGGGATCTAGGCATGCTATTATTCAGTAAGACTGTATATATAACAGAGGAAGGAACGTGTACTGACACAGCCTGCCTGACGGTGTCATCTCAGCAGGTCATTCATCTTCCATCCAGTCGAATGCTGATATATCTCCCTGGTGCAGTTATTCATTAACATTTATTTATCTTTTCAAAATCACAGTCATTTAGAACAACCCCGTGTGGAAATATTGAGCGACATTTGAGAAGGAGGGGATACGATTGCCAGTCAGATGACACAAAGAAATTTAATGTGATCGAAACATGTCATGCACGCCTCTTCATGATCAAGACGATCTGCATCACTTGGGAGATTGCATGAATTCAGCTTAAGAGGATTGAAGATGGTTGTTTGGGGCTTTTAAAATGTCCCAAATGTGCCCCATCAATAATGTCAATAATCAAGATGAGTGGTGCAGGGAAGGTATGGAGCCAAGCTCAGGCCCAGGGATGATAAGAATAAATAACTTAATCTTTATATTTGAATACCTGTCATCTCTCCTTGGGACCCAAGACCATACCCACATCACAGCGAAGACTTTTTTTCCACGAAATCCTAAAGTTTTATTCTGATAAGAATGGCGCATTTATGAGGACTATGGACAAGTGCTCTTTGTACTGACACAAGGATGTGCAGTATGAGCTGATCAATAGACATGTCAAGGGCTTGCATCTCTGGAGTTTTTTTTCTTTCAGGTTTTAGTAGAACATAATTTTCATGTTCATAAAGTCACTCAGGTGAACGATATAGGGCCATCATGCCTCTTGTTATGTTGATAAATACAATTATTTTTGGTATTAAAATGAAGGTGTTAACAATTAATTATATGATGATGGAACAATTAATTATGTGATGATGGTAATTATAAAGGTTTTGGTTGTAGCCTAACAGGGTATGATGTGCTGGGTCCCGGGGTAGTGTGGGGAGACCAGCCAACCTCCATGTTATCTGGGGTCCCTGCAGTAGCAGGTAGCAGCGCATCAATTGGTAGGCAAACATGCAAATTCAATGTTTGCCTTTCAAGTAAAGTGTTTGTGTGCCAAGATCTACACTATTTCATCCCCCCTGTGTTGTCATTTATCATAATCACGATCGGTAAAATCAATTTCCGCTCTTGTAGATGCCCAACGAGTGTGTTGTATCCCAAAATTTATAGATGGTTACATCAACTGGAGACATCTTGAGATTCCTGGCGGGCTTGGTAACGGGCGTGATGCCCCGTTGATACCCGGTGGACTGCTGCCAGGGGAGACACCACCTCCCCCCTGTTGTAAATCACTACCCGAACACGCTCTATCATTGAGTGATTGTAGACTGCTGAATGAAATTATGCATCATGCACTATGTTGAAATTGCATTTACAGCTTAATATTTCTCTCTTTGTCTCTGTTAATAGAGCTAAAGTTAGATTTACACAGAAGTGAATATGTTCACTGGAATACATGATTTACCTGAAATTATGTATAATGATGGTACAACTTGGAATAGGGATGCCCTGGGATGCCCAGATATAAAACATTCCAGGGCATGTAACCTTCTCTGTAATAGATTGTCTGCTCTTGACCAACCTGCTAATAAACACCAACAAATAGTGCACCTGTCAGCCCATATAGGAGATCTATGTATTTGTGTGTGTTATAGTCTACAGATGTCATGATTACCATGCAGTTCTGGGCCAAATTAAACCTGATCACAGCACGCTTGCCACAATATATCAGGTACTGAAAAATGTAATCTCATTTAAAAGGGAATAAATAAAGTAAACTTCTTGAAAACAGGATAATCATTTCAGACAGAGTAAGAATGGTGCTTCAAAGATCGACTTTCACAACCAGAAACCAGTACACTTTATTCTGAATTCATGGTTAATGATTGACCTTGTTGTGGTTTGGTTTGCTGCATTTAATGTTAAAGTTTGTTGTTATTTCTGAAATGTTTAATAATACACAAGCTTAAAATATATTGAATGTCAAAATTGGTTTCACTGTATAATCTCAATGGCTTGCAATACTGCACTTGGAAATGTGGACTGCTTGACTTACGATAACACCTTAACAGCAGCTCTAGATATTGTTCTAGCTCTCGCCAACTGCCTGGTTCCCTTCGGTCTCCCTGTCTCCCTGTCTGCCTGCCTGAGACAAGGGAGGTGTGGCTGAGATATTTGTGTGCAGGTGTACGTGTCCCACACTACAGATGGTGGTGAACTGTGGCAGACTGTCCCACTCCCAGATAGACTGGTCCTCCGATTGTCCACTGTTACATGACTGCCCCCAGCCACATTCTGCTACACTGTTCCATTATCAGCAGTCCAACCATATATGGCAGCAACAGAGGCCAACAATGATAAGTGTGTCAGTGCATTAGCCAGGGACCAGTTGCCTGTAGACTTTTGCTGAGGTTGGCATCCCTGGTCATGTGCCTGATCCTCCCTTATCTGTCCTCTGTCACGACCAGCAGCTGCTCTTCTAGAGCTGTGAGCTGGTCATTCAGCGTTAACATAATGTATTACCCATATCCTTCCTAATTCTAAATTGTGACTATTCTGTTTACAACTACATGCAGAAATAAGCAAACTAGGGCTATTCTGGTGAATAGTATAGGGCCAGTTTAAGCTTATCTGGTCCTACACTGTTTGCCTACATCTGATCAATTTGTAGTTAGCAGGTTAACAATTAAACAGGTATTCTGGTGTAGTGATGCATTAGTATAATGAAAATAAACGTGAATACAGTGCAGCAAAATTTCAATTCTTCATTTCTTTAATTATTTTTTCTTAAATCATGTTTTTAGGTGCTTTTATAATTCCCTCCCTCAATAAATTTCCTTTGAATGAAAAACATTTAAAAGTAACAAGTTAACAAGAGAGTTTTTTCTTCCCTTTCCATGAAACTGTGATTTTTCTTTTTAAATAGAGCCCTGTCCCCATCTTCAGTGTCCTTGCAAATAACTGCATCTGCTTGTCTTAATGTCAAGGAAGCTAAGATAAATTGTCTAGTGTATCTAAGGTCAGCTCCTCGACTGAAAATCATAAAGTGTGTATGGTAAAAGGGAGAAATATGGTAATAAGAAATCCTGATTGTAGATAAATTGTCAAAAAAAAGGTCCCCCATAATGTTCATAACAATTAATAGAGCTTTCTATTGAGGGACAATCAATGTGTCGAATATGAGTTGCCAGTGCTGCTCTGTAACGATGAATGAAGGCTCCTGCTGCACCCAGCTAACCTGCTAATGCAATCTTATAAATGTCATCAATTGTAGGAAAACACAAAAATGATGGTCAATTAACAAGCCTGTGTGTATCTATAATCAATATTTGTACTTCACATTTTCTTAAATTGTATCTCAGCAGGAATGTTGGATCTTAATACAAAGTGTGTATTGACTGGCATCCAACTAAAGTTGGTCTGGACTGACATAAGCACACCAATAGGGGTACATGTTTCATAGGTGTATTCAGCTTAAACCATCACCATTTTATATTGTATTTAAAACATAGGTGTATCATTGATACAAGACTAATGATCGAGGGTGCCCTAATTATCGACAGGCACAATGAATGAATGGATGCCCTTGCATGTCAGGCCTGCTGTCCAGGGGTGGGGGTTGTTGACAATGGCAGGCCATACACCACGAGTTGTATGCATGTTTGTCATCTCACATCTTGTACGCAATCAGCAACTATTCTGTGCAGTATTGAAGGACTCTGACGGTTACATTTGTGTCTGCTTTTGTCTGCTTGTAGGATAATTACGATTGAACTGCGATGTCTGTTGCTCAAGTACCTGACTGATGTTATCATTTGTTTGCTCCTCAGACCCAATCATATTCACTCACCGACTCAGTTGATGCTTATTGAAATGCCTGGTTTGGTCATTTTTGCCTTGAAATCAGAGAAAACTTTAAGTCTAAATACAGACCAGGATGTTCGATGCACTTGAACTAGGCAATCCAATCCATGTCCCACTCCCTTATCTAACAGAGGCTGTAACCTTGGCTGGGCAAGCAAAAATATCAACTCACGGCTTGCTATATTTGTTAATAACCTGTAAAACTTTGCAAGTTCTTGGCATACAACTGCATGCAAAAACAACAAAGATTATTCTGCAAGAGACTTAGCAGCATATACTGCAAATCTTAATCAGACTGCTTCCAACCCGGAGCTGTCTGATCTGGATCTACACTATTTACCTAATCCTTATGAATAAGAGTTAAGCAGTTTCAGAGTTACCTGAATGTTATAAAAGCTACTTTGATAGAAGAAGACTGATTATTTGTGTTTCATAAATTCCTAGAGTAGATTATTATCTGCACATGCTTTTATCATCAGTAGAACAAACATATCTTTTGTGTTGATAAATGATTGTTTATTTAAAAGTAATTAAAAGTCATTAACTGTTATGTGCTGCTTCGAAACAAGTTTACGCTTAAGTAAAAAAAGATGTTTCTAATACAACCCTTGTATTTATCAAAAGATTATGAGATCTTTTTTTTGTCATGACATTTTCTACCTTTTTAATATTTCCTCACAGATTTAGATAAATTCACTTCAAAAGAATATATCCTTAGAAACTTGGACACAATTTTTTTTAGTTTTGTCAATCATTTGTGTTTTCATTTTTTGTACAGCTATCTATGCTGATGCTGTTATAATATTTCTCATGTCCTTTGTGATGAGAGTTGTACCTGTAGATTAATGATGCCCTGTTGTTGTCTACTTACAGCCTATGATGAGGAGAATGGGCCATCTGAGGACATCCTTGTTCCCATCTCACAGACCAATGGGCACTCAACACTGTCATCTGCAGACATGGTGAGTTACTGAACATTCTTGTTTCCGTGGTGACTATGATGGGCTTTCCAGGGCGTTGCTGTCAGATGTTTCTCTTGACAATGTTGAACTGAGTATTCCATGTCAGAAAGATTGTTGATTGGAATGAACTATAAACTTTAAAAAATAAAAATATGTGTTAAAGGCTTGGTGTGAGTGTGAATTAAATCTGCACTTTCTGTTTTACAATCATATGTGTACACATTTTTGGTATGACTTGCAGCTAAAGAGAATCCCAAACAACAATCAGTCACACAAAAAAAGAAATTATGTCTCACACAAAAAAGAATGTTTTTCTTGATTTTGTACTTGGTGTTGTAGTAGTTATGATGTTGCTGATGTAATTTCTGTATGTGGTTGTTCAGTCAGGGTTTATGGGTCTGTGAGCTGGGAGTTCTTGTTCTTGACAATACTTCTCCTGTCCTTTTAAGACCTCAACACTCAATCAATATTCAGAATTCTACAAGTATGTATATGGCTCAATTGTTGAGCTTCTTCAGAGGTCCACATAAATAATGATTCAAATTGTTCAATTATCTACGTGGATGCACTTCTATATGATGATAGAGTGTACAGAAGTATGTGCTAAATTATGGATGGATGGCCAATCTTAACAAATCATTATTGGATTAACGTCCCATCATGTAATTTTGATGAAATGATTGCCACCATCTTGTAATTCTTGCGGCAGTTTTCTATAGGCTGGAGTCTCCACTTGGCTGTGGTTCAGATAACTGTAAATTATGCTCACCAAGGTTGTCCAATTACCTGCCTATTAAAGCCTGTCCAACTTGTACATCCTTTGAGACTCCTGTGAGGCTCACTTCTTCTCGTGTAGATGTGTATCGATGTCTTCTGTCAGCCTGCCTATAGACCCCTCTACCCACTTAAGCCCTAAATTACACCAAGTGTTTTGTTCCCTATACCTAAATTTCGATTCATTGCTATCCAATGTAAGAAAACAGCATTGATTTCGTCTCCTTCATTGCCTGATATTGGTTTCTTTCATCTGGCATTTTATTCAATTGATGATGGATAAAGGGTTGTTGAACGGCCATCACAGCTTGAGTTGACCATGAAATGTGAAACACAAGTGTATGTGTCAATTTTTGTCATAAAATAATTAAAGAAACAGCACCCAGTTTCAAACCCTTCTCTACAATGTTCCTTGCCTTCATTAAGGCACTGTTTGTTTAGCATTTCTTCTGGTTACTTTGAAATGCAATTCATCTGTCAAATATATACACTCAGGAAGAATGTGTGATTCAACACGAAGCCTTTTATAGTAATTGGTTGCCAAATTGCATCCATTTATCTGCTATTTTCATTCTGTTTCTTTACTCAGGGAATTAGGAAAGTGGCCCAACTTCTTATTCATTGCTAAATAAATACTTTTACTGACTGCAGGCTATGACATGTCATGTATAAACAAAATTTGGCCGATTGAAAGGTTTGTGTTTGACTGTTAAAGCAGTGTGAGTCTCCTGTGGCTTTATACTCAGGTACTGATGTTTGGAGAGGCAGCTTTTACTCTTAGGCTCATCCTTATGGTTGGGCTAGGAAAACTGGCTGACCACTTTGTCATTATTCTTAGGAAATAGATAAGCGTATCATCATAATATCATGGGACATTTGATAAACAACTTAAAGCCCAGAGGAAATATTGAATTGCTTAAAACTGGTGCTTATAATTGCCAAAGTTTGAGCAATAGATTGAGATCCCTCTGACAAGAAATAAATTTATGTGAAACAAGTTTATTATTAATATCAATTTGATAAATATATCTACATAATGAAAAGGAACCAAACATAAAATTTGTTAAAGGAAAGCTGATGTTGATTTTGCATGAGGCATTTTTCTAAGTGAAATTAAGTCTGTCATCCTATCGAGTCAGTCAGTCTGTGAAACTTGCACTTAATGGGTATTATGTTCAGGTAATAGTCATATTGTACTCGTGGTTGTACATCCTTCCACCCGGACCTTCATGCTGCTAGCAGTGAGGGCAGGCCAGCCTTAATTGTATGGCAACAGTATACCTCACTAAGGCAGGGCATCCAGAATGGTGACGCCCACAAATTGGGCATGGATGGTCCAACAATAGGCCCCAGTGACTCACAGTTGACAAAGCGTCCCTGAGTGGTTTAGCTCCCGTTATATTGTAAGATGCTGCTAGGGGAGGGGCCCATTCATACAGCCACAATGAGTGGTAGATTGTCCACCGTGCTTCTGTGTGCAGTGACATACCTGTACGTGCTTGGCAGCTTATTGTTGACAAACTCATATAAAGGGCCCGTATAAAGGGGCTGTTTCGGGGTTTGTGTGTGAGGATTTGTTTGTCCCAATTCTCCCCGTTATCTTACCCCAGTATCAGCAGCAGTGCAGGAAATGGGGATTTCTGTACAGGTATGGATCACATCAGATTAGCCGTAGATTATCAGCTGGATGTGAAGTTTTCATATAAACAATCAATTTGGTTAAGGGATTTAATTTATTTATGATGAAAAATTGATGTATGGAAATTAATAAGTTGATTATTTTTGCTTTCTGGTTCATATGTCTATTCATTAAATAAGGCTTTATAGGTGTATTTACATTGCAAAAACTGTCATAATTCCTAGTTTTTTTCTTAATTATGTTGTTAATTGTTGATATGATGTGTGTTTGTTGTTGTTGTGTTTGTTTTTTTCCAAATAATGTCATAGTTCTTCTGAAACACACAATTAAATAAACTTTCTGTTTTTATTTTATACCTGTTATAACCTGAAATACTATTCACAATTGATATCTTATGAGCTAATCAAGACCTCAAACTTGGGCTTTAATGCTGTTAAGAGCTTAAAAAGACTAGAAAGTATTACTTACAAATAAGTTAAGAAAGATGGCAGTTGATATCACAAATAATTATTATTATTATTTACATTTATATACATTTAGTTTTAAATTTATTATGTTATTAACACACCAGTATATTTTCTTTTTTTAGGAGGATGAGGCTGAGTTTGGAGAGTTTGCTCCCCTGGTGATGGACACGAGCCAGGACGGGACCCAGTCCAACCATGCAGGGAGACAGTCAGCCCCACCCTCCCCACCTGCAATCAAGATGGCGCCCCTCCGTGCCATGGCAGCCTCTCACGCTATACGTCCTGAGCCACTCAAACCCTCAGCCATGTCGACACAAAATGAGATGCCAGTGTTCCCCACTCATTATACCAAAAGTAAATCCATAATTAACAGCAATAGTAATGGTAGCATCAGCAGCGCTGACACTATTATTAGCACAAATGGCACTAGCAGCAAACATCGACTAGATTCCACAGCCTCTGTGACGTCTGTGTCATCGTTAGCAACAAACGAATCTGTCTTAGATGAGACATGTGACAAAAGTCCCAAATCGTCTGGCTCCATGATGCGGCGAGGGTCCAAGGTAACCAGGGTAATGTAGACATTTATTATAAGGTGTGGCACCATGGGTTGTTTGAAGTGATTTTTTGTTGTTGTTTTTTAAGTTGTTGTTTTTTAAAAAAAGAAAAAACAAACACAATTACATAGAATCCTTGTCCTTTTCAAATTAATATTTCAATGAGTGATCCTTTTCATTAATTTTCTTTTTTTATTAGATGAGATCACACAGTTTTGATCCTTACTCGAGGGGAGAAGTCAGTATTATGTTTCCTGGAGAAATTGATTTAATATGTGCAATACTTTTCACCACCTAGTCTCCAACAATATGCCTAGGCACTTTTGCATGTAGATATGAGAAGTTGGCTATAAATTAGTAATGCTTAAGGACAGATCTGTGTTACAGCTTTCTCCTATATAGGACACAGATTGCAAGTTTCTCCAGAGAATTTTGCTGACCTCTGCCCTCACTCTAACACCGTCTGTTATTGACATGATTATAATGGCATCCCAGTCTCCACACACCTTATACTTTGTGCCTTACTGACCACACTGTTTCCATGCAATCACAGATTGCCATGGAAACACATTTAGTTTTGAATTTTCTGTAGTTTATTATGTGTTTTGTGTATGATTGACATGTGTGAAGTTCTCTCCTTAACTGTTTTTCACCATCTGTCTCTCTTCCATAAACATACTAATCAGGGCTATTGTTAAAACATGATGCTTACATATTTTTTGAAACCCTCAACAGGTTTAATTTACATTATTTTTGGCCATGTAAATAAAAACAAAAATATTTTGATTTCTTGCAGCAGATGTTTATTTTTTTTCTCTTCTGATCACATCAATGGCTATGAGTTTCATTCAATAATTATTCTGTTTATATCTTGTGGCAACAACAGAAGGCATTATCTTGTGTTGCAGTGTAATGAGCATTATTATCATTGTACAATTAGCTGACAAAGTCCTTACAAATTTAGAAGATTTTTATAATATCTGTACCTAGCTTGTTCAGGGTTTCTAATGATACAACTGATGGGGACAGATCCAGAATAAATACTTTTGTGTTCTTATTATCTTGCTTTCACTGTTTCTGTTTTAGAACCCTCTCTCATATTAATATATAATTAGTAACTGAAGTAATGACATTAGCCCTATATAATACAGGGGATTGTTGATCTCTTCTATCTCTCTTGTTGGAGATTAGTTCTGTCTATATTAATCTATTAATACAAGTCTCACCAGATTCAAATGTTTCTAAAAACAGGAGTTTCATGTGAAAAGGGAGACAACCAAAATTTAATTTTAAAATTTAACATTCAATTTATACTTTGACCAAATGCATTATGTCCCTTGTTGTTGGTATCTTAATGCTTTCGCTTGTAACAGGGAGACCTGAGCAGAAAGAGTTTTACCTATTATGGATGCAATAAACATTAAGTGTAGACACGTTTAGGACTTACTATAGATGTGTCAACAATGTACGAGACTGTTTGATGCAAGAAGATTTTGCCCATCTGTATGATTTAGATGCTAGGCATAAACTTTGTATTGCCTTTTCAGACCTCAGAGCCTGAATCAGAAGAAAATGATGAGAACGTCATGTATGATTCGGATATGGATGATCTTGAGGAATTTCTAAGTGAACTTGTTAGAAATAAGGTAGAGACAGTTCAATGCGTAGTGTATGTAACTACTTGTAACCCTGCATACTGTATACTCAGAGTCAATCCATCGGGGAATGCGGTGTTTCAAAATGCATGCATGTTGTTGTTACAACAACTAAGTTCAGATTTTATTTTATATTTAGTTCTCATCAGTTACGAAATCCTTGTTTGGTATTATTATTTTTCAGTTTGTAATGTTTGTGGTTTCACCAGTTAATGTTAGTAAATAAAATACATGTATACACACTAAGTCTTGCTTTCAGAGATTAAAGATTTCTAAGTTCATATTGATTTGACATGTTACAGAGAACATTTTAAGAAAGTGCAGTTAAAACTCGACTAACCCAATATATCCTAGCATGTTACCTTAACCCTGCTTTACTATTTTGTCCTCCGCCTTATTTTCCTTTATATTGTACTCACTTGGTGGTGGTATTTTTGTAATTTTGTAATATTTAACTCCTTGCTGTAGGACAAGCATTATTAATCAATGAACAGACTTATCCAGCACCTTTTATATGTAAAATAACAATGTACTCTTATAGGTCACTATTTAGTTCGATTTACAAATATTATAAAGTAAATATCATGGGAATTAACACTTCAACAAGACACATTCAGAATGTTTTTGGGATACATGTCTTTAACATATTATTAAATAACATCTTCAAAACTGTCTAATATGTTTATTTCAGTTAATTCATGTTTATGAGATCTTAAAAAAAGAAAAGTCAAATATGTTTTGTTTTTTTTTTAATTTTTTGCTTTAAAAAATTGTTTGGAATTATGTTTTTATTTAAATAACATCATGAAGACTTAATATACCTGTCAATTGTAACTGAAGTGTGTGAGCTCTGGCCGATGTTCTACAGAAGGGATTGTAGACTAACTCCACCTCGTATGATTGTAGCCTCACATCCCATTCTGCATGGATATATTTATGCTTATCATATATATGGTGTGATGTGCAAATCCGTCCCTTTTCAGACAATAGACCATCTATGCTTCTAAGCTTGTCTACCCTAGACATATGTAGGCAGTAAGGTGTCATGCTCTATTATTTACTGCCCTAGCTAGCTGCAGCAACATGAGATGTGGTTTGAAAAAAAATAAATCTTTTGTAAACAGTATATCTTGTCGCCTGGCTGTCTTGAAACCTAAAAAAATATTTCTTGTGATATTGCCAATTTTTTTTTCAATTAAATAAGTCACACTGCTATTACAAAGAAATTATTTTAATAAGACAAAGATACGTCGGTATATTATCTAAAAAAGTGAGAAAAAGTTTTAAAAAACTTTCTCAATGTGTAAATGGAGCTGGCCAGTTCAATGTATTAAAATATTAAACCAAATTCTATGGGGTAGCCTTTTCTTTAAATATTTTTCCTAAAGCTCACGGGGGATGCCCATGGCCAAGTGGTTAGAGTCACTGACTTGTAATTCCTCAGCTCCTTGCCATGTTGGTTCGAGCCCAGGCGGGGCTAGAACTTTCATGTAACTGTCATGGTTCTACCCAGACATAAGTCTGGGGTCTTCTTCCACCAATAATTAGCCGGACATCGCCAATATGACCATAATTTTGTTGGTGCGATGTAACACACAAAAAAACACACACCGAATCCCTAAACTCTTAGTTCTGACATCAGTCCTGTCTCCATGGTGATCAGCAGCAGCACTGTTGCATGCTGGTTGCTGTCATCTATGATGCAGCTAGTGTGGCGCTATAGGCCACATCCTAATGTATCTTAGTTTCCAAGACAACAAACACTTGTTCCTTTTATTATTACCATATTTAAATCTGCTTTCATTTGCTACAGTAAAATTATATTTTTATGATGCATAATGTATGACTAGATGACACTACTGCTTCTATTTTGTCTTCATCACATTCATTTTTACCACAAAAGTTGAGGATATGTTGCTCAAGTGTGCATCTTTGAGAGGTGCCTGACACTTTCTCACACTGCTGCATTCATTCAGCCAGGTTTGAGTGTCAGCAAGGTGTGTGCGTCTGTCAGGATGGTGGCACATGTACATCAGGGATGCAGGTGTCGGCCATGATGCTGTTAGACTATGACTGCAATCGAAATAATAAACATAATGTTAAGACCAGTCTCTGATAGCTGATTGGTCTGATTTAACCGGGTACTTTAAATTCAACCAGTTGTATTCTTGTAAAATGTCTAAAAATAAAAGTTGACATCATTGGGCCAAGATATGCCAAAAGCAGCATTCCAAAACAAAAGTAATGTATCCATATTTGCATTTTTTATAACATCATGGGATCATATTCTCATTAGGTGTCTTAACATAACGTGAAAGGCAAGGTTAAGAAAAACACACCAGATAATTTTTTCATTTCTGCATGCATTTGATCTGTATCATTTTAATGCTTCTGGTAACTCTAGCTATGCATGAAATGTCAAGAAGAATAAATAATTTGGAGAAATTTCATGTACACTTTAGACTTTTATTTAAATTTAACTTGGGTTTACTGTAAGAAAGACCATACTGTTGTACCTTACTTATGTGTCATATAGAGGAGTATAACCATGAGGAGATGAAGATGAGGTGTTTTTATTTGAGTCATGGTTGACATAACTCTGGAAGGATTACATTACTGGTGTTTGACCAATAGAACAAGAGATAAACTGTGGGCTAGAAAATAAACATTATATTAGTAATAAAAAACTGTGCACAAGATATAAACAAGCTAACATGTGGGCGAAATTTAATTATTATTGTCTAATCTTGTCAAAAATTGTCACATGGAGTTCTTGAGATATCATATATAGTGATTACTGTGCACTATGTCTGCTTTCATAAATTTGAAAAATAAATCTGGGAACATTAGTTGCAGACATTTTTTGAAAAGACAGGTACAATGTAGTAATGTTGAGGTCTGTCAAACTATGTTTGAATATCATTCTCAATTTATTGTAGATGTGTATCATAAGCTTCATAAAATTTGTACATGACGAAAAGGGAAAGTTTGTGTCATTCAGAGTATTAGGATGGTTTTATTATAAATTAAACACCACAACATGATATGGTTCAAAGATGGTCTCCAGTGTGTGTTTTTTGCCATGAAATTGTTTGAAAACCACAAAACTTACTTTTGACAAGTAAACGTGCTGATGGTAACATTAATGGATAATCCCATTTTTTTTTCCCTGTATTTTGAAATAATGGAAAATCATTTAGTTGTTACATCTTTTCAAAGTACATGTTAACTTGCAGCCTATGAAGACTTGTACATGCTGAATCAAATAGTATATATCTAGATTACCAGGTGGAGCTGTCTGTTTAGGATCTCTACTATTTGTGGCTTTGTCCTCAATAATACATAGTGTTATATTTTTTATATGAAGTTGAGAGCAAAAAATGAAAATAAAGTTAAAGTTGGTCATTAATAAATCACTTTGTTACAAGGATGTTGAATGTGTCATCCCACAAACAGTAACCAGGATTGAGGAAGGGTTCATAGAAACTGGCCCTATAATAGTGTCACCATCATAATCTGGCTGATTTCTGTATTTTGACACATCAGACTCAGGTCAGAGTTGTTTTAGGTCAATATAAAAGTGTGGTGACATTAATGATTATATTGGTTGGTAGTAACTGGGACCAGGATTGAGTTGTGAGTTGTGCAATGATGGGTAGTACCTGGGACAAGGATTGAGTTGTGAGTTGTTCAATGATGGGTAGTACCTGGGACCAGGGTTTAATTGTGAGTTGTTCAATTATTGGTAGTACCTGGTACCAGGGTTGAATTGTGAGTTGTTCAATGATCGGTAGTACCTGGGACCAGGGTTGAATTGTGAGTTGTTCAATGATCAGTAGTACCTGGGACCAGGGTTGAATTGTGAGTTGTTCAATGATCAGTAGTACCTGGGACCAGGGTTGAATTGTGAATTGTTCAATGATCGGTAGTACCTGGGACCAGGGTTGAATTGTGAATTGTTCAATGATCGGTAGTACCTGGGACCAGGGTTGAATTGTGAGTGGTATAGTGGGTTGTGTTGTGAGTGGGTTTAATGGTCAGTGGTACCTGGAGCCAGGGACGGGGAGACAGGTATGAATGGTGCATCTCCTGAACCTTGTGATTTAGGAGGTCTGACACTCAACTCATTATCATTTACTTAAGTTGATGTGTCTGTATTTGGTCACAAGGTGCATAAAGGATATTGGCTGCATGTACGAGGCCGTGCATGCTGGCCTTTGTTAATGACTGACATGTTGCTGTCAATACTCATCATTACACTCCCACCTTCACTAATGACCTCCCATGACAGACCTTACGGTACCTGGCCCATCACTCAGCCCCATAGCACTATAGCAATATAATAATGTTACATCATTACCTTTAACTGGCTATGCTGGGAACAACATGTATGACAGTTGTACATGGGGACAATGTTGTTAAGACATCATATTAGTTAGTCTCTATAAACTGTTAACTGATGACATTCACAGATTGTTGTGTTGTTCTAACTTTAACAGTAATAACTGCCCTTCAATGCTTCAATGGGATAGTTGCAGGTCATGTAATGGGAAGTATACATGATAAACTGTCACAGTGAAAGCAGCACTTCTGATTCATTTCAACACTGTCTGATGACAAACATTGTTGGATGGACATCCCACTAAAAGTTTTCATTACTCTCTGACTGGATGAAAGCCCAGACATGTAAGATGTCTCGAGTGATCAAGTACTACCAGTTTACTGTTCATCCTTCTCCTGGCTTAGTATCATTTCTAGATGTGCCATGGACCTCGTCAGCATCAGCACTTTGTCTTCATCAGTAACAGCAGACTTTAATCATCATCAGCAGAAGCAGCTGTGGTCATCTGAGATGTTGTCTAACTACTTCCTGTAGTTATGATAGCTCAGAGATAATCAGTGAGCTGTCAGACTGGCCATCCACTGGTTGGGGACACATTGCTGATAGCTGCAGGTGCTTTCTGCTAGTTGGCTCAACATCATCACAATGTGGTGATCGTCATTTGGTCATTGATGACACACGTCTCAGATAGGAGACAGTGGTAACGGCATAGTGGGATACATAAATATAGACAGACTTACGTTGTTGCAGCTACTTCTATGAATGTTGTTCATAATCAACATCTAAATGACACTGTCTTGGTTTAACAGATTGTCTCAAAAAATATATTTGAAACTCTAACCAAGTACATATCTTATTGTTATGTGGCAGAGGTTGTTAAACTCATGTAGACCACACCATTGTAAGGATTCAAATATTTGGGACTTCCATATATTTGGAGATATTGTAGGTAAGTCATTTTTTGAAAAATACTAACACAAATGCATTTAGCATGTTTATTAAAAACAATCATGTTCTGAATTTTATTTATCATTAAGAAATTTACAAAAACATGGATTTCATGGTTTTGGATGTATTTTTTCTTTACTTTTCTAACTGCTTGTGTTGAGAAAGGAATTTTCAAAAGTTTTTACTTAAGGGGCATAATTTTATTATGAGCATCATTTCACTACAACAATATGTAGCTGCTCTTAGTTTTTATTCTTTTCAATGAAGCTTTCAGTGAAATTTGATTTTATTAATGGTGTTATTTTTTCCATCACTTAGACAATGTATAAAATTTGATATTTAAAGCAATTGTTAACTGACCAAAATTGTGTCTGTGCAATGTAACAATAACTAATTCTGTGATAGTGAATAAAACAACAAACAGAAAAAAAATGTTTGGAGCAGTCCAAAATATATTAACCATAAATCTATTTGTACTTGCCTTACTTGTAAGACATACCTTTTATACAGTTGCAAAAATATTTTGATTTTTTTTTTTAATAAAAATTCTACATATACATCATTTCATAACGCGTGCATGTCTGAATTTGCCTGAAGGTGTGAAGGTTGAAGTCTTGTTACTATAGCGACCTCCTCAGCTCCCCTGATGTTTGTACTGTGCTGTACTGGGGGGCAGATTTTCATACTTTGGGGGATTAGGGGCAAACAGCAACAGTGTTTAAAAAGGATTATTCTGGGGCCATTCAGCGATAGATGGATTTGGACATCAAGATTAGTACTACTTGGCATTCACATTCTTACACAATTGTCACACAAACATTATTTCCAGAAGTCTTTAAAAGGCACATGCTGGTATTATTACTGGGGGATTATCTGGACTTAATTACAAGTTTTTTGGTCTTTTAATTAATGTACATTGGTGAAGAACAGAATGATTATTCTCCAAAGAAAGAAATGTCTGTTGTGCTGTCTCTAAAATGAAAATGAAATAAAAACTTATAAATTTTAAAAGAAACAAAAGAATGCATATTTGTTCTAGTAGTAAAAAGGTACATTATTATTCAAGTTAGAAACACATGTTAATGTTTAAGAGAGTAACATGCCTTACTCATTCATGAGAACTCTTCCACTTTTGGAGGGAGATTCCCACTTTTAAGGTTCAACATTATTTGAAAATAAGGGGTGTTTTCAGAAATCTCTGCACAAGGAAATATGTATCTTCATTCATTGTTTATATGAATATAACAAATCTCCCAATTTGCAAATGAAAATCTCCCACTTTGGCCTCAAAGAAAGTTCAAATGTATAATTACTCTGTACAATTTGTCAATTCCCAGTAGATGAGAATGAATTGTGAGGGCAAGATGTGATGATCATGATCATACAGATTATCAAGCCACGATTCTGTATGGAAGTCGCCTCCCTTCTTCCCTCTGCTATGTCAACTGCATCCTGTAGATGTGATCCATCAATTGCTGGCCTTATAAAAATCTAGTAAACCAGTCAGTATATTTACAAGGGCTGAGTCATACATGGCTTTGTATTATTTTTTTTTCTGATCAGACAATCGTAGATCACAGTTGTTGTATACATCAGCACTGTTTATACAGGTTTACTAATTTTTAATTTAACTCATTTCAGTTTACAAAACAATGAGTAGAATACCTGTTTCAAAGCAAGGTTTCACTGGTTACAATATGTATACTATGTCATTAAGTTGCTACATTAAATATAAAAAATATTTGTTGATAAATATACAAGCTGTCTTGTTTGTTGCTTGTTAATATGTATGGACACCATAAATCATTCTTTGAAATGAAAGTAATTTCAAGGTTCTGACCAAATTTTGGCTGTTAAGAAAAGTTGTTCCATTAAGTTTAAATAACAATATCTGTTACCATTTAAAGGCACAGTGTTAGGGATTTTCATTTATACTGTATATACAAGGTGTGGGCGAACTATATTTCTTTTGTGTCATTTTAAAAATGTATTGCTATTAGTATATTGTATATCAGTTTTAGAGTTGATTCCTGCCTGTGTCTGTAGCCAGTGATGCTGAGGGAGCCTTAGTGAGACCAGGATATAGCTGAGGCTACTTGTAAGGAGAAAGCTTCCCCATTTGTTGTGAACAAGTAGAACAAGATCTGTCAGTGTCTGGTGATCAATCTTGACTGTATAAATGTCATCAATATCCATCATCTTGAGGCTGCTCCTCTCTGTCAGCCCAGTCTCTCTCGCCACATCTTCTGTCTACAATTATTGCTGTCATCATCATCATCATAATGAGAGACAAATCATCCATCCCCACCATCATATGACCATATAGCTGGAACATCTTGTCATCATATCTTGTCCACTTGGCATAAATTGGCTGATAAAAAACACATGATGAATGATTACTGATCACATATAGCATTAGGCTGATATCAACATAAATTGCCAAGGGATGCTGCTCACTGGTGCTTAACAGATAAAGTGGTGTCTTGATGTTGTGATTAAAATATCTTCTTCAATTGTGATCTCTTCTGTTGACATTCGTCTCATTTATAGATAGAGGCTTAATATACCCTTATATATTTTGGAATGTTGTTATAGCAGTAGTACTTTAATCAAATGATTTCCACTCATTTTTTGTTTTATTATTAAACTTTTTTTTAGGTGTTTAACTTTTGTGAAACTAAGATCTTCTCATTCGTTGACAATTGCTTTTCATCAGCAATTACCTTCCTTCTTTTTATGTCATCTCACATCAAAGTAAGTTTTCAATTAGCAATCAAGGGTCGATCCTTTATGTAACACTGGCTAACGGTGACCTGTGGTCAGGTCTGAACCTGAATCCCTGCCCTATCTGGGTATAATAGCCCAATCACACCTACCAATACATGTGTGACAAAGCTTCCTATAAGGAAGGTAAGAGCATCATCAATACATAGTTAAGTGGACCTTTTCACAGGGCCTGCTAACACTATTGAAGAAATGCCAAACATTTGGATTAGGTGTGAAAGCAGCATTGAAGGGGCTGTAAACAGGAGGTGATGACCAGGGTGGGGGATGGATACAGGTCTGTTTACAGTTATATAAACTGGTGGGTCCTGTCTGCTGGTCACAACATCACTGGGCAAGATGCTTGTGGATGTCATGAACCCATTGGAGAATTTCTCACCTGGTCGGACCAGGCAGTCTCCGTGCAAGGTAGGCTTTGTGGAGTACTAGAGTCTGTCCCTTCTTGCATTGGTCAGTACAAGGTGTTTGTGGTTATAACTTCTGGGTGGTCACATCGTGCCAGAATAAGAGACAGAATTTCTTGTTTAGATGTTCAGTGAATTTTATTGGAATGCATTGAGGTATTTTTTCTGTCTTTTTGGTGAGTTATACAGTTGCAAGATATTTTCAGTCTCATTAATTGATGTAACTATTTATTCAGTTTGTTCAGTAGTGCATTGAATTAACATTGTTTTACATGAGAATTATAAAGGTAATTGTAATAGAGAATAATTTGGTCATTTATCATATTTTTATTTGTTTTAAGATTTTTTAATGAAGTTGTTTAATACCTTTCTTAAACTTACCTTTATCCGGTTTGTATTAAAGTGTAACTTTTATTAAATATTATACAATAACTTATATTCAACAATTATACACTTCCAAAATGTTGCAGTAATAATCTTTATAATTACTTGTTCAATCTCATAAAGCTTTTCACTTAAAAATATTTTTTTTTTTCAAAATTATTGATATGCATACAATTAAGAAAAAATCTGTTTATAAATCAGTTGTCAGTTAACTTACTTTTTCAGTTATCTTTTTTCTGCAAAGATATAAAAATTACAGTGGTTGTAGTATGAAAATGCAAACAGCTGTCACCATAGTGATTAAACTGAGAGCTTGCAGCTACCTGTCTGAGAGTGAGAATACACAGATGTAATAGAATTCAATATGGCCCCTGGGGCCTAACTTCTGTAGGGTTGGGATGACCTTATCTGATGTGCTGTATATTACCTGTTACATAATGCTGCAGGTAAACATTACATGTGTTTTGTCAACAAGTGTAGATACAGATCTGTGTGATCACTGATTGTGCCTATGGGTCAGTGGAGACAGAAATGTTTGCAGTCTTGTTTGCTGTGACAACAAGGTTTGTCACTGAATGTAACTAGAACTATCTTAAATTAACCCATTATGATGCTTGTTTTGAATTTAAAAAACAAACAAGCAATTTTAAATGCAAAACATTTTAATTTGAATAAAATGAGGACAATCTGTAGGATGTAAGGCAACTTTTTTTCATTTATAAACAAATTAAGTTATTTTGAGATTACATATGTCTAAATTGTAGACTAATTAATTTTGCTTGGTGACATGTTTATGGTTGCTGGGACGAGTGCTATAAAAGTGACACAAGTCTATTCTGGTAAACCAACAGTGTGTTAGCACCATTCTATGTGTCTTTTGAGGCTGATCCTGGATTATATGGCAGCACTTTACAAGTGATTACTTTATGGTCCACAAGACTTGATGTCACTTTATAGTAAATGCTTTCTCTGATGTAATTAGCCAATTATTGCGCCTCTGTGTGAGCCCCTTGACCACAACAGGTGCCTGTCCTGGCATGAAACTAAACACAGAGCCTGGGGCCACAGTGTTAAGGGTAGATGTTGTAATCCCAACCCCAAGCCTGTCTGTTTATCTACCCCCTTCTATTGTATCAACAATTAGCACATCACTAAGACCATTGAACTAAGAAGATTGCCTTAACAGTTGAATACCATAGCTAAAAGCATACTGGATTATGTATGCTTGTATATTGTGACAGATAAAGTAATTTAGGGTTTACATCCAATGGCAAATTTTATTATCCCTTGAAGCAATACTGCATTATCATGGTTTAAGTATCTGTTTGGTTAGATTGTTTTGTAAGATATTGCGTATGATGAAGTGACCAGGGGTCAGTATTCTTGTGGCTGCTGAGCAACTAGGTGGGATACAGTGACTGGACTGCTGGGTGAGCTAGTCTTTGGTTGTGAACTAGTTGAACAAGTGGTTGTGTGCTGTCTCTCTGCATACACGTGTGTTAGGAAGTAAGCAGTCAGTGAATACACAGTTACACATCTAAAATATAACCTAATTTGTGTATGATAATAAGAGGCTGGAGTGAGCAGGTTAGTCACTTGTTGATTAATTACTTTCTTCAATAAGCAGGTGTTATTTGAATGTTGCTGTGTAACCTATAAAAGTTTGGGATAGAGGTTTGGTTATGAACAAAATATTGTCTTATCTGAGGTTTAATTGTTATATGGGACTGTTATATTGCTGAGTGGTTTCAGAAACAGAACCTGATACCCATCATTGATGTGACTTGTTATACATCTCCACTCCTAATACACGTTTTTTACAATACACTAACTCAGTTATTGTTTACAGTGTTACAGTTATAATTGGCTGTATTGACAGATACACAAAACTGCTAATTGTTTATTGACATACCAATTAGTGGTCAATAGGTACCTACCTTGACCAGGAGATAGACAGGTTGGGGTGACATTTTGATGTGTCCCATCATCTTACTTCCTGCTTTGACTGGGGTTTTCAACAGGGCTGAAATTTAACTCTGTGCACAACATAAATATAAACATGCTCTTTAAATATTTTTAATAAAAGTGTTCACTAATTTTATATTAAAATTCATGAATTCTTTTCTCAAATTCTGCATATTTCTTTAGCACAGTAATAAGCACATTTGAATGTTTTTTTTTATGTTAAGTGCTATATAAATGTGGCATAATAATAACAATAATAATTATTATTATTATAAAACATTCATTTTTTAGACATAAATGTTAATTAAGCACATTCTTTGTTAGAATTGAAACTTAACATTGCTCATAAATTGAGTAACATTTCTCTATTTCACTCAATTAACCATTCAGTTTTCTAACATTTTTATATCTATATTCTCATATCCTTGCTATTTCTGTAACTGCTGATCTTTAATTGAAAAATGATTTATAAACAAAAATGATGCCAGTATATTAAGGGCATGACTAACATCTGACTGAAACATGAAAAGCTATTGATTAAAAAAACCCAATTTTGCTTTTTCTTGTTTAAGTTAACCGTTAAAAAAATAGGAAAAGTTCCAAAATTTGTTGGCAAAAATTTCACTTAACATTTTTATCCTAACAAATAACAACAGTGTAGCTTCATATATTGACACATGTGATGTCTGCTTGTAGATTCTGCCAGTGTCTGATGAAGATGGAGAGAAGTTTATCTGCCCTGTGTGTAATGCATCATTGTTGAATCTTCATGATCTCACAGTGCACATCCGTTCCCATAATACCCCAGCATCCGGTACCCAGTCCAACACGTGCAAGATCTGCGGCAAGGTCCTCAGCTCTCAGAGTTCTCTAGATAGACACATGCTGGTACATTCTGGTATGGATTTTAACTCTTATACATGTGTCATTAGTCTACCTTCTGTTTGTGCAGCTTCAAGCTCCATTTTTACCTAGGTTTAATCAGTTTGTGAGTGGGAGGTTTAAGTTATATTAGTGAAAAAATGATAACATTAAATTGATCTGCATGTGTCTTATTTTCTTTTATAGCTGACAGGCTTGGAACATTACTTTATACTTTAAATTAAGATGTAGTTATTTAGTTTTTACTTTCATTGTTCCAGCTCTAAAAATTCTAATGAAGAACCATCTTAAAAATATTTTTTTAGAATTGAATGTCAGTCAGTGTCCTTATTTTGTTTGCAGGTGAACGTCCATTCCTTTGTAAAATATGCAACATGTCTTTCACAACTAATGGCAACATGCATCGCCACTCACGTATCCACACCAAAGAAGAAAGCCTGAATGCTCTTGGGGCAAAGTTCCAGATGCGGCGTGGTGGTAAAGGACATTATCGCCAGCGAATCAATTTTGGTCTTGGTCAGACTGTGAGCCCAGTGTCAGACCGTATGAAGAGCATGCAGTCAGTGCCACAGGACATTCTCAAGAGTCTCCCAAACCACTCTCAGCAGTCTGTGTTCGGGCGACCGACAGAGAACCTGGTACCTGGCATGAAGCGACAGTTCAGCACTTCAGATCTCAAATCTGATTGGTCAATACCTATGAAGAAGCCAGCCCTGAGTAGTGACAGTGATCTTGCTGAGACAGAAAGAAAGTATGAATACCAATTGTTTAATGATAAAGATGGACCATCTACGTATAAACAGGATCCAGTAAGCTTATCTTCAATTTGACTTTTATTTGGATAAATTTTATATGTAAAGACTATTTCTTGAACAGAAAACTAATGTGCATTTGAGGTTATGGCTTTAAACTTTATATTATTTGTATCCAGTTAGCCCACTTTTGTTTTTATGTAAGGACATTGATTCACTACTATATTTTAATCTTCATCTTTGTTGCAGGTTGGAGAGTCAAGTCGAGGTGACAAGGAGCTGCTTCACTGCTCCCAGTGCCCTAAGACATTTCTGTGTAAATATGGTTTGGAGGCTCACCTAGAGACACACCCTGATGCTGCTAGTCACTGCAGCCTGTGCAAAATCTCCTTCAAAAACCCCCACAAACTCCGCCTCCACCAACTTATTGCCCACACAGAGAAGGGAGAGATTTCAATAGGTGGGACATCACAGAAAGAGGAGGGACATAAGTTTGGATTCCATGATCTCAGCTTTGTGGATTTCTCTGTAGAGAAATTCGCTCTCATAGCAAAACATTACCTTGAGTCTAATGCCCGATCTGCCAGCAGTGCATACTTAAATTTCTCTTGTAAACTTTGCTCAAAAGCATTTCCATGTGAGTCAAGCCTCATCCTTCACTCATACTCCCACACCAAGGACAAGTGTACTCAGTGCCCACTATGTGAGTGTGACTATGCTGACATCAATGAGTTCCATACTCACATGTTGAAGCACCTTGCTGATAAAGCATTTGCTGAAATCCGTCCATCATCCCATGAGGAGAAAGGAGAGGACCTTTTACCAGACAGAATGACCAAGCATGACTTCTTGGCCATGTTTCAGCTCAAAGAGGAGGAAGACATTCATATGGATGAAACTCATCCTGAACCTCAGCAAAAAAAATGCGAGCAACCAACTCTTAAACAAGTCAAGTCTGAGAAGGCAATAAACAATGACTACTTTGCAAAGTTAGGCCAGGTGTTTGCTCCTGGTATTCCGTCCATCTTTAACCACTTTCCACAGTTTCCACCTGGCTATCAACCAACACTGGATGACTTTCACAAGATGCTGCAGGTGGCAACTAACATGAACCTTCTACCCAGCATGGGCCCAGACTTCCTTATGCAGGGCCTCCAACCTGCCACCTCTCCTCACTCCTCACCAAGCAAACACCGAGGCAGCAAGATGGGCGACAACCGCTCTGCAGGGAGTAGTCCTGCACCTGCCCACAGCCAATCAGGGGCTGCTGGTCTGTCTCCAGGGCTCCCAGGTGCTGAACGGTTACTTAGCAGTGGACCAGAGAAGGAGATAAATGACATTAAGATGAGGAACATGAACACTTTTCCCTGTAAATACTGCGATGCCACCTTAACCAGCTACAAAGCTCTCAAAGGTAGGTCTTATTGTTCTTTCTTTTTTAATTTATGCTTCAAAAAATTATTGGCACTATTGGATCTTGTTGCAAAAATCATTAAAAAATTAACTTTGCAAGCTGAAATAAAACCTATTAAAGTACTGTAAATTTACACACAATTTTATCGACAAGGATAACATTTTGCTGCAAGCAGTGTAAATGTCCCTCAAGATAGAGATTATGGTGGTGCCCAAGACTCAAAGTTAAAGTTGCCAACTCTTCATGAGTCTGGGTGAAAACTTTAATGTTGGGAACTCTTAGCTGATATGTTGTGCACGTTTGGTTCTACCTGGACATTAGTCTTGGGTCTTCATCGATAAAAGCTGGACTTGGCATGGCCAGCAATGTGTTATTTTGATGTACTTCTTAAACGAAATGAAATCAAGGACTGCATATAAGTTTTGTTTCATGCTTTCCAGTATATGGGAACCCTGTAAGTATCAGTGGTATGAATTGTGAAGATGTTTCTGTGTTGGTTTCCAGTAATATTGTTATAATCTGTGCCAGTATTGTGTTTACCCTGTGATACTTTAATGAATGATTTCAGTTTTCAATTAACTCTTTACCTGCTAAGAAGAACTTGATCAGGTTTATAGTGAAGAACCAGATCTGCCAAATCCCCAGTAGGAGTGGCATTATCTGCACTGCTTCCCAGTGTCTACCAGTGCCTGTTGTTACCACTGCATGTTGTTGATTTTTAAAAAAGAATGGATAATGAAGAAATCTATCAAGTAAAGAATAACTGGATGTATTCAGTATAGGATGAACAGGCTATTTTAATACTGTGCAGTTTGCATGGTTGAAGGAATGTATGTTTTGATGAAGCTTTTGAGCTGTATTGTGAACCCCAGTTGCATGTCAGTGTTTGCAAGCATGGCTGGACCACACAATGGTTCTATTTTAGCAGGTTATACTTTAAATGTGCCTAGAAGTTATTGTTTAAAGGTATAGATTATTTGATACTTAAATATTTAGATTTTGTTTTTGTAAACTGGATAACATTTTTTGGCTAATGTAGAAATAAATTAAATGGTAAAGAATTTGGCATCAATTATGAAGAAAGCACTTGATTATTATAGACCTTTTTAACTTTGTAAATAAATGTTCCAACACCATGACATTGTGTGTGTGTGTGTGTGTGTGTGCGTGCGTGCGTGCGTGCGTGTAATTCAATCACTCACTCACTTATGCAATCATTGATTAATGTTTACCTTTTTGCCCCCAGGCCATGTTAGGACCCACCTGGGCTTGTCTCTGTACCAATGTAACCTGTGTGCATATGCCAGTTCAGACAAGAGCTCCTTAATCAGACACGTGCGCACGCACAGCGGGGAGCGACCCTACCAATGTCTCCTTTGTGACTTTGCCTTCACCACGCGAGCCAATTGCGAGAGACATGTCCGGTGAGTTAACTTGTACCTGCTACTCCTTTGTATTGTGCTAACTTGGAGACTTTGTTACATATTAATGATTGAGTAAATTTTTTTTAATAAATGACATTTTTATACCTTTATTTTTCTTCTTTGTGTGAAACTTTCGTATTGCATTTGATACTTTCAATTAGCATTATGATTATTGCTTATTTATAAACCTAATTAAGTTTTGTAAATTCTGTTTAATTATTTTATATTATTATTGACTTGCAGGAAGAGGCATGGTGTTGACAGCAAGGATGATAGGGAGAAGTCCATCTACCTGAATAAATTTGCCCTGGACACTGACTCTGCCATTGGCAAGTTCCACTCACCAGACACTGTCTGCAAGTATTGTAAGGTGGACTTCAAGTTCTTCAGGGCACTAAAGAACCACCTGCGATCCCACACGACGTGTCGCCAGAAGCCATTTCAATGTCAGCTGTGTGCCCTGAGCTTCTGCACTGAGATGAACTGCCTGCGACACATCCACAAGACACACCCTGAGGTCAAAGACAGCCAGTTGGAGTTCCACATCAAAACCCTGGACATGTCTGCCCTGGATGATAGTGATGATACTGTGTCTGAGGATGGCATCCCGCTCTACACTGATGAGTCGAGAAGCTCCTCCCTGGGTCAGTCTGGCAGCACAACACCCCAGCCCCCAGCAGCACACTCAACACCTAAACCTGATGGCTTGCTGGGTTGTGAGAGTCGCCACAGTTCCCCAAGCCGACTGGTGTCTCCAGCTTCAAGACCATCTCTCTCTCCCAGTCCCCTTGTCATCAAAACAGAACCCTCTGAGGAGAAGGATGAGGCACCACTAGACTTCAGTATTAAACAAAATGGTGACATTGATGGGTTAGCTACTGGGCTGACAACAGGCAAGTCTAGTGATGACACAGCCATGGATCTCTCTGTGAGGAAGGCACCTGTTGCTATCGCTCCTAAGGTAAGACACTGTACATTTTCTCCATAATTTATTTACTTGGACTATTCAGTATGTTGAGCTTTAATGAAATAATTAGGAATTTAAGTTATGTGTTGTTTCATATAATATTTTTAAATGTCATCATTATAATGTGGAAAATGCTCAAATTCAAACATGAACTATTGCAGCCCATGCTGGCCATTTCCCTGTCAAGTATCTCAGAGACCAAAACCCTGGTTCAGTGTTTCCACTGTCCCCTGGCCTTTGGCAGCATTCAGGGTCTGGAAGACCACCTGCGCCACCAGCACACCCACCTCCCAGGAGCAGACAACCCCACCCTGGCCTCACACCTCGCCCTAATTCCTAAGGTTATCACACCTGTCTCCAGCAACATTGTCATGTCAACAACCATCTCTGGACCTAGTCAAAGTAAGGTGCTCGTGCAGCCTGCCACACGGATCATAAAACCTAAACCCACCACCAACTCAGCCACCATGCAGAACCTTCATGACAAAATTAAACAGAATCTGAAGAGAGATGTCCTGCCTAGGTCACCTAGTGGTAAGTGGTTTATTTGTGATAATTGATTTATAACTATATTCAAATACTTAAAAAAAAGGAAAGGAAAGTTACCTGTATCTTTCCTAGTTTTTATAACATTTGTTGTTAAATAATTACAAATAGCATGAAAATCTGTTGAGCTGAGATGTTTCTACATTGACTAATACATAATATCACTCTTGTTGGCAGACTGCTAGAGGAACTGTAAGTAAAACTGTGTAGAAATTATTTTGAGTTTGCTTATTTTCCAGGACTAAGTCTTCATTTCCCACTTGTTTCTGTTTTTTGTCTATATTTTACCAGTTTGATTTGATCAATCTACTGATCTTTCCCTATACAAACTTAGTTTTTCTCAGAATATTTTTATAAATATGCACATTTTATTTCTTGTGTGATTATTGTTGTCAATTGATATGTTCATTTTTAATGTCAATAGATGTTAGCTTATGTAAATAGTTTTTTGAACTTTTATATTTATTTTTTTTAATATCATTGATATGTGTATGTACTGTAGTTTTATTTAATTTAAGTCAGTTAATTTTTATTGTATAAAATATTTGTTGATTTTATTTATGAGCTTTATGTTGGCCAAATACTGCACTCTGTCAAAGTCTTGATGACATCAAAAGTCGCATGACGTCATGGTTACGTTAAAATAACATGTTACACTGTTGCGATTCACAGAATTAAAGCAGTCTCCTCTTATGGGTAATAAGCTCTGCTTTTATTTGAATTTTTATTTATTTTTATTATTTTTTATTTATTTTTATTATTTATTATTATTATTGTTATTTATTATTATTTTTTTTTTAGGTTTTTAAATTTATTTTGATATATTTAATTAAAAAGATTCTTACTTCACAGCTATTCCTTAATTAAGTAACAAATAGCCGACACAATTTTTGTCTGACAAGTTTTGTTTTGTATATCTGCAAACAAGACAAGTTTGTAGTAAGTATTTAGGATATTTGTCAGATTTTTCTAAAAAGTATTTTTACTTTTATAGTATTTATAAAATTTAGTTATTATACAGACAGTGTCCATCATTAGTAATATTTTTTTGAGAGACTGCTCATATGTTTGCTATCTTGTATTTCAGCATCTGACTCTGACCTTGCCCCCGTGACCAACATGATGAATGCAACTGATGCTCTAAACTTTCAAGCTTTTTTCACCCCTGTACAAGTTAGTGACATTAGCACCAACCCCACCAACACACCAGCCAGGAAAAAGAACACCAAACTGCCCAATATCCTGCGGCGACCTGGTGTACAGATCTCCTTGGAGCACTGCAAGGCAATCCACCGGGAGCTTGACAACCTACAGCGTGAGGGGGATGTAGATGAAGATGCCCTGTGTCAGGTTAGAGAAATGGCACTCTCAGTTAAGGAGGAATGTGTGAACAATGCTCCACCCTCTAGCCCTGCTGTCAGCCAATCAGCTACCACAATCTCACCAGTACCATCCACTGACAATAAAGAGGTGCGTTAGATATATTTACATTGTCCTTTAAATTATAACAAAGTTGAAAAAATATAATAAGAATTACAGTGTTTAAATTACATCCACAATTGGGTTAATATGTATTGAGATCAATAGTATTCAATACTTAACAAAACTGAAACATGTCCATAGCAGCATTTTGCATGATTGTTAAATTAAACTTAGTCATTGTATGTTGCCTGTTCTAGGACGAGAGTTCCATTGACAGCAGCAAGGAAGTGGTGGAGAAGACTGACAATCCTCAGATGAAGAAGAAGCGTAATTCGTATGCTGACTCCCCACATAAGTTGTCATGCCCCTACTGTCCCCGGGCCTTCCCCTGGGTTAGCTCCCTTACACGACATCTCCTCACACATACAGGTACATAGTCAAGGGGATGAACTTTATATTCAGTTATTGTACAGTTGAATCACATGTACTTTGAATTATTATGAAGAATAAATATAATTAAACCCCAATAATATGCATCTGTTTAATCAATTATGATGATAACACTCACTGGGTCATTTCCACCAGTTGACGGTTGTGTGAAGTATATTATCTTGAATGTATACATTTTAGAGTAAGAATTAATTATTTCCCTTCATGTAACATAGACTTGATTGTGTTATTCTTTTAAAATATTTAAACTATAAATATATGGTAAATTATATCTCCGTATTACATTGACAAGAACTGTTTATTTATAATGCTACTTACATCACCAACAGGTCAGAAGCCATTCAAGTGTCCTCGGTGCCCAGTGACCTTCTCCACCAAGTCTAACAGGGAGCGCCACCTGATCAGGAAGCATGGTGTCAACATGCTGGATCCCCTGTCTCGCCAGACCATGGACCGACCCTACAAGTGTCCCCTCTGTGTCTTCAGCTCATTCTCCACCCAGAGTAACTTGTTGAAGCACTACCGTGACCGGCACAATGGAGCCAACCTGCCAGACAACATGTATGACATTGAGAGGATGTCTCCAAGCGCAATCCGTGCTGCAACAATGGAGATGGAGGTACGTGCCCGAGAGAACCCGCCACAGTATGATGCCCTTAACAACACTGAGGAAGATGAGGAGGATATGGATAATAGTGGGGACTCACTGGAGAAGATGGATGAGGATTCTATGCCATTCACAGAGATGGACATGGAGGAGGATCTGGGACGCCCCTCCAGCACTTCAGCCAAGTCTGACATCTCGTCATCATCCTCCCAGTCTATTCCAGACTTGCCACTAACCTCTACATCAGTGGCTGAAAATAGTCCAGCTGTAGCTCCCCACCTACAGATCATAGAACCTCCAAAACATGAAATCAAAATAGAGCCAAAAGATGAAAAGGAAGAATCCCTGGGGCGAACCCCTAGTCCAGAAACCATGCGTAAAAACATTGAGAAAATAATTGCTGAGCAGAGAGAAATTATCAAGCAGAAAGCGCTACTGGATGCCAAGATGCAGGCTGAGATCAAGTCCAAGATAGATGCTCAAAAGAAAGGTGATGACCTGTCAGACAGCTCCTTGACCCTTGACCCCTTGAAACCATTTACAGGATCTGCAGAGAGAATTATCAACCCAGAGAGAGACAACTATGATGTGGACAAGATAGTGGAATGCTGGAAGTGCTGCGAAGTATTCCCATCAAGGAAGAGCCTTGTGCGACACCTGAAAGAGCACAACATTGACCTGCCATTCAAGTGTTACTTGTGTGATGCTTCATTTGACCATCGTGTTGATTGCTTGGACCACCAAAGTGATGCCCATGATTCAGACTGGAAGATCCTCAAGGAGAAGAACAAGGTGGGGGACATTGCTGTGTTTGCTGTGCACATGGACAAGGTAGTGGAGAACAACTGTAACAAGCTGGATTCTGGAGCCATACTGGAGATTCCAGGAACGGGCCTAGATGAGAACAAGATGGAGGTGATCTCCGCAGACTACATGCAGCGCAAGGTCTACTGCTCCCTTTGCCCCAAGCGCTTTTGGTCCCTGCAGGATCTCAGACGCCACATGAGATCTCACACAGGTATGATATTGAAACCAACATTTGGAATTACTTGTCATTACCACATTGTTGTGGTGGGTGTTGTCACCACTACAAGTTATGTTACATAAATAAAAACAATGGTGAACTTTTAATGACTTGAATTTTGAAGTCAGACTATGAAAAGCTTCATTTAATGAACTTTGACTGATCTCCAATACTTCTACTTGATTTCTTTAAAGAAAACTAGCTATATTGTTGTATTGTAAGTAAGTATCCCAAGATATTGTTTGCAACACTATCCTCTGACCAGTCCCGTTTAATGATTGTCTCATTACCATTTCATGGCAGGTGAGCGTCCGTTTGAGTGTGACATCTGTCAGAAGCGGTTCACACTGAAGCACAGTATGATGCGCCATCGCAAGAAGCATGTGGGGGCACCACCTCCCAACTTTGATGATGATGATGACTCCAATGGACCTGATGAGAAGCTTATGAAGAGTTCGGCGCTGTCATCTTCCATGTTCTCCATGTCTGGCTCAGACTCACTGTCACCAATGTCCACATACATGTTCACCCAGGGGCTCACTGGGAGCCGTCTGACTCTGGGAGGCTCAAACATCGGCAGCCTGACAAGTGCTCTCATTGGAGCCAGCAAGGACTCGCCCTCAACATCCACGGTAAGCGATAGCTCTAAAATATACATTGGTTCTGTGGATCAATTTGAAGTATCTTCTTTACCAAATCATTAATAATTAAGTAAGTAAGCTATAAAAAAAGCTTATCATTGCAGGCTCCACTTTAAAATCTTCAAAATATAGGATATTACATTGAAAAAGTAGGTGTTTGCAACCAGGTAGATAACAAAAATGTACAGTGAAATATCATTATTTCTAATATGTTCATTGATAAAAAAATTCTTTATGTGATGTAAGAAACACAACAACACTAGCATGTGAACTTTACCCTATTACTTTTCCTGATACAGAGCCCCCAGGATGAAGACAGTAGGCCCCAGGAGACATCCAGAGACGCGCTAGAGAGTGTTAAGAAAGAGTTCCTTGACTGTAATGCTGATATGCTACACAATCTCCTTGGCGTAGAATCCTCCACCATAGAGAAGGTGCTCGAGTCCGCAGACTCTAAGACAGCTGCCAAGTTTCTGGGTATCCAGGAGGTGTCATAGATCCCAGACATGGTTTCCTGCATGTGACGTCAATGTTAGATTCAATAGGGTTACTTATCCACTTGCAACCTGGATTGGTGTAGGTTAATTGGTCGTTGGAGGACAATTTATTTTTGATAGACATTATACACTTATTTAAAACTGAGGTTATTTTTGACTTTATTGTGGTGGTCATGGGTAAGAGGAAAGATAATCAGCCAATCATTAACTGGTGTAGCTCTTCAAAAATTCACCATTGCGATTGGCTAGGTTCTGCTAGCTGTGGGTAGGGACTTGTTGTGATTATAAATTTTTCTTGTAATTGGACAGTGCAAGATTTGTCTTTTGTAGTTTCTGAGAAAATCAAAACTATTGTCTAAGCATACTGATACATTCCTTACTGTATATTTGTATTTGTGCTACTGTTTTTTTATTGTTGCTTCTATATCTCTGTATATATGTTTATGTGATTGACAATCTGTCTAAATATACGTCAGACATGTTGCATGTCTGGAAGACAAGTTGTGTTACCTTGCACTGAACTTTCAGATCTTTTAGTGTTCACTAAAGTTTTGGTGAGACGTTCACTAAAGATCTGGGGTGATGTGTTCTGAACTTTCAGATCTTTACGTGTTCACTAAAGTTTTGGTGAGACGTTCACTAAAGATCTGGGATGATGTGTTCAATATAGTTATGGTGTGACGTGTGCATTGCATGTATTACTGATTAATTACCAATTATGGTGTGTTCCACTGGACAGGTAGTCTGGGGGTTGGGGTGTCACATGTTTATCAGAGGAAAGGTTTTTTGTTACATTGTTGTTTATGTCACTAAATAATCAAATTAATTCATTATTATTTAGTTATTTTCTAAGATCTTTTTGTTGGATTATTTATAAATTATTAACCAAACATTCTGATAGGTGATGTGTATGGGATTTCATATATATTACAATTGTTTTTATAATACAGTGTATTATGACAGATTTATATTAATTGTGTTTGATATACAAGATACGGCACACAGTGGTTGTATTGATAGATTATGAATCACCTTTGAATACTTTTTCCCCATATTCTGGATCTTGATTAAATATGCAATAATTATCTTGTATTGAGGTTTATACATTCTATTTTTTTATATATACGTTGCAGCATTACAGTATGCTCAAAGGGTTCAGATATATGTATTTGTATTGTGTACAGGTAATAGAATCATTCATTGGTTTACATAGAACTAATTGAAAAATATATTAAGTAAAATAGCAAGAAGCCATAGAAATATTAAATATGTTGGATATAACACTGTAAGGAAATGCTTGTTTTGCTAGAATTGGGAAAACACATTGTTGTTTGTGTCAATCTATTGATTGAATAAATTATTTGTGTTAACAGCATGTGTAATTTTGTAAATAAAAGTATTTTATTGTGTCCATGTTACAATGGGCCCAATTACTGCTCCCGTCTGGAAAACAATTGTACTAATAGTGAAACCTGTCTGTGATAATATTGCATTATTCATGATCATTATCAGATTTGTACAGAACAGTTTATTGTTTGTTCATGAATGATTATTTAATGAAATATTTAGTAAAGAAAATTGTATATTTTGTAACATAACTAAATTTTGTTTCATTATATTTGCATCTATTACATGTATAAGAATTCATTTCTGTTATATGAATGTTAACTCTTAGACTGTTAAGCACAAATTAATGAAACGTTAAAATAGTGTAGATCCTGATCAGCCAGCTTCCTGCTGATCAACACCATTAGCTGCTGAGTGTAGCACTAGGTCTTGGCATGTTTTCATGTTAGTGTGAGAAGATGAGTTAAGAGAAATTGTACCAGTTATTGACAGAAGTAGCCAGTCAAGGATGAGTGACTCGAGTGATGAATCAAAACTGCCCATCTAAAGGGGCCTTAGCACCATTGTGGTGTAACTTCCACCTCCTCATACATTAACAAATAAGGGCCACATTTGGTCTCAAGGCTATGATTATATATTTAATATACATGTCTACGTTGGGTTGACAGTGGTTCTGACCATATATGTGATTTTAAGCTGATTAAACCAGAGGACTGTAACTGACACTGGCCCTCTCCCTTAGATTGGTCATGGCCATGTAAGTCTGTATGCCCTTGTATTCTTACTAGTTTAATAACCAGCCTACAGTTTTTTTAATGCTAAAAACCCTGTAACATGTCTGATAGAAGCACCAAATGGTAAAAATGTGAAAACCTGTTATTTCATAGGTTGAACTGTGTTATGTACAATATTCCTTTTGAATTTGGAACATTCCCCATTTCAAGGCTCAATTTTTTACAATGAATTTATATGCACAACTTTATAACATGCAAATTTGAGTTATTTTTGTATTCAAAGATTTTGAAATGAAATATTTGTAAATAAGACTGTATTTAATTTATTAAAGTTTGATTTGTAGGATAATGAAAATTATTAGAAGGTTTTGAGGGGAGCACATAGAATGTTTTTCCATATTTTTCATGTGTAAAATAAAAAAAAAAATTTTTACTCAAGCATTTGTTTTTTTTGTCCATGACCTTGTGAGTCAAATAACAAACAGTGTTAAACTACAACATGTGCTTATGGTAGGGACCTTGAAGATGAAGCCCATTAAGGGATCTAATGTTTTTGATACAAAGACGTCAAAGAATGTTGATATAATGAGTTTATACGTAAGTACTGCAGGACTCACTTTAGCAAATCCAGCTACACCTGAAAGGTGTCATGTGAAAGATTTGCATTACTTCTTAAATAAGGAAAATGTGTTGGTAATTTTTCTTTTAAACATGTTATAAGTTATTACAAGCTTAATTGGAAAATTTAGTATTCCTCCTTTTACCTTTTTTACACATAGTTTTTCTATTTAAGTATTTGAAATTAAACTAGTAAACAGGAACAAAAAACTTTTGTTTATGCTGGCTGGACCTTCAACCATTAAAAATGTCATATTGCTGTGGATAGCTTGTGAATAAAACTATAAAAGAAGCCATAATTGAACAAATCAGCACATACTTTTATAACCACACATTATTATTGTAGTTTTCATAATATTATGAAAGAAATGTTAATGATGTTTTGATATTATGCAATAAAGTGAAAATGGCAAATGGCCAGTATGACTATTGGTCTATAATATATTTCTGAGACATAAGATTATTTTTTTATCTTCAGTGAAATTTTCAATCAAAAAGTAGTATAATATATATATATATATATATAAAAAATAACACAACTACAACAGCTGTTAAGTGCGATTTATTGGTGAATACAGAAGAAAAGAAACGGAACATATTAGTAAGCATTTATTGTTTAAAATAAATCAAATTGCAATACATACTTTGCTGAGAGAGTAAGAAACCTCACATTTTAGCGGATACGTTGATTGACAGAGATAAAGAATTAAAGATAAAGTCACTATAGCTACAGCTTATTCGTTATCAAATCAGTCAGTCAATGGGAACATCGGTAATTCTGATGACGTACACCCCCACATCATCCTACCACCACCACCTTATGACTGCTGTAATTACTCCGTCTTACTTGCACCAGACCTCGCGCTTACTGAGCTTGCTGATCCATCGCTTTGCTCATCGGACACGCTTTCTTCTTCTGGCCCGCTTTCACTTTCGCTCTCCTCCGCGCTTTGGCTGTTGGAAGAAGGCCCCATGCCCGTGGAAGGATCACCGGTTTTGGCAGCGGCCCCGTCAGAAGAAGAAGCACCAAGTGACTTGATGACGCCATTCAAGCCGCGGAGAGTTTTGAATGTACTACACAAGTCGTCCACGCTGGCAAGCAAGTTCAGAAAGCGCTCTGGCTGCTTTGCACACTGGTTTGTCAGCTTCCTCAGCACCAAGTCTGTTTTCTTGTCAATGTTTCCAGCATTCTTCTTGTTTTTGTTGGCCTTGTTCTTTCCAGCAGCTAACGTCTGATCAGCTGCGTCATCGCCTGCTGCTGCTACGGCTAAAAGCGAGTTAGATGAACCGGCTGAAGAGAGGCTCTGCGAACCTGCACTGACTGACTTGTGTGAACCGGCTGTGTCTGAAGTTGCTGACTGCTTGGATTCCCCCGAGCTGTCACTAAGGACAAGGCATGGACAGGCGAGGATTGCTACTATCACATAAACCTTCATGGTGAATCTGTGGAGGCATAAATATAAACATAAACACACAGTGCATTTGTGATACATACCCAATCACATAAACACTCATCGGTATATTCGTGGAGAAATGCACAATCACCTGAATTCATATGTTATTCGACTATTTTAAGCATGACTTGAAACATCGATCCTTACGATCGTTACAGAGTGTCGTAAGTTTTATTGACGGGTAAATCTTAATCATACATACATCTTCGCGTAGTCTGATTAACAGACCGGTAATTTAAAGTCGATAAATAAATAATTGTGGCAATATCGTACTCAACATGTTTACATTGCTTTACATGTTTGTTTTTTTATTGCTTTACATGACTGTACATTGCGTTACATGGCTTAACATTGTTCGAACTTATGGAGAAAGTTTCTTTCCGCTAAATCTCCAGGGTTCTAAGCTGTCCCTAAACAATCTACATATGTAGACAAGGCGTACATCTTTACAACGTTAATGCTTTAGTTTTTAAAATGCTTTAAGCATGTATCATTACGAATTAAACTACACAAATTGTAAATGTGTCATGTACATCAAGTATTTAAATAAATATCATTGATTTACATGAGTCTCATTTCATTTATCATAATCATCATGTAGGCTATATTATGTAAATTGTGAATGGTGATAATTTTGTTTATCTTTAAGTATGCATATCACTAATTTATTGACAGAAGTAAAGATATGCATGGGGCTGATCTTACTAAGCAACAGCGGTAAAGGTAATTATTGACAATTTGTAGGTACTCTTGTTAAATATAATCTAGCATTTAAAAACAACAACAACACACATATAAATAAAACACATTGTGTTTCTAAATCCGACCTGAGTGACGCAAAAATAATCGTCAAAGATAAAGGGTAAAAAACGAGTTGGACAAAACGGTGCTTAAATGAACCACTAGTTAACAGTTATTCTAAAATATTCATATTTGATATTTATACAATAACCATTTAACAGTAATTATAACATATTTTTAAAAACCTTTGAAGCCAACAGTCATATGCAGGTAATAATTGTAACCTATCTTTTAGAAACTGCATGTAACCAACAAGAAATGATGCTAAAAAACAAAAACATAAAAACTTGACTTACCTAGTTTGTATACCAGTATACACAAATTTAGCACTTGGACAGCGGATGCAGGAAAGTTTCGTTGGTGTCAGTGAGGCTGAGCGTTAGCCTTATATACAGACGTCTGAAGCTCGACTCCCTCCTGCCACGACCGGCCCATCACAGACCGCTACAATGCCCTACTATTATGTATGTGGACCAGTGGTCTAACAGAACAGGCCGCCCATTAACGAGTCGGCCATCAATATATCGAACATTGTCCTGAAGAACAAGGTCTAATTTGTCACATCTACCAACCAACCACGATAACGGACATACAGTCCGTGTTTGTTTGTTTGCTTTTTATTACATATTTAAGTTTTGTTTCTCTTCAGTGGATACTTTACATAAATCCCATTTACTCAAATAACCAATGTTCAGAAGAGGCCACTCTTCGATTTACAAGTACTGTTTGTGAATAAATATGAGACAGTGTAAATATAAGGCAACCCCTTGTGTTACACTGGTGCCAGTTTAACACACTGTAATAAGAAGTTTGAAAGAATTTTGTCATGGTGTGCCATGGTCCTCAAAGCTATGTCACTATTTTGCTAGTGCATAACCTCCGCCACCCGCAAGCCTCCAACCCCATGAATTCATTCTACGTGGCTGTAGGTGCATTCTGGCGAGTTCTATCTAATTTATAATATTTTCGTTTAACTTGACCTAATCAGCATACATCAACATTGTTGTTGAAAAGGAAGCTGTATGTGCAGTTGCTACATCGATTTTACTTCCTTTCTTACACAGATTCAACCCCGAAACAAGAACAACAACATATTGGTAAAAAGAATGCAAACACCAATTTTTAAAAGTTTAAAACTGCAGTAGGCGTAAAGTATTAACTTATCGAAGCACTTACTATGGAACACAGAGTGTGTTTTGGGTCACGTGTTTTTTTTTTTCAAAATTTATTACCAACATCATGCATGACCTTTAAGCCAAGGTCCGGCTATTAGATTTTTTTATACATATACACGGGATTTCTTTAAAAAACTGCACTGTAAATCTCACTAGTAAAGGGACAAGAACAACTTCCTTTAATCGTCGTCGTCATTTCTACAGAAGACGACCTAATGTCGGAATATTAATGGTCAGCTATGTTCAAAGTTTACATTCTCAATTCGCGCTTAGAAAACAAGCGTTAGGTATTGATGAGAGTGCAGTTGACAGGGGTTACGTGTTTGTGTTTTTGTGGTTGTTATTGATAGTTTCGTCTTTCAGAAAAGTGTGAAGGCACGTGCCTACAGCGTCTGTCTATAGAAAGCTACGCCGGTGTTCAGGCGCGTATCTGCCATTACGCACTTTATGCACGTGCGTAACCTCTGTTCGAAAACTCGAAAATCTTAAACTACCAAAAACACAAAGGAAGTCGATGCCTAATCCGGGTTAGACATGATATACTTTACGTCCGTAGCCTCTATGTTATAAAATCTTATAAACAGCAATCGAGTTGAATATCGTGTCTTTAAAGTTGTATGTTAAGTCATTACCAAGAAAAACAAAGTATTGAGGGAATGTAAAAAATATATCCGGGGTGGGGTGGGGTGGGGGCGAGGGGCATCCCCCCCACATACACACACACACACACGCACACACACACACACACACACACACACACACACACACACACACACGCGCGCGCGCGCACGCACACACACACACACACACACACACACACACACACACACACACTTATATTAATTGTGCGTAACTTTAAAAAATAAAAATTAAAAACGGCCTAGATACGCGCCTGCCGGTGTTATATGGTTTTTTTTTTTGGTTTTTTTTTTTTTTTTTTTTTTTGTTATATCGTTATGAATATTATTCATGATAATGAGTACCCCGTTCCCTGATCACGCTAAATAATGTTTTATTGCCAGAGAGTGCCATGGTCTTATATGATACCGTTTAACATAAAGACTGACATTGTGTGTAGATCAAATAAAGTGTACGACAAAAAGTGGTTCTTTGTAGTTCTATGCTTTGATTGAAAACAATAACCACACAGTTAGTCCCACGACAAAAAAAAAAATGTAATTTCGCCAAACACCAACAACAGACAATGACTGGAACTTAACACCAAAACATACTCTCTTTATCGCCGCTATATATGTCGGCTATAATGCGGTACATCGGACATGTACATGTATATAATGGCGTTGTTGAAAGAATAAGTCAGCAAAATCTTTAGAATTCGGTCAAGGACAGTTTCAAATTATATTGACAGAAGGTCTGTCTTGGGGATTTGTTGTACCAAATAACATACTTATTGGCTGTTTAAAATGTTTAAATTGTGATTTTGACAAATAAATAAAAAACCCGTCAAAAATAAGACGAGTACATTTAGAAACCGTGGCATTAATATATTACAAATGTGCTTTGTTCACGAAAGCAAAATGAAGCATACTGAAAAATGGTATGTCTGCATCAATAGTCGCCTAAATTATGTTGTTTATGTTTTTGAGTGTAAAGGACGTGTGTATGTATGTAACAGAACCACTACTGAGCTTTACATTATGTTTCAGAATCCTTATAGACCTGGTATTTGTATAAAACACAACTTATTTATGACATTATATCTAGCATATACATTTGATAAGTAGATAAACAGTTATACCAAAATTGTCGTAAGGGAATTTACTGAGCTATTTTTTCCTTTCAATCAAGAGTTTAACACTGTTCAAAGCGTTATCTAGTCACACTGCAGCATACGCCTAGATGCCTAATAATCTGTCTGTAATTGTCCTAGACATGTCTAAACATATACCACCATTCAACTTTGATATTTCACCATTTTTTATCCTACAGGAAAAAATCGACTTTAACTATATGCAGGAAATGGCAGTGTAAAATAATGTAAAAATATCCCGGTGCTTAAATTCAGATCAGAATGGAGTCTGTTCGACTGCTGTGCTTATACTAATTTCAACGTATACCAGCATCTTGATATACTGTAAAACAAAAAACAAAGAAGGAAAAGATTTTTATTAATAAATTGAAGATAAAGTGAAGACTCCGTGAAGAAGACTCGAGAGAGGGATTACTGCAGATTCTATTCTGTTTATTTCCCTAACATAATGCTACAGTCAAAACCAAACCTAACGGTACTTCATTGGTTGTCGAGTTTTGTTGTTTTGTTTTGTTTTTTGTTGTTGTTATTGTTATGGTTTTGTATTCAGAGCAACCGAACTGAATACTCAGTAACTTAGTCCCAGTCGAACGATTTCTTAAACGACAAGTGTTTACTGTTTTCACTTGTGACGAACTTCGGGCTTTCCACTGTAAAGAGTGCATACTTCGCCGTATTATCGGATTTGTCTGCCTGCCGTCAGCCATTTTCAATTAACACAAACTTTTATATACTATACAACAAAACGCACCTCCTTTGAAGTGAGACATTATCATTAAGAGGGAAGTTGATGGTATATTTCTAGAAGAATTTACAGCAATGTAGACCATTGGTCGTATGCAATATTGATATGTCATCAATGTATAAACTATTTTAAGTTAAATCTGTGAATGTATGCAACAGCAACAGCTATTAGATATGCGGGGTCGACGAATCAATCGGTTTTTGTGAACCGTGATTCGACAAAATAGATTATATCATTTGTTTCCCAGTTGAGCTTGTTTGCTTACCTTGAATATGCTTATAAAAAATACCATAAACATATACATTTGTTTAAATAATAGTTTACATGTTACATAATTTTGTACTTTCACTAAATGTGCATACTTTAGGCAAATACCGACGTAATCCTAATGTAAAACAGACAGACCAAAGACAGAGAAGAAGTGCATAGTGCAAAATAACAACATTTTGTTTGCTGTTATTTATGTTGTTAATAGTGTTAAATTGTGTTCGTTGTTTTCTTTTCTCTGGAATTTTAAGATTTTTAGTGCGTGTGTGTGTTTCTTTTTTAAATGTTAAGCCCCTCTAGAAGAACATGAATTGTTTTAAGACACTTAGGTATTTACTGTTTCAAAAGAGCACTGGTGCTTTTTTTTTCTAAATCAAGTTCACGAGACAGTTCAGAATGATCCTGGTAGTACACAGTTATTGAGTTTCTCTTACTATACCATGCCGGTTGAATTACTTACTATACCTTTGATATTAATTAATTAAACAATAAAAAAGTATTAACTCCTCTATATTAGACTCAATGCAACTTAGGGTGGACATTTGCACATATTTTTTACCATTTTTTTCATGTCATCATATTTACGTTGTTAATGCTTTTTCGTTATTGTATGTATCATCTCTTTTTAGAATAAAACTTTTGTCAGCTGGTCTAACATACTTCTAGATATATCGACGTTTAATTTACTATGACCAGCATAATATAATATGATTTTTTTAAACCTATTTGTGTGATTATTATCGCCAAGTTCAAAATAAAAATGGCCAAAAATGTACACAAATTCAGCATAATTTTATTAATAATGGTATCAAGATTTGGAATAAATGACTAAAAACCATATATATGACGTAAAAGTCGGAAAAATAAAAATAAAGTAAAATAAGAAAACATATTTTCTAAATTTTATTTCTATCAAAACTATAAAACATTACAACTGCTCTAAAACGCTGCAAACAATGTCAATTTTGTTTAAAGATTGTCAGAACAAACAGAATACTACATATACATGTAACATGAATGCTTGAGTTCATTGTCTTCGGCACGATAGTATATGACAGCCGGATGGAGAGTCACCATATAGCCAGTAGGCCGACTGTATCTCTTCGAGCGTATTTCATGTGTAGTTTTCACTGAAGTCCATCTGGACTAACACATGACCTGATGGAAGCTTTTCTTTCATTGCTTTTACAGCACCATATTGATCCTTTACTCTTTCTATGTGTCATCTGAATGAATGAAATGTCTCAGCCATCAGTTATACAAATTCAGTCTTGTTTAAGTTGACTACAACAACTCGCTGTCTTTCTTTACCATTTGCAAGTTTAACACGTTTCAATTGTTGAAACTTAACCACTTCCTCATCAGGTAGCTTTTGAAGCATCTCGTCAAGTGATGATTGACTGTCTTTTTAGATTTCTACAAATTTGTTTGGATTTGTACAACTATTCACTCGACTAGAGTTCAATGCACACAATAAAATGCTGAAGTTCTGGTGTTTAGATCAGAGACAAACACTTCTCGATGCAAAGTTCACTAAGGCTGTGTGTTTTGGTCTTGCCTTAAAAAAACATGTTCGTGAAATCTTCGTGGTTGCCTCGTCAAGATATTTTAAATGAAAGTAATACATTAAGTCATTCATCACTCTTTTCTGTACTTTAGCAGAATCTTATTTACCTGGCAACATTCGAGAATTGTCGTCGCGTTCTAGAAATGTTGTAATGCTGTCAATCACTTTCTGTCTGTGTTCATGGAGTCTTGACCTTTTCTTCTTGCTAACACTCTTTCCTACATACAGTCTTTTCCTGTTCAATACTGTTGAATTCTGAAGCACGGCTCTCATTCTGTACTTTTTGATTACACTCCCTGACGCTACTCTGTTAACACTCTTTTTGTCAGGTTGTGTTTGTGTAGCCTAAGCCTCCTTGATTTCAGTACTAAGACACTCTCCGAAAACTAATTTCTTTCTGATGTCGGGGACATCATCTGGTTTGATTCCTGACTCCTTAAGTAACTTCTCTTCCTTGCTTCTCGGTGTCAAAGCAGATTATCGAATTGCCGACGTTGATATCTGAGTTACCTTTTCTGAGGATTCTTCAACATCCTTTGGAGTTCTTCATTCTGATCTTCCAAAGTCTCTATTCGACTATGATTTTGCTAAGGCTCTCGAAGCACGCTTTTTACCCTTCACAGCCGAAGTGGATTTGGTAAAAGTCAATGTTGAACTGGACACAACATCTTCACTAGTAGATGGTGTTTCTACGGCTTTATTTTGATGCATGGATCGTATTTTAAAATAATCATTTTATAAACACATGACATTTATTAAAGGCGAACTATTGGCAAAATGCAAACTATTAAACAATCATTACAAACAATGTGTATTTTTGACTTACCTTTTGAGAGTCACTATTGACGAGAAATTTCGAAGTTCAACATTTTCAACAAAATGGCGGTTTCTTCACTTGTAAACATCAGTGAAGAGTATCTGTATAAAGATTAACGGCAAAAAATGAATATACAGGAAAGAAACAGTTATTTTACGGCAGATTGAGCATACATAGTCTCGCACGTTACGGGCTCGTACGTTATTTTTTATTTTGTTTTCTGTGTTCTATTAGGTAGAAATGTAAAATTAATAAATTATACAAACAAAGTGTTATCACTATTTTCTCTGGTATCATCAACGACCACTTAAGTGTAGTATTAAACTGTCTTTATGTATCCATGTGTGAGGTAAGTTCAATACACTAAGTGTCCCGGACGTTACATGGTTAAAATTTCGTTTTGTTTTAGTATTTGCAACCTCGATATTTTACGATACCGATAAAATTAATCGCTTAATTAAAGTTTTATCATAATTGTATATTTGTCAGAATGTTTAATGTGCAAAAGTATCGTTCTTTAAGTTTATTAATGCTAAAGTTTGATAGCCTTTTTGAACTTGTCCCGTACGTTTTCGAGTTTTGGAGACAAGAAGGTCCGCAAGTAGTGTGGAAAACAATTTACCTTTTTACATTCTACCGTTTGTTTTTCTTGAAGATGTGGTCATGTTGTACATAATAAATGTCGTTTTTATCGAAGATATTGCTCAAATAGCATAACACCTTTTGTGTTGTTTTCATATTTTACATCGGAGACATGGGGATCTTGTACCCCCCCCCCCCCCCCCCCTGATTGGTTGAGGGTCATTTATACGAAAGTGTCTATGCATAAAATATATTATTATTTTTCAGATATTGTATTTACGTTATAAATATGCATTTTAATTACCGATATACTGCAAAATATATGCCTTTTGATCATTTAAATGTTGCAGACATGAAATGATCACCTTAAATGGGATTGAATGCATAACTGCACTTCCGCCATTAATAGTTTGTATCAAGTTAGCTATTCATCGTTTTTCAGTGTAAATTGTAAACCTATTGTCAAAGGAAAATATGCGCATTCGAGGCTAAAGAAGTGCATGTAGTAGTATATCTGAATTTATAATTAAGTCATGTTTCTGACATATTTCAGGACGTTTTTACTTTTTGCTGAACACATTTTAAAATCTGATAGCTTCGTGTTGTAATCTGGCAAAAGAATTACTTCAACTTCAACTTTGTACTGCCAAAAGTCAATACTGACTACATTAGAATAAAATACACGAAAGGCTGGAAATACAAGAATCTACTTTACTTAAAGCTCACGATTGTATATCTTTAAAATACAAAATATTTACTCATTGGGTCATACAATTTATATTTTTTTAGTACAAATTGCAAGTACTGAATACTGAAGAGCCCTCGGCGCTTTGATTGCCAGAGCAAGGTTTGGCGTTTCGATTAATTCCCCTGAATATGCAAGTGGTCTTACGCATGCGCGTTTCCGTCTGTGGCGCTTTATTCGAATCAACAATGGTTCCGACAAACACTTAATATATGTTGTAGGTCTTATAATACTGTCTTCTCTGTCAACAATCCAATAAAATAGAAGATTGACACAAAAGTGTGCCACAATGGCATCACAAGGTATGTATTGTGTGCATGTTTGCGTACACCGTCTCCCGTCGAAAATATCGGACTCGACCTGGGTCCACTTGAAGTCTTGACAAACGTTTCATTCGGCCACTTTCGATTGAACTGATTTGAAGAACATTAGTTTACTGTCCCCAATATTCTTTAGCAACTTGCATTTCGGTATAGTAAAAAAGAAATTCCATTTAATGTCATGTGCAGTGACTATTTTGTTTTAAGAATCAAAGATCCTGTTATGGCGTTCCACTGATAGAGTCAGCCTTGTCAAAGCGACCCACTAAACTGTGTCTGAGTTAATAAACCATGGCATGTTCTCTCAACTCTAAATCATGACACCAGATAGGTAGTGACAAACTCAGGCTTTCTCTGTACATGCAAGAAGGACACATTGACAGTCTGGCAGAGCCAATGGCTAGACTGCATAATAACGAGTTGTTGTTTGAACTCGAGTTTCGGGGGTGTGGGGGCTATAGCCCCCGAAATAAAAACATGATTATAAATTTCAAAATATTTTTACTCATTTTACAACACCATGAAGTCATATAAACTGTCGTCAAGTGATGGTGGAATGAAAATTTTTATGACAACCTTTTGTGTATTTTCTAGTGCCCGCTATTACGCAGTTGTCCCGAGCCAATGAACCACCTAAAGTTATATATGGTTTGGAATTTCATCATCAGATTTGGTGCAAATAATGTCTCGGTATTTTCAGATACATTTTATGACATATATAATGGCTGTTTGTCCATAGTTGTAAACATAATTTCAAATGAATTAATGATTTTTTTTCCTCTTTTGTCCGTAACCAATTAATTCATAAATAAACTTTGCAGATGAAGGAAGCATGACTCAAAAGAAAGGAAAGGCACCTTATTCAGAAAGAAAAGAAAACAAATATTATTAACTCTTAGGATGGAACAGCACAAATCTTGAATTCACCTCGTATTGGAAATACACAAACGACACTTTACTTTCGGCTGTTTAACAGAAAAGCCTGATGAACTTATCGGCTATGAATGACTATAGCAATGAAAGCAAAATTTAGTTTAGTTATTCATATTTTTTAGTTAGTGAGAAGAATAAATGTCATATATAATTTACTTGCTTAAAATATTCGCACTACATGATAATATAGGCTAAAACACATTGTATTTGGTTAAAGAAAATGTCCATTCTGAAGCCATATACGACTTAAATATTTAACCATGTATTATCACTTTACCCAAATTTGATGGTCCAGCTCTAAAAGATGTTTCATGACTTTTAAAATGTTTTCTGTTAAATAGTTGAAATTTTCAGGTGTTATTACAACATTGAGTATAGTAACTTGTCGCCCAAGAATTCGGTGCAATGAAACACAAATAACACCAAAAAATGCATACTGTTTAATTCATTGAGAAATTAAATCAAAAAAGAGAAAGGAAAGAAAGAAAAAAGTAGTAAATAATGGAAAATGAAGTACATAACTTTCCACCACAAGTTTGAAGGATAAAGAACCATTACGCTAATTAAAAGTAGTTGAATGGAGGTAGTCTTTTATTTATTTGATAATATAACAAAAGCTTTAAAGTTAATGCCTAACACAAACACAACTTAAGATATGATTGGAATTTTTAACTGAATGGTGTCAAACTCATAATGTGGTCATAGCCATTCTGCAAGCTGATAAGCGTTGCTTGACTGGGCCCTTTTACTGATTGAATCTTCTAAGGAGGTAACCACTGGGTTTGCTCTGTTTTGTATTTTGTAGACCAGTTTCTCAATTGGCATTCTTTAAGGTGCAATTTGCCTTAAACTGATACTTGTTTAACGATATAATGCTAGAATGGTGTTGTACAATGTATACATAGAAAAAATGGTTTTGTATTTTTGTATTTGCATACTTATGAGGCAACCTTAACCTATAAGACTTTAAAGTTGGTAGTAGTGGCTTACCTTCTAACGTTTGGGGCTAAGGGGACAGCATTACACGTGACTCGTAGGGGTCAGTACGATGGACCGATCGAGTTCAGTCCCTGGGCGCCTCATAAGTGCCCCTGTGCTATAATGATAGAATGTCGCTGCACAGTATGGGCAAATATGCTGGCTAATCCCATCCCAATCCCTAAACTTTTCATTTCAGCCTATACGTTTATGCTATTAAGAAAGTAAAGAATAAGTCACCCCAGTTCATCAAAGTATACAGCTATGGCATTTCTATTTGATGCAGAAAACACATATATACAAATTACTGATGTAATATATACTTGAATTAATTATAAAATGTATATGGGCAGTTATTTTTGTTTAGTTTTAATTTCATACTACACAAATTGCCCATTGTAATGTAAAATAATGATATATTCTTCAACGTATAGCTAGGTCATCACCTCGCTTTGAAGGCATTTTTCTTTTAATCAGGAATAAGGTTTTTAAGGTTTAATTGATACTTTCATCACTGTTCGAGAATTCCCAAAATGTCTTTTGATGCTGTGGATTTTACTTTTGTTGTAATCTTTTTGTGAGAAAATAGACATAATTTGTGTTCACTGTAAAATGGGTGTATTACACTATACAAATACTATATCATCACCAATTTACAGAAACATTTAGATCATTCACTATATAAGATAAATTACTAAAACTGTTATGTACCGAAATGTCCGTAAGTCACTGAATCTGTCACGTTTAGCCACATTCTGATTATTGCAGGTCAGATGACTCATTAAATAAGCCGAATAGGAAAAGAGTCTATTTCTTGTCCTAGATTTGTTTTAATTTTTTATTTTCAGCTACCCTGTGAATACCTTTTTTCTGTGTCATTCCATATTTTAAATTTAATATATGTTGCAATACTCAAAGGACTTTGTCATATTTTCTTATTCAAGGACTACATTTTCCTCTCCATGTTATAATAGCACTAATAATTTTAAAAGGACATAATATTAAAGAAGTTTAATCAGAACACAAACATCTACCCATTGATAACATTAAGCAAAATCTTTTACCTGTAGATGGATTCAAAAGGACATAAAATTTAAATAAATTTTAAAATGGCAAAAATAAGTTTAAAATATTTAGCTCAATACTCTTAACAACTGTTTTTATCCTTCTCAGGAGCTGGATGTCTCTGAACTGAGCATCTTTCTGTTTATTTTATTTTTTACCCACTTTATTTGCAGTCCAAGATGTGCTGAAGCCTTTTCCAACTGTTGTTTCCATTTCTATTTAAGTTTAGATTGAGACAGTAATGCTAGATCCTTCACATAATCTAGGCCGTCAAGCTGCTGTCTGAGGGTCCACTAAATGGCATTTCTTTAGCTGAAATGAACCCAACAATGTCATTGGAGTCAGGCTATTTCTTGAAGGGCTGTCATGGTTCTGTGTAGGACCTAACCTGTGACACCCTATATAATTGTCTGTGGTCATGCAACTACCAGCCATATACCTACCCTTCAAGTACAAGGTTTCTCTGCTTATTCAGGACTAAATGGCTTTGTGTCTGCCACAATAATTGTACAGGGTGTAGAAGAATGTCTAATGTATATACATTGTTGTCACACTGAACCTGGTAGTATAATATATTGAAATACTGTTTTCTTTACTGTAGTTATATATCCTATTTTTTTTCTCTTTTAGATGTGGTTAGTGAGGAAGTAAGGTAAGTTCAGACTGTGGGAAAAACAAGCTGCTTCTACACAAAGTAAATTCCATAAAGATAATGATTAGAGTAAATTTATAGCCTGCATGAATGAATGATCTAAATAACAAGACAATAAAAACACAAAAAATCATTATTTTAATCACTTATTTAATAAAACAAAATAATAATGGCAAAGCTTACTTGATTCTTTATATACTTGTATAGAGGAACTCTACTCATAGAATGATAGTGTATTTTTAAGATATTAGTATCTTACATAATTTGATCAAGGTAACTGAATAAATAGCATAAAACTGATGGCAAAACAATTAATTAAAAGAATTAAATAAGTACTCCATGTCCAGAAAACACAGAAGGACATTCACTACTGGAAGACTCCTGATTCTGCAAGACAATAGAGCTAACATCTTCCTATTTCAGCACGGGTGCTGACAACATACAGGTGGTGGTGAGAATAAGGCCTCCTTGTAATGATGAGCCCAACTACAAACGGGTGGTAGATGTGGACCCATCTGGGACACAAGTAATTCTGCGACAGGCGCCCACTGATCGTATCTTCTCCTTCGACCATGTCCTCGACATATCGGAAACTCAGGTAGTGCACTCGTCACTTATAAAGGATATTGATTATGCAGTAATCTAATCACACAGGCAAGAGCCCAGAATGATAAATAACAAAGCATCTAAACAAAATAAATTTACCAGACCTGGTAGCCCAATCAGTAGAGTGTCAGCTCCAAGTTCGGAGGCCCCTGTTTTGTGCCCTGGCCAAGACATACCAAAGTCTTTAAAATGGTAGCTAAAATAAGGGTAGTTTCTCAGATGTTTGGCCTGGTGTCAGGATAACGTGAATAGGTGTGGTATCATTCTAGGTGTTCAAAGTGTGCTATACACATTGAGTGCAGCACTATATCTGCTTCAAATGTTAATACTGTTAGTGAGATGATATACCCAACAAACAAGCAAGTAAAATGTAATGCTTAATTATGTAATATAAAAAACAAAAGCCAAACTCAACTTCTTTCTACTTAATTGTAAAAGGTATATTATTTGTCTTACCTAGTTAGAAACACGGCAAGGACTCATTACTAAGGGAGGCATGGTTACCACCTATCTGAGCAAAGATTAATTGAACTGTACTACTAAGTAATGTGAAATCTCTATGTGTAAGATTTGTTATAACTACAGAACTGATAATTTGACTGAAAAACATGTGAGTTTGTACCAAATATGGTAGCTGAACATAGTTCATTGGACTTTATAGTACTTATTCTGGAAAAAAATGCACAATACAGTCCTTCTTCGAGGTTGCATTATATTTCATTGACATACACTCAAACAATTGTAGAAATAGAACCATAAGTGTTAAACAAAGAGGATAAAAAATATCTGGTTACTTTAACTTAATGAACCCAAGTCTGTCAGTAACACATTTTAAGTAATTTCTGTACCCATGTACATAATTAGCAAGCCAGCTGTGTATTTGTGTTGTTTTTTCTTGTATTTAATAATTTTGTATATAAATTTCTATTTTATTTTTCAAAAAATAAAATGTTTTGTATATTTTCATTTCAGGAAAATATATTCACAAAGTTTGGCAAGAAAGTGATTGAGAACTGTATAGCTGGGTATAATGGGACAATATTTGCCTAGTATGTATAACATTTTGGTTGGTTCTAATATTTTGGAAAAAACAATTACATGAGTGTATAGCCTGTAAACTACTATTAATTTGAAGTATTCATTATTATTAAAAATATGATTACTTGTCTTTTAATCTGTTTAGTGAGTGTTATGCATTCTTTTTATGATTGCATTTTAAGTTTTTAAAGAGACTAATCTTGGCATATAAAGAGTTTCAATCTTACTTTTCTAAAACTTGGTGGTAACACCCTGGGTCCCTGAGTTCAAGCCACAGACCTACAACTCTCCAGCCTCTTTGTTTAGAGTCCAGGTTAGGGTGAACATCTCTGCTGGTTCTTTCAGTTGACCTGCATTGCACCATTGTTTCTAACTTAATCGTTTGTTGTTGTTTTTTTCCACCAGATATCTTAACAAAAACAACTTTTAGTTTCATTTTGTAGAATGTTCATCGAAAAGGTGCACTCAATGAGATGGGTTACTATATTAATATTTTTTACCCCATTTAACATTTAACAGTGGACAAACAGGCTCCGGCAAGACGTTTACCATGCTGGGTAAGTCAGTCCAAGGATCCATAGTGGTATGATGCATGCTCTTCTCCTGCTCCATTTCATCATCATATAAGCTAACAAATTTCTAGAGAAAAAGCTTTTTTATCTTGTTGGCTTAGCATTGGTTCAGTATTAACTAGAATTTGCCAAATGAAAATCTTTGTTTTGCAACTTAAAATCACTAAATTAACTTGATCAGCTTGTGTTATTATATTGGTATTTACTTTTAGAATTATTAATTTTGCTATTTTGAAAAAAAAAATGCATAAATTTACATTTCTACTTGCACATACTTATTCTTTGTACTATAGATACACTTTTATATTGAATACTGGTACATGCCTATTACAAGCTGATTTTTTTTCTTCTGAAAAAGGGCCATCAGAAGATGCTAAAATATTCAGACATGAACAAAGAGGGGTAATTCCCCGTGCCTTCGAATACTTATATGGCCTCATTACAAGGGAAAAAGAAACCGTAAGTTTTGTCAGTTATCACTATAAACTGATCCAGATTTCAAATGCTGCTTATTTATCCATAAAATCTTGGTATGGGAATTTTAAAAAAGGCAAAATATGTCTGTAAATGCATTGTCATTTGCACTGTATAACCTTACCTTAGACCTGTGCACTTAGACCTGTTTATCCAATTAACAAAGAAATAAACCAAACCAAAACGTTCTCCTCACAGCTTCCCAATATGACATTGGAGTCTGTCTATTAGAATTCTACAATAAATTTAGGCCAAGATTAGGCAAGTGCTGTAACTTTATATTCCTGTTTGTTTGTTGCAGCATGGAGACAAGAAGCAGTTTCTGTGCAAGTGTTCTTTCCTCGAAATCTATAATGAGCAGATCTTTGACCTGTTGGAGCCTTCCACCACTGCACTCCAGCTTCGAGAAGGATTCAAAACAGGGGTCTATGTTGCAGGGCTGTCTGAAAGGGTGGTACCTGATGCCAGCGAGGCTTATGAGGTCAGAGACATTTGATCATACTGAACTGATAATGCTGTGTTGTTGAGTATAAAAATCAAAATCAAATGTTTGAAAATTGAATGTGTTTGAATGCATTCAATTTAAAAAGTGTTTTTAAAGTCCACATTCGAAGAATAAAATTTGAGCTATTTTCGTGATTCTCTCAGCTTCAGCATTGTTTGAACTTTTTGTTGTATTCCTAGTTTCTAAATCCTTCATTAACATTCACTCCAAACCTAGAATACTTAATCACTATCAAAACTGGAATCCATTTTAACAGGTTGGTAGCCATTAACTTAATTTGACAGAGTTATGTCCCTTGTTTAAATTACAGTTTTGATTATACAATCCAGCACAATCTTGTTAAAGCACATTTTCCTTAGGAAAAATCTGGTTATTGGACAGGTTAATGTCAACAGGGGGCTGTCAATTTTTTCTTATGAGCACGACTTATCCTATATTTCAGAAATTGACTAGTCTTGTACAGGACCATCGCAGTTAAGTTCCATAGCAGCCATAGCATATATTGTTGGGATTCTGTCATTTTTTTGCATTAAGACCTAGATTGGGATTGGATTTGGGGCCAGTTTGCTCAAAGTTAAGGTCACTGTTACTAAAAATAGAACAAGAATTTCTGATTAATAATTTGTGTTAAAATGGAGCCTCTTATAATCTTCATTCTGTCTTAATCCATAGACTTGTGATTGGCAACAAGTCAGATGATCAGTGGTCTTCCTTTTTATAAATAAATATTGGTAAAATGTGGTTATTTGTGAATTAAATTTGTGTAAATAACCTTTTTTTAATACAACCGAGAGAAATGACCCATTTACAAATGTAAAAGGGGATGATTTCTTCTCACCTTTGCCTGCTCATTGTGGCAGACAGGCAATAGACCCGATTGATTAAACCATATAATCTTCATCAACATCTTAAGAATGTAACTGAGGAGCGCCCGTGATAGGCATTTAGGGTTGATGACCTGTAAGTCCTCAGTACTTTCAAGTTTCATGTGGGGAGGTTTTCCTGCTAACCGGCAGTGCGCTCGTGGTTTTACCCAGACCTTAGTCAGGCGTCTTCCTCCACCAATAATTAGCTGGACAATATGGTCATAATTGTGTCAGTTTGATGTAACAAAACAAAACAAAAATGTTCCTTTTTATATACCATTGGGTATGTACTGACAGGTGCTGAGTGCCAGCTGGATGAACAGGCGTGTTGCGGCCACCTCCATGAACAGAGAAAGTTCACGGAGCCATGCTGTGTTTTGTCTTTATATCGAGTCAAAGGTAGCAAACAATATGCTTTTTTTATCTAGTTATGAAATCGCTGACGTTTTTTAGAAATGATTCTGAAAATAGACTCTTAATATACTCAGTTAAATATGAAAAGCTGTCATTTTTACTTCAGTATACATCAGTAAATATTTAATTCTTAGTTTGACTATTTAAACAGTGTATCCATCTACTTTAAAAAAGTACAAGAAATTCTTTTATTCAGTATACTGTACTTTGTTAGTTATATGGATTGTCATCCTGCTGTATATTGTATAATAGTATGGTGGAGAATATATGTAAACTGGGAATGCTTGGGCTGTTATTAGAACCTTTGTTTGTTTAAGTATGTCAGGGCAAAAACCTTTTTGTATAAAGTCTTACTTGGGGTGTTGGCGGCTCCTTCCAGGGGTTCAATAGGATATTGCCAGTTGCTTTTATGACTTGTTATCAATGTAAAAGTGTAACAAAATTTTGACCAGTCAAAAATTTTTTTAGACTAAATGTCAAGGTGATTGTCTGGTCACACATTTTCTGTCATGCATGTTTATCCTAAACTGTGTTGTGTACAGGAGAAGAAAGGTGCAGTTGAGCATATCAGAACCTCCCAGCTAAATTTGGTAGACCTGGCAGGCTCTGAAAGGCAGAAGGACACTGGGACCACCGGCATACGACTCAAGGTAATAACTTACCATTCAGGGGTCACACAGATAATCCTGACAGGATAGGAGGAGGATTTTCCTATTTCATTTCTTTATATCTGCTATAAACTGTACATTGTTGTTTCTCATTAGAACCATAGAATTAAAATATTTATTATAGCTTATAGAATAAATGTTCTGATAAAAATTGTGAGATAACATTACCAGATTGAACCAAGAATACATGGACTGGTTAAGTAATATGGGATTAAAGCAAAAGATTGAATCAAGAATACATGGTCTGATTAAAAAATATGCAACGGCATACCTTTTTAATACAAAACACGGATTTACAGTGAACGTCTATGCATGTGCAACGTTAAGAGTTGTCTTTCCTGAAATTTTTAGTAAAACTGAAATGTGCTTATAGCAATATAATGTTAGAATACAGTTTCACTATGTATAAGTAGGAACTACTGAAAATTCATATAACTAATTCATACAACACTTAAATACAATAGCCTACAATTTCTTCCTTAAATGGTTCTGAATTGTATTGTTTCCATTGAACATACCAACCCACATGTACTACAGCACATCCCTTTTTGCAATTGCACAATTTTTTTTTCTGTCATCAAGATGATAACCACAAAGTTATTTATTAAAAAATTAATTACTGATTTCTTCCCATTCTTTTTATATGCAAATTCTGACTTAACCCTTTCTTCAAACAAGCACAGATTGGTGGGGATATACTGTCTGTGACAGTCTTGTTATTTATGTCTTAGATGGAAATTTTACAAACCATGTTATTCAATATATTCTACATTATTTGAATTTTAAAATGATTTTGTTACAGCTGGTCAAATTTGCATTCTTTAATTTTTGTTAAAAACAAAATAAAACTTTGTTGAATTATATTTTCCAGGAGGCTGGCTCTATCAACAAGTCTCTGTCTAACCTTGGGAATGTTATAATGTCCCTGGTCAGTGCTTCAAGAGATGCACCAGGAGTGAAACGCTTTATCCCCTACAGGGACTCCAAACTCACCTTCCTTCTCAGGGTAAGTATATGCTTCTTATGGCAACAATTTGGACCTGCTGTATTTTGTACATTATTTGCGAATATCCACATGCAGAAGTAACTAGTCATGATGCTCGAAACAGCAGCAAATAGTTCAATGCTCTGCTCTGATATATGTATTGGTTCTCTACCAACCATTACTATTAATAACCAGTTATCACTAAGATGGCCATTATTGGGATAGTGGAATGTATCTAACATTAAAGCATTAAGGGCCAGACTAAAACAACCTCAAACCATACACAGTTAACTGATCATACAACAACCTCTAATGGCAACCATCAGGTGTGTATGATCAGTTACAAGCAGTCCGCTCAATTACAATCTATAAAACCATAAAGCAAGTACAAGTATAAACTTTTATTGCATTGATAATACATATGAACATTGCAATATAACAACTGAAAGCCTAGTCAATCTGGATAGTCAATCAGATATGGCTGCATAAAAGCACATTCCCCTAGCAAACATTCACTTATTCACACTTTTGCACCCAACAACTTTCACTTATATATTAACTCTAACAAAATTAATTCTAACTCAAGTCAAAAGAAAAGAATTTCAACTAGATAGGTGCATTATAAATATTTGACAGTGCATTTGAACTTAAAATCATTTATATCTTACTGTCTGTACATGACAATGAAAACAACTAGGAACAATATTCAAATGCTCATTAAGAATATTCTAATCGTATTTGAATATTCAGAACAAATTTATATCATAGTGGCATATAACAGGATAATTTTTCATTACGTTTAGTGTGTTTTTTCATTGAACAATGTTTTATATCTGGCCATGATTGACATTGCTATCCTGACTTAATGCAGAAGCGGTGGTAGATTTATGATTTTAGCAAAGCATTTCATTTTAAAATGACGATTTCTTCTTATGAAATACAAATGACAATATTATCAATTCGTCATTCTGATCCGTATAATTTATGCATTATTAACTAGTCAACTTAAACTTTAGTGTCTTTGTTACGTGTTGTACGTCGTACAGTAACATTTACAGTTTAAAGACATATTGTGTAACAATTTGTATTAACTTTTGACCTGTTTAATTGAAGGATCTACTTAAGCTCCTTTTAATGTTAACATATCGATTTAATAAGACCATATCATACTTTTATTAAATAAAACTCCTCAGCCCCTCACACCACTTGGGTTCGAGTCCCAGTCTGGGACTACCCAGATATATGTCTGGGGTCTTCCTCCATTGGATGTTGGCAATATGACTATAAAACAAAAACAAAATGAACAAGACCTGGTAGCGCAATCAGTAAGCATTCGCTCTAGGCACGGGAGCCCCGGGGTTCGATACTGGGCCGCAGCATACCAAAGTCGCTAAAAATGGTAGTGGCATAGCTCCCTTGCTAAGGCTCTAGCAAATATAAGAGTAGTTCCATGACTGGTTCACCTGGTGTCAGGATAATGTGACTGGGTGTGGTATCATGCCAGGTGTTTACAGCATGCTATACACATTGAAGGCAGCACTATATCTGCTTCAAGTGGATACTATCTCCAGATAACTGAAATACTGTTGGTTGGACGATAAACTCAACAAATATAAAAAAGCTCACAATTTTTTTATTTTACTATAATAAATGCAAAGAATATATAACCACAAACAGGCAATTATGTTCTGTGAACTAATCTTATAAATTACATTATTATGTAAAGGAGGCAATATCAAAAAGACTACATGCAGGTAATACTCGATCGACTGAAAGATAATTAGGCAAAAACACATAGGTTTTATGTAGATAAATCACTCATGTGTACAGCCATTTAGTGGCCATGATTGGTTGTTGGTCGGGTTGATGTTAAATTGTGATTGGCTGATTATCGCTAAGAGTATCGCTTGGACGTTAATCTGAAGCCAGAACAGGGACATTTAGTTACCAATACACAAGTGGCAATTACAAACTGTGATTAGCTAGTGTCAGGATTACCTGACTGTTGATACTGTTATCAGGAGACATGGTCCACCCCATATATCATAGTGATTAAGAATAAAATATTCAAATCCCAAGGTCTCTATTCAAATATTGAATTGATATTCTAATTTTCATTAACATCCCTTAAAAAAAACACATAATGCTCTAAAAAATGAAAACAGTATTTGCACATGAGGTAGTCTTGAAAGTTGGAGGTAAACTTCCTATCATTAAAGCCCTCAGCTTACAATGATGATAAAGTAACACATAATTTCCACATAATATAAGTAGTCTGTTTAATTTATTTCTGTTGATGCTGTTTTGATTTTTATCAATTTTTAATAAAGCAGAAATGGACAATTGAGTTGGATTTTGGATAATTTGTTATTGTTTTTGTCATCAAAAGAATTAAACACATGTCAGTTTTATTTTTTTTTAAAGTACCGTATTTTGCGGAATATAACCCGCAACTTTTTTTCTCAAGATGGCGGCCTGCGGGGAATATTCCAGTGCGGGGAATCTGTTGACAAAATCCATTTTTGTCAGCTGCCACAAACCTAATATCAGGGAAATTGAATGCAGGCTTGACTGAACTCCTTAACCTTTTTGCCGCTTAAAAGTGCGACCTTCAGTTTAATAATATTCTTTGCAGAGGACATTTACAGCATACTGGGGTCAGAATTAAGGACCGTCTCGCAAAGATTTGCAACCACTTTGGTCTACAGGTGTGAAATAAACAGTTTCGTGCATCAGATAGTGGTTCATAATTTACGGCATACTGGGTCAGAATTAAGGACCATCTCACTAAAATTTGCAACCACTTTCCTCTCCAAGCGTAACGTGAACAGTTTCGAGTATCGGATGGTGGTTCATATTTATTTTGCATACATGTATAATATGCACTCGTTCTTGATGCTTTATGTGACTTTTCTGTTATGTACATTAGCGGAGACTTTAGCGGGGACCTTGTGAAAGACGAAAAAAGATTAGTTTTGTAAATTTTAGTTAATAAATAGCAAACTAGAACAATATGATAAAGATAAACAACAGAATTTAAAAACTAGACGGGCCGATTTCCGTTCTCTTTCGCATAGCTGACTACTTCAAGCTTGTAGTTTTTCCATGAAGGCATCTCGGAAGTGATGTTGTTTCCAATTTTGGGCAAAAATATATACCGATACCCAGTATGGTTTGTTGTTTGCATTTCTGTTTAAACACATATCACGCCGATAATTACGCTGCACAGTTACATCAATCAATCATCTGTAATTGTCACTTTTGTCGGTAACATAAACTGAACAATCAATATATTACATTCTTTCTAATGCCACTGCACGGCAATTAATTTTTTTTGCACGTATCGGTCTACCGTGCCCTGATTATTCCAATTAAACACTTAATGCATTAACATCAAAATAACCACCCCTAACGTATTGCACCATCCCATTAACGTATTGCACCATCCCATTGTCTATAAATAGCTCTCACTTTACCGACAAAAGGTCAGCTTTTGTGTTACAGCAGAAGGCGAGAAGGATTATAGATCGATATATGCATTGTAGTGTTAGGTAACACTGTGTAGATCACGCTGACTTGGTGTGATACAGTTGACACGTGTTTGACCTGGGAATATGGCTTCTTTACACATAAATTATCAGCACAAAGGGTGCGGGGAATATTCCGCTGCGGGTTATATATTAACAAAATTTAAAAAAACATTAAAAAAGGGCCATGCGGGGTTTATTCCAAGGGGGGTTGTATTCCGCAAAGCACGGTAAATTACATTGTATCATCACTATCATCATCATTGTCAACATTATAACCATCGTCATCTAATATCATAAAAAAAAATATTAATATAAACATAATTTGCTGATTTCAGTATGTTTTTCTTATAGTTTTAATAAAATCAACATTTTGTTTTAGAATGCCATAGGTGGAAATTCCAAGACATCCCTGATAGCATGCTGTCATCCTGGTCAAAAGTAGGTGCTCCTATTACAGCATTAAAATCTGTAGCCCAATCATTTGTTGCTTGCTTGTCTCAGTTGTGTTGTTCTGAAGTTTCAAATTTACTCTTATGTAGATAAATGTTTGATAATAACGAGCACTGTAGCCAAGTTAAGGTTCAGTTACTTTTTTTCAAACTTTGAATCTAGGTAACTTATAATGATAAGGTTTTGTGCACACAAACAGTAATTAAGGTATATTGATTTTCAATTATAAGATTTCCTCTTTAACAACAATGAAAAAAAGTTGGCTTTTCTACAGAATCTGCTTTTACCTCTTATGATACATAATGATATGATAATATATGAATGTTGTGTTTCTTAATGCTGTATTTATTGAATTTCAGATGCTTTGGTGAGACTTTGTCAACCTTGCAGTTTGCTAAGAGAGCTAAGATGATAAAAAATAAGGTAAGTTACATGTGTAAATTATCTTCTATGTTATGTGGGCTCATCCATTCATGTCTCATTTGTTAAGAAACACATTTATTTTAAAAAATATGTATTTTGAGATTTCCTCGAGTTCCTTTCTTTACACACCAGTAATCACTTACAGCTATTCTTGACAAGTTCACATTTTAATATATCAAGCACAAGCAGAATTTTGGTCCTAATGACAACATCCAACTGTTATTTGTTTAAAAAGAGCCCAGATAACTGTCTAGAACCCCAGGTGCAGCATAGGTAAACTTGTACTGATTCTTGACAGTGTTGTGTATCTCAGTCCAACTGCAGGCAAGCCTGGTAAATAGTGATTGTGTTGTACTCCAGGCTGTACAAAATGAGGAGGCCAGCAGGAATGTTGAACAGTTGCAGGCGGAGATTCGAAACCTAAAGGAGCAGCTTCGCCAGATGGCAGCACGTGATGTGGTCACGCAGCCTTCACTAGGTACGCATCCATATAGTCATACATGTATAGGTTGTACAGTCTGCTGAATGACATTCACTCTGACAAGGGACTTCCAATTCTGTAATCTTGTTCCATGGGACATTTGTGGACAAACACAATGTATAAAATGACATCTAAAGATACATAATTCATTACAATATGCAAACTGTGAAGACAAAATGTGTCCTGCTAGACCTCTGACCTTTAATGAACTTTCTATAAATTTATGCAAGGAAAGCAACACATTGTCAGGGTCGTAAATCTAACACCTGAAGAAATATGGGGAAACAAGGAATGTCCATATTTACATGCCCTAAAAAAACACATGTCAATAAGTCTTTTCTTGGTGTTGAGAGTTGTTGAGAGAAAGATCAAAAGCAATCCACAGTCCTTTGTTAGATTGGAGTGGTACATCACAGAAACTCAAGCAGGCATCTTTAAGTTTAATGTCATGAAGGTAAAATATCACAGATGATCACAGCCACGCTACATGAAAGTAAGGCAGTATAAATAATGTGTTTAAAAAAAAATTAAAAATGTGTACACATTCACAGATTATTCCCTTAAAGAAATAATACCCCAAATTAGGTTGCGTAAGATGTTATTTTTAAAATTGAAAGGTGTCGTACCTAACAATGTTAAGTTAATTGATGTTTAAAAACTTTCTCCTAATTTTCCCTTTATGTCTTCTCCCTTTCCTTCTTACTGTCATCACAGTACACAAGGATATTTAGCATTTATAATATGAACTTGTGGTATTTTAAGTTTGTGTGTGTGTGTGTGCAGTTAATTATATCTGACCACTTGATTAAAAAAATGATTCTTAATGAAGATAATTAGTTATTTACATTATTTAGTTAATTTACCTTTTTTTTTTTAAGCAGTTTAGCAGTTAAAGTTGACAAAAGCCACTGAATGCCTACTATTGTAACCTTGCTGTTCATTACCCCTACCTATTTTTATTTGTTCATGGCATGTACATATATACAATTGGTGTTATAATGAATAATTTTTGTACATTTTAATTAATTACATGGAAGTGTTTTATATATTTTCAATAGATTTGGAGTTTAAACAAAGTTTTTATCAAAGTTCCATATCATCTCTATGAACCAGATGATGCATATCTAGTTTATTTTCTATTTACATATGGCTACAGTAGCAGGGTCTTCATTTGGAAAAGAATTAAAGCAAACATTTACTTCTCAGGCTTGAACGGTATGCGTAAACTACCGTATTTTGCGGAATATAGCCCGCAACTTTTTTTCTCAAGATGGCAGTCTGCTGGAAATATTCCAGTGCATGGGAATCTGTTGACAAAATACAATTTTTGTCAGCTGCCACTCCTTAACCTTTTTGCCAAAATCCAATTTTTGTCAGGTGCCACTCCTTAACCTTTTTGCCGCTTAAAAGCGCAACTTTCAGTTTAATAATATTCTTTGCAGAGGACATTTACAGCATACTGGGGTCAGAATAAAGGACCCTCTCACAAAGATTTGCAACCACTTTGGTCTACAAGTGTAACATAAACAGTTTCGTGCATCAGATGGTGGTTCATAACTTACAGCATACAGGCGTCAGAATTAAGGACCATCTCACTAAAATTCACAACCACTTTCTTCTCCAAGCGTAACATGAACAATTTCGAGCATCAGATGGTGGTTCATAACTATTTTACATGTATATGCACTTGTTCTCGATGCTTTATGTGACTTTTTTTTCAGTTATGTACATAAGCGGGGACTGTGTGAAAGACGAAAAAATATTAGTTGCGTAAATTGTAATTATTAAATTGCTAACTAGAACAATATGATAAAGATAAACAACAAAATTTAAAAACTAGACATTGCTGTGAAAACAAGTTGTCACACATCTTTATAAGGCATAAAAAAATAACACACACAAGCACACCCGCAAGCACATTTTACGTCATAGAGAACAGAGCATGCACGAGAATTGTTCTTAAAAACCATCAGACTCCTGTCGGAGTTGAACAGGCCAGCCAGTGCATTGTGTATCTTTCTTGAAACCACTGCTAGCGGAAGAGCGTCCTCAGGATCGTCCTCAGGATCCAAAGGCTTGTCCGATGTGACGCAGATTTCTGCTTTCCTAAAGCCATTTTTGATGCAATCGACAGAAACCGCATCCCATGCTGTCACTTCCCACTGAGCTACATCAGTCAGGGTTGCCCGTCGCATGCGTCCTGTGTTTGTGAAGGAGTGTTCACCATCCATGTTGATGATGTGGTCGGGGTTGATGCTAAGTGATGCGATTTTTTGGCGCAGAAGGCCCTAAATGCTGCCGCCTTTTCTTCTGGGTCTGTGGGGAGAGTCTGGCAAAGTGTTGTCCTTGTTCGTATGGACAGATCTTTCCTTTGCATGAAACGAAGGCACCATGATGCACCACCCTTGAAGTCGACAATCCCTTCTTCTTTAGCCATCTGAATTGCCTTCAGCCGAATCTGTGTCGTGCTGACGCCTCGGTTTGCATTGCGTTGTTCATGGACCCATGTCTCAAGGGCTGCCTTGTGTTCGGGCCACCTTGGTTTCTGTCCTCTATTGGCTTTCTTGGACTTCTTCATTTGTAGAAGCGTATCTTCGCTCTTTCTCCACTCCCGGATCATCTTCTCATCTACAGTGAAATGGCGAGCAGTGGGCCAATTTCCGTTCTCTTTGGCATAGCTAACTACTTTAAGCTTGAAGCCGGCAGTGTAGCTTTTCTGCGAAGGCATCTTGGAAGTGATGTTGTTTCCAATTTTGTGCAAAAATATATACCGGAACTCAGTATGGTGTGTTGTTTGCATTTCTGTTTTAACACATATCAGGCCGATAATTACGTTGCACAGTTACATCAGTCAATCATCTTTAATTGTCACTTTTGTCGATAACATAAACTTATCAAACAATAATTTACATTCTTTCTAATGCCACTGCACGGCAATTAAATTTTTGCACATATCAGCCTATCGTGCCCTGATTATCCCAATTTAACACTCAACGCGTTAACATCAAAATAACCACCCCTAATGTATTGCACTATCCTAATATCTATAAATAGCTCTCACTTTAGTGACAAAAGGTCAGCTTTTGTGTTACAGCAGAAGGCAGGAAGGATTATCAATCGATATATACATTGTAGTGTGAGGTAACATCCATGTAGATCACGCTGACTTGGTGTGATACGGTTGACACATGTTTGACCTGGGAATATGGCTTCTTTGCACATAAATTATCAGTTCAAAGGGTGCGGGGAATATTCCGCTGCGGGGTATGTATTTACACAATTAAAAAAAAAAACATTAAAAAAGGGCTATGCGGAGTTAATTCCAATGCGGGTTATATTCCGCAAAATACGTTATTGCTTTCTGAACATATTGAATGTGTTCTCTCTTATCTTAGGTTTGATGAAACCTTTCACTTGATTATCAATAATCAAATATGTTTGAGTTGAGATGTTGTGACCATGGTGTTGGGTTCCTATTGTAGCTGCCCCCGTGAGTTCAGAAGACAACAAACTGTTGAAGGAGATGTTCATTACAGCCATGATGTTCCAGCAAAAAACAGATTCTAAGAAAAATGTATGTACTTGTATGTTTGATAGTGGGCTATTATGGACTTTTAGTGACTAGTCTAGGAGTAAGGAAGGGGAGAGAGAGAGGAGAGAGAGAGAGAGAATATTAGCTATGTGAAATATGTAAACTTGCTCTTTTAATTGTGTACATAAAATAGATAGAGGTTAGGAGAAACCATTTTTAGTAGCTGAAGTGAGTAAAATTGTTAGGAAAATTTTATAGAAAACAAGCCAAAACAAAACTGTTGTTTCTTATATATTACAAATTTTGATGATTAATATGATAAAATAAATGTTTCTAATAAACAATATACTAAAATATACTGATTTCATGCTGTCAAAAAACAACAACACACAAACAGGATCATGATTAAAATTATAGACTTATTACTTGCATGGTGGCTAGCTGCCAACTTTTAAGTTATGTAGAAGAAACTAATTGAACTTCATTCTTGTGGTAATTTCCTAAATTAAAGAGTTGTCCTGTTGAATGGATGTTATATCACAAAGAAGTTTATTATATTTACTGATGATAATGTATACATGTATCTTTGTGTTTTTTGTGTATGTTAGTATTTGCTTATTTGGGAATGTCTGTGGGTGCGGCAAGTGTGAGTGTGTACAGGTATGCTAAACCTTGGTACAGTTGTCAGTTATTGTACACTGATGACAATAACTGCATTTTCTTTTGGTTATTTATGATTTTATTATTGTTTATTTGTGAACTCTTAAAAAAGCATTTAAGAGCAATGTTTTATTTCTAAAGGAAAGTATGTAAAAGAGCTTGTAGGTTAAAATAATTGAATTCATGATAGTTGGGGAAAAAATCTTTATAGAATTTTATTGTCAAAGAATTTCTCAGTGTTAAAATTGGACATTATCTGTGGCAGTAAGATGGAAACTGACTGTTAGTCTGTTAAATGGTATTCTTAATATTATTCTCTTGTTTTCAGATACCATTAACATTTTTTAACCTTTCATATTTTTATATTTTCACTCTCGTATTTGCCTGATTGTATTGTCTGTTTAACCTTATTATATTCAGTTCTGTATGACCTATCAAGTGTCGGTGTGCCATAAACCCAACATACAATACATGTCAAGTTAAAATAGAGTTCAAGTTATGTAACAATACAGTTCTGATTGACTCTGATAAAACAGTAACAGATGATTGGCTTCGTTCCATCAATTCTGAATGGAAAGTAAGTTTGTCTTTGTTTGACTAGCTTTGTGAACTGTAGTTTGTATTTATTGTCAACTGAGCATCATTTCTACAACTTCACATGTCTTGTGATGTGGGGTTTAATCAAAGAGATTGGCTATGCCATTGGCATAATAATATGGCATGAAAACGTGTACATTTTTTTGAGATATTTGTAAAGCAAATTGCTGTTCGTATACACATTGGTATCCCATTTTACTATTTCGTCTATGGACAACAATGCAGTTATGACCACATCCATGTCCTGTGTGTTTGTAGGAGATGTGTGATGAGGTGAAGAAATGGAAGGAGGTTTGTGAAAAGTTGGACAAGTCAATGCAGACTAACAAGATGATCATCAAGTTCAGAGAAGAAAAGATCAACAGACTTGAAAAGAAGATGAAAAGTGAACAAATCCCAGACACAACAACTGTGAGTGCTTCTTGTGATCAGAAACTTTTTGTTTGTGAGTAATGGTCAATTAAAGGTTTAAGGTTTAGTGAAATCAAGATGTGATTAACAGCTTGTATCTGAGCACATGTAATAGTTGTCCACATTTACGGGTGGTATCCAACAGTTTGGGCCCGATGTTTTTTCTCATACAATCGTATGAATAATGCTAACCTGAAAAGATCCTGCGAAATGCTGTATATTGATGTCTTATATCTATGTAAAAAGTGGAGCATGCCACCCTCTTCTTATTACATATATGTCCTATCTGAGCCACGCTGCACAGATGAGATAGCTATCTTAAAACTTAGTAAACCACATAACCACTAACTTTTACGATCAAATTATATCATCAGCAGAGTATCTGCTCTGACGTTGGTATCTGTTTTAAGAAGAAATCACCATTGAGAATATTAATAGCTTTGAAAAATTAATTTTCGAAGCGATTTTCTTCCCCACAACTTGAACTGTTTAACAATTGAGGTAGTGTCCACAATCCTCCTTATTTAGACTAAAGCACTAGTTTATGCCAGAAATGATGCCCAAATTCCTCAAAGCAGGGGAATGTTTTGTTAACTGTATTTGGTATCAGCAGACTGTCAGATACTACCTTCAGGCATGCTAGTGTTTCTATATTTTGAATATGAGGTAAATGTCATTTAAACTGTATGTAAGGCCCAGCAATGCTAACAATAGTCTTGTATGACTCCCAGAGTGTGGAGAGTGACCTGCAGGAAGAGAACCTGAGGCTAAGAGTCCAGATGGATCATCACCCAGAGGTGGCCAGGCTGGACATGGAGGTCCACAAGTTGCGAGCAATGGTGCGAGAGCTGAGGGCAGACCCAGCAGTGGCCGCTGCAAAGGCGGCTGAGAGTGATCGGGTACAGCAGCTGCTAGACAAGTACCAGGAACTGTTGGCAGTTGAGGCTGTACAGCAGGGTGGTGGAGGTATGTCCTAAGGCTTTACAGCAGGGGGGTAGAGGTATGTCCTGAGGCTGTACAGCAAGGGGGATGGAGGTATGTCCTGAGGCTGTACAGCAGGGTGGTGGAGGTATGTCCTGAGGCTGTACAGCAGGGTGTGGAGGTATGTCCTGAGGCTTTACAGCATTGGGGTGGAGGTATGTCCTGAGGCTTTACAGCAGGGGGGTGGAGGTTTGTCCTGAGGCTGTACAGCAAGGGGGATGAAGGTATGTCCTGAGGCTGAACAGCAGGGTGTGGAGGTATGTCCTGAGGCTGTACAGCAGTGGGGTGGAGGTATGTCCAGAGGCTGAACAGCAGGGGGTGGAGGTATGTCCTGAGGCTGTTCAGCAGGGGGTGGAGGTATGTCCTAAGTCAGTACAGCAGGGGGTGGAGGTATGTCCTAAGGCTGTACAGCAAGGGGTGGAGGTATGTCCTGAGGCTGTACAGCAGGGGGGTGAAGGTATGTCCTGAGGCTGTACAACAGGGTGGTGAAGGTATGCCCTGAGGCTGTACAGCAGTAGGGTGGAGGTATGTCCTGAGGCTGTACAGCAGGGGGGTGGAGGTATGTCCTGAGGCTGTACAGCAGGGGGGTGGAGGTATGTCCTGAGGCTGTACAGCAGGGTGGTGGAGGTATGTCCTGAAGCTGTACAGCAGGGGGGGTGGAGGTATGTCCTGAGGCTGTACAGCAGTGGGGTGGAGGTATGTCCTGAGGCTGAACAGCAGGGGGTGGAGGTATGTCCTGAGGCTGTACAGCAAGGGGTGGAGGTATGTCCTGAGGCTGTACAACAGGGGGCTGGAGGTATGTCCTGAGGCTGTACAGCAGGGGGCTGGAGGTATGTCCTGAGGCTGTACAGCAGGGGGGTGGAGGTATGTCCTGAGGCTGTACAGTAAGGGGTGGAGGTATGTCCTGAGGCTGTACACCAGGGGGTGGAGGTATGTCCTGAGGCTGTACAGCAGGGGGGTGGAGGTATGTCCTGAGGCTGTACAGCAGGGGGTGGAGGTATGTCCTGAGGCTGTACAGCAGGGGGCTAGAGGTATGTCCTGAGGCTGTACAGCAGGGGGGTGAAGGTATGTCCTGAGGCTGTACAACAGGGTGGTGGAGGTATGCCCTGAGGCTGTACAGCAGTAGGGTGGAGGTATGTCCTGAGGCTGTACAGCAGGGGGGTGGAGGTATGTCCTGAGGCTGTACAGCAGGGGGGTGGAGGTATGTCCTGAGGCTGTACAGCAGGGTGGTGGAGGTATGTCCTGAAGCTGTACAGCAGGGGAGGTGGAGGTATGTCCTGAGGCTGTACAGCAGTGGGGTGGAGGTATGTCCTGAGGCTGAACAGCAGGGGGTGGAGGTATGTCCTGAGGCTGTACAGCAAGGGGTGGAGGTATGTCCTGAGGCTGTACAACAGGGGGCTGGAGATATGTCCTGAGGCTGTACAGTAGTGGGCTGGAGGTATGTCCTGAGGCTGTACAGCAGGGGGCTGGAGGTATGTCCTGAGGCTGTACAGCAGGGTGGTGGAGGTATGTCCTGAGGCTGTACAGCAGGGGGGTGGAGGTATGTCCTGAGGCTGTACAGCAGTTGGGTGGAGGTATGTCCAGAGGCTGTACAGCAGGGTGGTGGAGGTATGTCCTGAGGCTTTACAGCAGGGGGGTGGAGGTATGTCCTGAGGCTGTACAGCAGGGTGGTGGAGGTATGTCCTGAGGCTTTACAGCAGGGGGTGGAGGTATGTCCTGAGGCTGTACAGCAGGGGGCTGGAGGTATGTCCTGAGGCTGTACAGCAGGGGGGTGGAGGTATGTCCTGAGGCTGTACAGCAGGGTGGTGGAGGTATGTCCTGAGGCTGTACAGCAGGGGGTGGAGGTATGTCCTGAGGCTGTACAGCAGGGGGCTGGAGGTATGTTCTGAGGCTGTACAGCAGGGTGTGGAGGTATGTCCTGAGGCTGTACAACAGTGGGCTGGAGGTATGTCCTGAGGCTGTACAACAGTGGGCTGGAGGTATGTCCTGAGGCTGTACAGCAGGGGAGTGGAGGTATGTCCTGAGGCTGTACATCAGGGGGTAGAGGTATGTCCTGAGGCTGTACAGCAAGGGTGGTGGAGGTATGTCCTGAGGCTGTACAGCAGGGGGGTGGAGGTATGTCCTGAGGCTGTACAGCAGTGGGGTGGAGGTATGTCCTGAGGCTGTACAGCAAGGGGCTGGAGGTATGTCCTGAGGCTGTACAGCAGGGGGGGAGGTATGTCCTGAGGCTGTACAGCAGGGGGCTGGAGGTATGTCCTGAGGCTGTACAGCAGGGGGGTGTAGGTATGTCTTGAGGCTGTACAACAGGGGGCTGGAGGTATGTCCTGAGGCTGTACAACGGGGCTGGAGGTATGTCCTGAGGCTGTACAGCAGTGGGCTGGAGGTATGTCCTGAGGCTGTACAGCATTGGGGTGGAGGTATGTCCTGAGGCTGTACAGCAGTGGGGCTGGAGGTATGTCCTGAGGCTGTACAGCAGGGGGGTGGAGTTATGTCCTGAGGCTGTACAGCAGGATGGTGGAGGTATGTCCTGAGGCTGTACAGCAGTGGGGTGGAGGTATGTCCTGAGGCTGTACAGCAGGGGGCTGGAGGTATGCCCTGAGGCTGTACAGCAGGGGTGGGTGGAGGTATGTCCTGAGGCTGTACAGCAGGGGGCTAGAGGTATGTCCTGAGGCTGTACAGCAGGGGTGGGTGGGTGGAGGTATGTCCTGAGGCTGTACAGCAGGGGGGTGGAGGTATGTCCTGAGGCTGTACAGCAAGGGTGGGGGTGGAGGTATGTCCTGAGGCTGTACAGCAGGGGGCTGGAGGTATGTCCTGAGGCTGTACAGCAGGGGGGTGGAGATATGTCCTGAGGCTGTACAGCAGGGGGATGGAGGTATGTCCTGAGGCTGTACAGCATTGGGGTGGAGGTATGTCCTGAGGCTGTACAGCAGTGGGGCTGGAGGTATGTCCTGAGGCTGTACAGCAGGGGGGTGGAGGTATGTCCTGAGGCTGTACAGCAGTGGGGTGGAGGTATGTCCTGAGGCTGTACAGCAGGGGGCTGGAGGTATGCCCTGAGGCTGTACAGCAGGGGTGGGTGGAGGTATGTCCTGAGGCTGTACAGCAGGGGGCTGGAGGTATGTCCTGAGGCTGTACAGCAGGGGGGTGGGGGGTGGAGGTATGTCCTGAGGCTGTACAGCAGGGGGGTGGAGGTATGTCCTGAGGCTGTACAGCAAGGGTGGGGGTGGAGGTATGTCCTGAGGCTGTACAGCAGGGGGCTGGAGGTATGTCCTGAGGCTGTACAGCAGGGGGGTGGAGGTATGTCCTGAGGCTGTACAGCAGGGTGGTGGAGGTATGTCCTGAAGCTGTACAGCAGGGGGGGTGGAGGTATGTCCTGAGGCTGTACAGCAGTGGGGTGGAGGTATGTCCTGAGGCTGAACAGCAGGGGGTGGAGGTATGTCCTGAGGGTGTACAGCAAGGGGTGGAGGTATGTCCTGAGGCTGTACAACAGGGGGCTGGAGGTATGTCCTGAGGCTGTACAGCAGGGGGCTGGAGGTATGTCCTGAGGCTGTACAGCAGGGGGGTGGAGGTATGTCCTGAGGCTGTACAGTAAGGGGTGGAGGTATGTCCTGAGGCTGTACACCAGGGGGTGGAGGTATGTCCTGAGGCTGTACAGCAGGGGGGTGGAGGTATGTCCTGAGGCTGTACAGCAGGGGGTGGAGGTATGTCCTGAGGCTGTACAGCAGGGGGCTAGAGGTATGTCCTGAGGCTGTACAGCAGGGGGGTGAAGGTATGTCCTGAGGCTGTACAACAGGGTGGTGGAGGTATGCCCTGAGGCTGTACAGCAGTAGGGTGGAGGTATGTCCTGAGGCTGTACAGCAGGGGGGTGGAGGTATGTCCTGAGGCTGTACAGCAGGGGGGTGGAGGTATGTCCTGAGGCTGTACAGCAGGGTGGTGGAGGTATGTCCTGAAGCTGTACAGCAGGGGAGGTGGAGGTATGTCCTGAGGCTGTACAGCAGTGGGGTGGAGGTATGTCCTGAGGCTGAACAGCAGGGGGTGGAGGTATGTCCTGAGGCTGTACAGCAAGGGGTGGAGGTATGTCCTGAGGCTGTACAACAGGGGGCTGGAGATATGTCCTGAGGCTGTACAGTAGTGGGCTGGAGGTATGTCCTGAGGCTGTACAGCAGGGGGCTGGAGGTATGTCCTGAGGCTGTACAGCAGGGTGGTGGAGGTATGTCCTGAGGCTGTACAGCAGGGGGGTGGAGGTATGTCCTGAGGCTGTACAGCAGTTGGGTGGAGGTATGTCCAGAGGCTGTACAGCAGGGTGGTGGAGGTATGTCCTGAGGCTTTACAGCAGGGGGGTGGAGGTATGTCCTGAGGCTGTACAGCAGGGTGGTGGAGGTATGTCCTGAGGCTTTACAGCAGGGGGTGGAGGTATGTCCTGAGGCTGTACAGCAGGGGGCTGGAGGTATGTCCTGAGGCTGTACAGCAGGGGGGTGGAGGTATGTCCTGAGGCTGTACAGCAGGGTGGTGGAGGTATGTCCTGAGGCTGTACAGCAGGGGGTGGAGGTATGTCCTGAGGCTGTACAGCAGGGGGCTGGAGGTATGTTCTGAGGCTGTACAGCAGGGTGTGGAGGTATGTCCTGAGGCTGTACAACAGTGGGCTGGAGGTATGTCCTGAGGCTGTACAACAGTGGGCTGGAGGTATGTCCTGAGGCTGTACAGCAGGGGAGTGGAGGTATGTCCTGAGGCTGTACATCAGGGGGTAGAGGTATGTCCTGAGGCTGTACAGCAAGGGTGGTGGAGGTATGTCCTGAGGCTGTACAGCAGGGGGGTGGAGGTATGTCCTGAGGCTGTACAGCAGTGGGGTGGAGGTATGTCCTGAGGCTGTACAGCAAGGGGCTGGAGGTATGTCCTGAGGCTGTACAGCAGGGGGGGGAGGTATGTCCTGAGGCTGTACAGCAGGGGGCTGGAGGTATGTCCTGAGGCTGTACAGCAGGGGGGTGTAGGTATGTCTTGAGGCTGTACAACAGGGGGCTGGAGGTATGTCCTGAGGCTGTACAACGGGGCTGGAGGTATGTCCTGAGGCTGTACAGCAGTGGGCTGGAGGTATGTCCTGAGGCTGTACAGCATTGGGGTGGAGGTATGTCCTGAGGCTGTACAGCAGTGGGGCTGGAGGTATGTCCTGAGGCTGTACAGCAGGGGGGTGGAGTTATGTCCTGAGGCTGTACAGCAGGATGGTGGAGGTATGTCCTGAGGCTGTACAGCAGTGGGGTGGAGGTATGTCCTGAGGCTGTACAGCAGGGGGCTGGAGGTATGCCCTGAGGCTGTACAGCAGGGGTGGGTGGAGGTATGTCCTGAGGCTGTACAGCAGGGGGCTAGAGGTATGTCCTGAGGCTGTACAGCAGGGGTGGGTGGGTGGAGGTATGTCCTGAGGCTGTACAGCAGGGGGGTGGAGGTATGTCCTGAGGCTGTACAGCAAGGGTGGGGGTGGAGGTATGTCCTGAGGCTGTACAGCAGGGGGCTGGAGGTATGTCCTGAGGCTGTACAGCAGGGGGGTGGAGATATGTCCTGAGGCTGTACAGCAGGGGGATGGAGGTATGTCCTGAGGCTGTACAGCATTGGGGTGGAGGTATGTCCTGAGGCTGTACAGCAGTGGGGCTGGAGGTATGTCCTGAGGCTGTACAGCAGGGGGGTGGAGGTATGTCCTGAGGCTGTACAGCAGTGGGGTGGAGGTATGTCCTGAGGCTGTACAGCAGGGGGCTGGAGGTATGCCCTGAGGCTGTACAGCAGGGGTGGGTGGAGGTATGTCCTGAGGCTGTACAGCAGGGGGCTGGAGGTATGTCCTAAGGCTGTACAGCAGGGGGGTGGGGGGTGGAGGTATGTCCTGAGGCTGTACAGCAGGGGGGTGGAGGTATGTCCTGAGGCTGTACAGCAAGGGTGGGGGTGGAGGTATGTCCTGAGGCTGTACAGCAGGGGGCTGGAGGTATGTCCTGAGGCTGTACAGCAGGGGGGTGGAGATATGTCCTGAGGCTGTACAGCAGGGGGATGGAGGTATGTCCTGAGGCTGTACAGCAGTGGGGTGGAGGTATGTCCTGAGGCTGTACAGCAGGGGGATGGAGGTATGTCCTGAGGCTGTACAGCAGGGGGATGGAGGTATGTCCTGAGGCTGTACAGCAGGGGGGGGGGGAGGTATGTCCTGAGGCTGTACAGCAGGGGGGTGGAGGTATGTCCTAAGGCTGTACAGCAGGGGGGTGGAGATATGTCCTGAGGCTTTTCAGCAGGGGGGGGGGGTGTGTAGGTATGTCCTAAGGCTGTACAGCAGGGGGTGGGTGGGTGGAGGTATGTCCTGAGGCTGTACAGCAGGGGGGTGGAGGTATGTCCTTAGGCTGTACAGCAGGGGGGTGGAGGTATGTCCTGAGGCTGTACAGCAGGGGGTGGAGGTATGACCTGAGGCTGTACAGCAGGGGGGTGGAGGTATGTCCTGAGGCTGTACAGCAAGGGTGTTGGAGGTATGTCCTAAGGCTGTACAGCAGGAAGGGGGGAGGAGGTATGTCCTGAGGCTGTACAGCAGGGGGCTGGAGGTATGTCCTGAGGCTGTACAGCAGGGTGTGGAGGTATGTCCTGAGGCTGTATAGCAGTGGGGTGGAGGTATGTTCTGAGGCTGTACAGCAGGAGTGGTGGAGGTATGTCCTGAGGCTGTACAGCAGGTGGGTGGAGGTATATCCTGAGGCTGTACAGCAGGGGGGTGGGGGTGGAGGTATGTCCTGCATTACCCTTAGTCTCCTGATAATTTAAGATTATACATGTAGTGTTGTCCCATTATAGGCAGTTGGTGACTTCATCTTGAAATGTGCTTTATCTCAAGCATGACAGCAGAGTAATGGTGGGTTTGTTTATGTTTAGTGATAGTAAAGTGTTATGTTTAAAAAAGAAGCAAAGTGCTCATTTTAAAGGCCAACTCTGCAACAATTCCATTTATTGATATTGTTTTGAAGTGAGCCTTATTAATGTCTTTACTTCATTTAAGATTTAGGAATTATTACTAAATGTTACATAAGGGCATTTTGCTACAAAGTTTGTTTTTTTTTAAATGTGAAATACTAAAATAACACTATTCTTTATGCAAATAGACATTTAAATAAAGTCAAAATGGGAGGTAATGTTGAACTTTATTGTGCTAGACCAAAGAGTGAGAAGCTTGAGTGTACTGTGTGTTTCAGAGAAACTTGTCACCCCACAGAGGGTAGACTCTGTTTCTTCAGCAACTGTGGAGAAGCTGCGGTCACAGGTCACTGCCTTAGAGGCTCAGAGTGAAGAGGTAAGTTGTCATTATGCAGGTTCTAGAGAAGGTTTATCAAGACATAGGGTGGAAACTCCCTGATGATTATTGCTGCACTTTCACCTTTCACTGTAGTGATTCTCAGCAATATATATACATGAAGCAACATATAAAACATTTAAAACATTAACTTATTTAAGAGTAACATTATATAAAAATATTTGTATTCTATCTTTAATTAAAAGGTGCATATTTATAACTTCACAGTGTTCATTTACTTCCAAATTAAAACAAATTGTCCATTGTCCTGTTGCCCTATATTGTTGTGTTTGGATATTTAATGTGTTGGACAATTTGGTTTGAAACCGGACCTGGTAGCCGATCGGTAGAGCGTCTGCTCCAGGTACGGGAGGCCCCCGGTTCGATCCCGGACCGCGACATACCAAAGTCGTTAAAAATGGTAGTGGTATAGCTCCCTTGCTAACGCTCAAGCAAATATAAGGGTAGTTCTACGACTGGTTGGCCCGGTGTCAGGATAATGTGACTGGGTGTGGTATCATGCCAGGTGTTCACGGCATGCTATACACAGTGAAGGCAGCACTATATCTGCTTCAAGTGGACACCGTCTCCAGATAACTGAAATACTGTTGGTGGGAAGATAAACCCAATAAACAAACATAAACCCAACAAACAATTTGGTTTGCATCACTGACTAGTCTTGATCAGGCCTATTCAAATTATAAACACTTACAGCTGAAGTGTGATAATAGTGATATTGTATACTGTGCTCCCAGTTGAAATGTGGTATTAATGATTTTTTTTTTGTGTGTCCATGGCTGAAGTGTGATTATAATGATATTGATACTGTGTTCCCAGTTGAAGAAGGAGCTTGCTGACTCGAGAAAGGAGGCTGAGGTGAAGCTCATGAAGTTGACAAGTGAGCTTGAGTCCCAGAAATGTTATGTTTCTGAGCTTGAGATGGTGAGGGCAGCCAACTCGACCAAGTCCAGACTGGAGATTGCTGCACTGAATGAAAAACACCTCCAGACTGTGAAGGTGAGGTAGAACACTTCTTATTGTTCTGAGCATTATTTAGCCTTACTCAGAGCATGTTCTGAACAGGCCCTGGAGGTTCGTTAGAGCCTGGATCCAAGAGGCAAGACAATGTACATTTAAAAATAGTCTAAGCAATACCTAAGTGTTAAAACAGGTAGCAGTAAAGCTTCCTTTCCAAATGCTTATCTAATGTGGGTTATTTCTACCCAGGCTGACTTCATGGCATAATAATGACAGTATTAAAACTGTCAAGAGTACACAACTTGCTTGATTCAGTTATGCAAAAGTTTGTTTTTGAATGACTGAATAAAATTGGTATGATCTCCTATCTTCCATACCACTGACACTTTATGCTAACAATTTTTTTTGCTGATAAATGCATTGTTATCCTGTATTTGTGTTTAATTAATATATTGTTTTGATGTAGAAATACTTTTGTAACATTCATAGACAATAACCACCCCCAAAAAGGAGGCATACCATCTGCGTAATCGTGTGGTTGTGGCATCCACTGACAGCCCTGACCTAGACTCAACCATCCCTTTTGAAGAACAGCAGCCTCACCTGAACCTGTTTGAAGCAGAGGATGGCCTCCTGGCATCTGTGATGGCAACAGAGGCCCTGCAAGATGAGATCAAACAACTTCAGGTTTGTAATAACTCTAGATCAAATAACTCTAGGTAGATATTAACACTAGATCAAAATGGCTCCCAAAAATATGTAAGCCATGGAAAAGAGGTAAATAATTTTAATGTTTAAAAAGTTGTTCAACTTAATTTGATATATCTCAATCATGTCTGCCTTCAGGAAGAAAAGGCTGAGTTGAAGGGTCGACTGGATGAGTTTGAGTCTGACAGTGTCAAGATGAGCAGTCAGTCGGAGCTACTGAAGACTCAGATCGCCCAGCTTGAGGAGGTAAGAAAGGAGGGTAACTCTTGGCAGGCTTACTTACATAAGGCATTGCATTGTGCATTGTTAAAAAAACTTGCATGCACATATAATTAGAGTCTTAACATGTAACTTGAGAAGTAGCAGCAAAAAGTGAAAATTCTGATCAACCAGTATTAAAGTAAACTGGTTGATCAGGTTCTTTACTTCTCTTTTAGAGTCACATGATAGAATGTGATAGCAAATAAAATTTATTCCCATTGTTTTTTTATTTATTTTATTCCATTTTCTTCCTTGTAATTAAATCCAAATCTCATTGGAAGGATTGTAATGATGATAATTTATCACCCATTGATCTATATTATATACCAATCTAAAGGTAGAATCCTTTGGGTCACATCTCAGGGGACAGTTAAATTATGGAGTTAGTAATATGAATATGTGTACGGTCATTGTTTTTATCACTAAGTCAGTACATGAAAGGAGCTTTATATTGTTATATAAAACTGTATAAATATCTTGTATTTCTGACATAAACTACATGTATTTGCCTTTGTTATGTAGATGTTTCAGAAGGAGAGAGACACTCTGAGTAAAGACATGCAGAAAAAAGATGAAACAATAAGAAAATTGCAAGATGAGAAACATGGTATGCTTCCTAGGCTTTATGTGTCACTGACAAGATTGGCTATATGCCTGTAAGCAAGCCTAAATGGTATAGAGAGTAGAGTTGAAGCAATAGAGGCTGTAGGTTCATGGTTTGATCCAATTGAAACAAGAGTCTTGACAAGACTGTCCATAATATTTCTCAGTTTAAGATGATTGTACCTGGATGGCTTAGACTAGTGTTCAATTAATGTGACTGTTTTGCTCCATGTGAAGCATGTCTGTCAGGTTTTTACAGTGACAGTGTCACAATCTATCAGTGAACATGGTCTTTTTATCATTGGGATTTGGGTAAACAATAGTTTTCAAAGTTCAGCTTTTACCAGTTCACCCTTATCTGGACAGTATCTCAATAACTTGTGTATATATATATTAAATTTTAAATGTTTTCCAAACCTTGTAATATTTACCCTTAAAAATTTCATAACTCTTGAGTTCAAGTTTATTAATGTAATAAACTTCTTCAACCCTTGATTTTTCATTAGGTAGCACACCTATTCATCTTATATACCAAACTTTAAAGCACTTAGAATTATCATACACCTTCCATTGACAGCTGTTACTTTTTGGTTTAAATTGTGACATCACTTCTTGATGGATAGCAGATTGATTTTTGTATCATCAGCTGCAGGAGATGTAGATGGATAGTTTTTGATGCAGACTTCTTTTATAAGTTCCAAGTACAATCAATAATATATGTATATGTTATGTGTGCTATGCTGTATTCTACAGGTGCGGAAGACACAGCACGGGAGTTAAATCTGCTTTGGGCCCACTGTGATAAGGAGCTGAAGGAGACGAGAGAGAAGGCTCGCGGTCGTGAGGCCGAGATGGAGAAACTACTCACCAAGGTCAGTTACACCTCCACCTACTATAGAGGACACAAATGTTTACATTCTCTGTCATAATATAAATATTTGTTCGTGATATTGTGTTTAATCTTATTTCCATATGAAGAATTTTGTTGTCTTTAGCTTGTCTATAATTATACAAATCATATTCACTTCAAACAATCCTTGCCTGAGTAATCACTGGAACAAAATTCATGAGCATGAGAAAGCTTTCAATATTATATATGAAGACTGTCTAATCTCTGTTACAGAATAATGAACTGAACGTGGACCTTGCAGCAAACATAAAACAGAAGGAAAAGTATGAGGAACAGCTGGGAGGGCTAGAGGTAGGTTACATAGCAGTGTAGTAAGTTAACTGATGAAGCAGGTTTAGTATTGATCCACTCAGCCATGTTAGTTATTTACTGTAAAATATTGACTGGTGAAGCAGGTTTTCTCTTGATCCACTCACCCGTGTTGGTTATTTACTGTAAAATATTAACTGATGAAGCAGGTTAAGTATTGATCCATTTACCTCTGTTGGTTATTTACTGTCAAATTTTAACTGATAAAGCAGGCTTAGTGTTGATCCACCCACCCATGTTGGTTGTTCACTGTGTTTCAGGATGAAGTGGATATGCTTATATGCACAAACAATGTTAGGGAGAACCAGATTCAAGAGCTGGAAGCCAAACTACAGGAGGCCGACAGTCTTGTCACCCAGCTTAAACAGGAAGTGCAATTGGTATGGAAAACACAAAAAGGAATGTTTTTCTGTGCATCACATACTATACATTTTGGCACTGTCTTACCAATTGTAATCAAATACAATCGAGCCTCGTTACCATGATTTTGGGGGGGAAAATCCATAAATAAAAAGACAAATCTGTTGTACACTTTTTTGCCATTTTTTACATGTGATTTTAAATAAGAAATTGAGCAATTGGTGAATAAATATTACAAAAGCTGATATATACAATTTATTTTTTAAACATTTAGCAACTTAGATATCAGTACATGTTGGCATATTACCTGTAAAATGTGAATAAAATAACATTGGACCAGTGAAAAAGATGAAAACTAAATACATTTTTACATATACATGTACATACAAGCACATTGGAAAATGTAAAAGGTGACCGTAAAAAAGCACAGTCCTGAAACTTATATGTAATGTACCTTTTCCTCGTATTTAACAAAGAAGTCTAATCAGTTTCGTAGACATAGTGTGCATCAACTGATCAGTGAGGTTTACAAATGCAGCTGCTAGGCAACATTTATCACTCAAGAAAGCAGGTACAAAGCACATCCTTTGTTTATTGACAGTAACCCTCATCTTATAAATACGTCAAGGGGTTGCTGTAATTGGCTCTTCACACCTCTTGCATCAATTTGTGTCTCATCAAGCCTATATTGATTTTTGACACTATTGTGAGCATGTGATTCCATTAAGGCTAATTAACTAATGAATGGTATTAAGTTGAAATATTGATATCGGGACATGAAAGTAAGATCGAGTTATGAAAAATAACATATGAGCTTTAACATATCATCTTAAATAACATTAGACATACAGAAGGAAAAGTCGAGACTGAGTTTGCATCCACAAGGCATCTTACTTACCCAAGGCTGAGATAAAGAACTTTCCCTGTCTATCATCCCTGGAATAGTAGTAGATAGAGTGAGTAGATTGTTATCCCAAGGAACAGACAGTCCAGGGTTCACTATCTGGCCACATATATACCAAGGTATTGAAATAGTTAAGTGGTATCACTCCCTTGCTTACACAGAGCACATAAAGGTAGTTTCATGAGATTGATTCAGTGTCCGGATAATGAGACAGATTATTGTAACATGCCAGGTATTTATAGTTTGCTTTCATAGTGGATGAAGTAATCTATCTGCTAAAAGTTATCATCTTTGTATATTAACTGAAATTATTTTTTATCCACACAAACAAGATTTTTGGAGGCTCCATGTGTCACCCCTGTGTACATATTTTTTTTTGTCTTCAGATGTCTGCAGGTAAGCCAGAGAGAGAGGCAAGGATTGACATGTTAGAGAAGGAGTTGGCAGAGAGGTGTAGGCGCATACAGGAGCTCCAGACTGCTGTCAAGGAGACAGAGGCTGCCAGAGATAAGCAGCAACGCGAAACAGCTGTAAGTCAACATATTCTTTTCTGTCTTACATCCTTTTGCACAGTTTGTCAGTTCATTTTTGTTTGTTAAATGTAGGGACATATTTTACAATTACAATATATGAATTACATTTAAAATTTAGGCAATTGATAATTATAATGTCTTAAATTAATAATCAATAGTTACAGTTATAAACATATCATGGAGTCATATGTTGCAGTAAGTTATCTTATGTCTTCTGTGGTAAATGTTAAACAGTAACTCATCAAGATTTGCTTATTAAGTTTTATGAATGCTGTACAACAAACCAACTATATGTGTGTATTGTGAAGGAACTGATCAGCAGCCTGAGGCAGCAGATGGAGGGCTTGAGGGCAGAAAAGGCAGAGCTAGAGAGTCGAACCCTAGACCTGCAGGAGCAGTTGGAGGACCTGCAGGAGAGCTGCCAGTCACTGGAGAACTCCCTTACAGCTAAGAATGTGGAGATACAAGAGTTACAACTGGACAAGGAGAGGGCCAAGGTCAAGGTAGGTTGAGGGTCTTAAAGGGACAAATTATATTACAACTCTGTAATAAGCTACTACAAAACATTAAACAAACTAATAGTGATATACAAAAGATGTCAATTTTCTGTTTGAATTACGCATCTAAATTCCAGAGCTTGTACAATCTTTTATAACTTTAAAAAACCCTATTTACAAAAAGTGATGACCAAGTGCACTATATATTGTTTATACTGCATTTTTGTTATGTTATTTTGTATCTGTAATCCCTTTTATTGTATACATGTCCGATGTCAACAGGAGGTGTGCTTCGAGGAGGACATAGCCTCGTTGAGAGAGGAGAATGAGAGAATGGTTGATGAACAGTTGCTGCTTGAGGTAGGTTCCTACGCACTGGATACATAAATTACAGCAGTTCTGGTTGTTATCAGAGTTATGAGGGTTTTTATGGGTAATACCGATTAGTAGTCAGGTTTTATCACAAGTTAATTTTGAATCCCCTATCACCATTTATTATCAGGAAATAAGCAAGTGTTTTTGAAATTCAAGAATAATCTTAGGTTTTGAAGGTAATTTTATTTTGGTATTTGATTTGGTAAAGATGTTGGGCAACTTGCGGTTATTATAAATGATGACAGAACCAAGGAACTTACTGTAGCTGGGCAGTTTCGCCTCTTTGGCAAGTTAGCTTGCAAGCTTGCTTTATTGAAAAATTTTTAACTTAAAATATTGAAAGTTTGTATATGTTTAGTGGACTGAAATAACTACACATCTTCATTTGTCTTCTTGGTTGATATTTTAATAAATTTGCTTCTTTGTCTTTCTGTTGTTTTGCAGTATTTTACAATTTTTATCATGTGGTAAGGAGATACATTCCAATCTGACAGGCAGAACAACTGTCCTACTTCACATTTAGAGTGCTAACTGATCCTATTAAAGGAAGGCCAGGTATGCACAAAACATTACTGAGACATCATAATTTGCAGACAAATGTTTCTAAAGGGAACTACATAAAAGCTACTTGTTACTCTTTCTTAAGACATTTAGTAATTACATGATAATGTTTGAATTTCATGTTGGTTCTATTTTTTGCCAACTAGGAGGCCAACTCAAAGCTAGAAGCTGAAGCCAAGAGTTTAAAGGAGTCGGTAGGTGATGTTTTTCCCTTTCTAGACTTTAATAGACAAGTTGTGGTAAAAGTGACAGACGTCGGTTAAAGTAAGGTTAATCACAATCTAGCAAAAGATGATATGCAGTTCAATCTGAATCACAATACTAACCAAGTTCATCAGAGCAGCCAAATATTTGTTCAATTATAGAAGTATTATAATTAACCAAAGTGACTTAATACTAATATTAATGTTGTTATTGTTATTTTCATTATTGTAATATGGGAATAAAATTAAAAGAAACCTTATTGTTGACTGTATATATATATATAATATATAAAATTGTATGTAATCATCATTATTTATTACAAAATATAAAACATCACTTCTCATTGTCCGGAACAACAAGCAATGTAACCAATAAAGTAAGTAAATATTGCTCCCTGACCTATCCATGCATTTGTTGTGTGTTTGATGTGTGTTTGATGTGTGTTTGATATGTGTCATCACTGTGTTGTTGGCAGGTTGAGACCATGGTGAACATGAATGAGCACAACAAGCTGGTCTACCAGCTGGAGAGTTTAGAGACATTGGGCAAGCAAAAAACTGAGGAAATAGAAAAACTTAAGGTAAAGTTCATCATATGTGGCAAGTGTTTGACAGTATTTGGTGTTTTTGTTTTTTTAATTTTCGAATGTAACCTTTTGTGATGTCCTTAAGTGGAGTCATCAACAGAAAAATATTGTTTAACACATATGTTACTTAATTTATGATTTATTCATTGAAGAAACAATGAACATTATATAGAAAAAGGTAATGCTCTGTTTATGATTTATAATGTAAATCTTGTTTGTGGTTATGAAATCCAAACTTACCTCAAAGTTTGTGCTCTCCTCTTGTACATTTAATTAAAGCTGAAATGGAGGCCCTGTTTTATCATTGTCAAATTGTTGTTTACTTTGGTTCATGAATCAATCACTTGAATGTCAGTTTAGGATTAGCTCCATGACCATCCAACTGGACATTCCAACCTCTAACAAGCTTGTGCTTTATGCTGATTACTATTGATGACTGCCAGTGAAGGTCAAGCAGCTTCCCAAGGTGAAGGGTATTCCAGGTTACATCCTAACCACGAATATGAATCTTAATTAAATTTTTTTATGTATGTTGCTGATACTGTTCCATTTCTTGCTACACTTGTTATGGCAATTGTTTACAGAAATGGCAGTAGTACGAATTATATCCCATCAAAACACCAGTTGATGTAACTAAACTTACTGCTCTGTAAAATTTCAGGCCCACATTTCTCAGTTGGACGTAACATTTGTACAGTCTCAGAAACAAATGGACGAGTGTGCACAACAAAACATTAACAAAATTCACAGGTAAACTTCAATGTAGAGAAAGACCTGGTAAGAGATGATAATGATTTGATGATGCATGAAAACTTCCAGAATTTATTTGGCAGAGTCTTTTCCCTCTTTTGACCTGAAAAAAATCTGTGATGGTTTAGGTTTTTGTTAAGATCTTTTACTCAAGAACTGTCAAACATGTTCACTTTGAAATTTGAAATACTTGTTCAGTATCAAAAGCAGAACCCATCTTCATTCTTCATTCTTCATTTATGCTCCTTTTTTAACTTTGTATTTTTTGTTTTGTTAAAGTTGTTGCAGCTTACATTATGTTATCCAGCACTGAGACAGTGGAGCCCTCTGTCTACCAACATTAAACATACTACAGTGATATGGATAATTGGCATGGTTTCTATGGACAATGATCATACAATGATTATAAGCAGCTAAAAGTGAATTTAAAGATAGATTAGTGGCACCTGTGGCTAAGTGGTAGAGTCATTGATTTGTAGCTCCTCTGACTGCTTAGCTCCTCACTGTGTGGGTTCGAGTCTCGTTTGGAGCAAAGGT